>JAIFAC010000086.1:0-193352 GCA_026545765.1 Plantago major
ATGGAAAAAGATAATAGTAAAGAGAGATGGCAGAGGATAATTATAAATTGAATATTGACGGTTATAGATAACATCGGCTAGGAGTTTCGAGGCGATATAGTTTTAGAAAAAAAAAAAGGGCGTGGTTAGCGGCAATAACGTGATGGGTTTGGGAAGAGTGCGAAAAATATGTAAATAAAAGAAAAATAGGTAGTAATTCAAGTCGTGAACCGGTAGAAGGATCAAAGCAGGAAAAAAAAAGAATAAACGAGACTTAAGCAACAAAGAATAGGTGCTCCTATGAAAATTAATGGATATGACTGTCTCCAATGGCAATATGATGGAGTTCGATGTAAACTCCAAAAATCGGCAGTTTGCCAACTGTGGGCGTTTGTTGGGTGTTTGCCCTTAAAACGCTTTTTTTTTTTTTTCTTTTTTAATTATTGTTTAGTTTCTTTTTACTTTTATTTTATATATCTTCATTTGTTTTTTTTTTCTTTTTTTTGTATTTTCTTTCCTTTTATCTCAAGTATTGTAATTTTTAGTTATTGTATTTTTCATTATCGAATATTCTAATTTTTCAATTTTTTTCATGTTATTTCAATTAATTAACGAAATTTAAGATAAATATGAAGTGAAAAGTATGAAGTTTTAAAAGAAATAAAAAAAGAATAGTTTAGTTTAAAAAATAAATAAGAAAAGAAAATGCAAAATTGAGTATGATAGAGTTTGAGGGGTGGAATGGAGAGTTTGGTTGGATTTATTATCAGTGGAATGGTGACATGGTAGTTTGATGGAGTTTGATTGAGTTTGAGGGTTGGAGATAGCATAAGGATACATGTTGAATTACAGCGTGAGGCGGTGGATGGGGAGTAAACATGAAGATTTGATGAAAAAACAAGTGGATGTACGTGTTGATTGGAAAAAAAAAAAAAAAGGACGGACTATACGATGAGTAAAAGGACCAATGCTCGTTAGTCTTAAATGACATTTCTATGCTCGTGAGATATTTATTTCTAGCTCTGATACCATATATAATATGAATTCATAGAAAATGAATTGAATAATTTGTTAGATATAAGCCCCTATATATATATACTAGTATACGTGTGCACGTTACACGTGCAAAAATTAAATCAATATATGAAAACAAAATAAGTTAATCATATTTTGTTAAATCTATCTGCGTGTATAGAGTGAAAAGTGAAAGTTAAATAAGAAACAACACAGAGAAGATTGATTACCATAATTTATCGATAAATCCTTTTTATTTTCTTTTTGAGTATGTATTTTAATAGACTGTTTATATATACTTATCTAGAGACGGACTTATATTGTCACGAAAATTATTGATGTTATTAATCAAAATATTTATCTTTGTGAACATTGATATTTTTTTATATACAAAAATATATTTTGTCAACAACATAAACATTTTGATTAAAAATATCGATGATTTCATTGATAATATAGATTGGTCTTTAGATAAGTTATTTAAAGACTATTGTGTTTTTTCTTTTTATTGTAGGTTAAAATTAATTGAATTGGTCACATACCCAATTAATTTGATTTGATGTGTAGTATTCTGGTTTTAGATAGTAAAAGATTATTATAAAATTGTAACAACATTAACATCACTTCAAGAACATATTTCTCATTCTATATTTGAGATAAGAGAAACGCGACTATATGCATTACATGTGTAAAATTTATTTATGATATATTTTGGTTGATTATTTTATTTGAGAAGAAAAATCCTCCTCTTTCTAACCATCTCGATAAGTCAAAATTAAAAGGTTAAAATTTTAAATAATTTTTTGTTTAAAAAATACTTTCACATAGTTGGCTTTTATATATTAAAAGATTGTAACAAAATTAACATCACTTCAAGAACATATTTCTTAGTCTATATTTGAGATAAGAAAGCGACTATATGCATTACATGTGTAAAAATTTATTTATGATATATTTTGATTGATTATTTTATTTGAGAAGAAAAATCCTCCACTCTTTCTAACCATCTACGATAAGTCAAAATTAAAAGGGTAAAATTGAAAATAATTTTGGTGTAAAACTACTTTCACATAGTTAGCTTTTATATATATATATATATATATATATATATATATATATATATATATATATATATATATATATATATATATATATATATATATTAGTTAGTGAAAGACTATAATATCTCTATAACTAAATAAGGTAGAATTCTATTAGTAATCAACTTCTTTAATAAGCTGGTGGCTGATAAGCTAACGGGTAGCTGATTAACTAGGTGGAAACTGATTAGGTGGCTGATAAGGACATTACTCTTTTTTTTTTTTTTTAAAAAAAACTTTCTCATCGTATTAATTATTCTATATTTATTTAAATAATAGTACATCATAATTTTTTATCTAATTAATTTTTTATCTAATTATTCAAATATATACTTAATGTACTTTCCACCGTCAATTTAATAATGTCATTAAAAATTATCAGAAGTTGAAAGAAATATACGTGTGCATTCTAACTTAATAAGAAAAAGAATCGGTAATGGATGTATAGTATACATATGTGCATTTTAAAGAGATGCGGATAACTAAAAAAGAGACAAATATAATAATGATTGATTTTTTCTATGTTATTTATTTTTGAGTAAATCTTCAAAGAGACGGACTTATATTATCGAAAATCGTGATATTATTAATTAAAATACATATTGAAAGTTTGTGCAAGAAATATGTTTATATAATACTAGAAACTACGTCTGCTTCTGGCAATGAGGAAATAAAGCTTGCTCTATGGTTTGCCAAGTTATATTTAATCTGCTTAAGTACAATTCTACTGATATCTATTTAAACTTATGATTAATTGTCAAAGTTTGTTAATGTTATAAAAATGTAGAAATTCTGAAGAAAAGAATAATATTTGAAAACGTATCATTCTGAATCGTAACCAAAAAGTTAATGTTTATATGTTGCCTAATCTGAGGTTTGATTCTGTAAGATTTCTGTGTAAACAACATTTCTTGTTTTTATGTTGTCATGAGAGTCTACTGATAGAGTTTGAGAATGATAAAATTTCCAGTTGAAGTAATTTTGTATATTTCTTAGAAATTTGAGAAGGAAAGAAACTGAGAAATGTAAAATTACTAGTGGAAGTAAAACTCTCTTAGAAAAAATAAGTTCAACTAATTTGATCTCCTAGTTTCCTTTGACGAACATTATCTGACTTAACCAAACATTAAAACATGGAGTATATGCACAATAAAACATAATTATCTCATCCAGCCACTAATTAAGAGCCACAGAACAGCTCCATGTACACACTACATACATCCATTTAATTACAGAAACACCCATTGTAAGAGTCCGAAATTACAATTTCATCAAACGTTTTGCCTTTACACTAGTTAGTTGACTAACTGAATCGTTAGTCAACAAAAAAGTTACTTTGAGACCCCTCGAAAATTTTTAAAAAAAATCTGGAAAATGAAAATGACGGAAACTTTTTTTATGGAAAATGAAAATGACGGAAAATTCTGGAAAATGACGAAAATGAAAATGAAAAGACACATATTATTAACATGTATTTATAGTTGAAAAGAATTAAGGTTAACAATTCTTTCTATCAATTTATCATGTATTATTAATTCCAAGACACCAAAATCAATTCCAAGACATGTTAGACGAGGTATGCAAAGTTAAAAAATCACCAAAATGAAAAGACACATATTATTAACTTCAAATTCTTCATTTTCAATCAATTTTCTTACTTTCTTCTACTTCTATTCCGTAAATTACATTCAAATTCCCTTGTTACCTTTTCAGAAAAATCTATGTGTTTTTTTTTTCAATTTGACTAATCTTACTTTGGGACCCTCGAGGACAGAGGTGGAAACCATCAATCTTTATGACGTCATAAAAAAATTTGCTTATTTAAATTTATTTTTTTCAGAATTTTTTTTTTTGATAAATCTTACTTTCAAACCCCAGTTGATGGTTGACTTTTTTAACGGTTTGACCGCATTGACTCGTTGACTGACGGCGAAAGTTAACGGCATGAAACCATGAGCAAAGTTCAGGTGAAAAATTGTATGATCTTTTAGACGCGAATTTGAGGATTTAAAAAATGAGAATCTTATGGGGTGAAAGTGTAATTAACCCCAAAATCAAATATCTTCTTCTCAAAAGTATCAACTGTGGCTCAAGGTATTTTCATTCGACGTGTTTGTGATTCTAGAAGATTATTGCTGGAATGACTCTCTCGATTCACATACATGCAAATTGGCCCTAGAACTTGGTATCCAGTTTTGTTTACACAAATGCAGCATAAGGATATGAAGTACTAATGGTTTCCAATTTATCTCGACTCGTAGTTCCCCATTACGGCATTACCTCCCATCTTTTGTCGACCTATTATATTTCATAGGGCTCTTCACAAGCTGACCAACAGCAAGAGCTGACATCTGAGAAAGCTCTCCGGTAAGAACCGAACCAGCAACGATCGTGGCTAGCAGCCTCGCATTTGATCCCGGAGCCTCTTTACTTTCAACCTTCACTCCAAGCTGGAATGGGATACATACCTCAATGGAAGGCATCGTCACAGAGAAATGAAGGTCTTTCCCATCATTCACAGCCTCCATCATGGTAATACAGTGAGAGCTCTCAACGTTTTGTGCAGGATCTTGACCTGTGGCAATATACACTGCAGAGACGATATTGCTAGCATGAGCATTGAATCACCCAAAGCTCCAGCTAGAGCTGAGCCAGTCAGATTCTTAAGCATGTTAAGCTCCACCAAGGAAGCAACATTAGTCTTGAGCACCTTCTTCCCACATCTTCCTTGATGATTGCCTCACACGACTGATTTACCACGTCCTTCTATCCAGTTCACATGACCAATTGCATGAGAAAATGACTCTTCCTCAATTCATTTCCAGAGCTAAAGCAACTAATTTCCCTGAGAATAAGGTCAAACAACTTCATGACATATTACTTGATTCAACAGAGTTTACAAAGGAAATGCAGTGCAATATATATTATCATGATAATGCAACGTTAAGCTTTACCTAAGCGAGATAATAAAAATTCTTGAGTACAATGACATCATATCATCATAGATGTAAATAATTCAACGTGGGTCGGGAATGATGGTTGCCTAAAAGATGCAGATACTTCTTGTATGGCTATGTTCAAATGCCATCTCATATAAAACAAATTTGACTATAAAACTCCAAAGTACGACTTCTCTGTGATTGAGACTACTATTTTGTGCATACCAGTTTTATACTAAAGCAGAATGTTGTCATCAAGAGACCATTAGATCAAAATACTTGGTATTGGATATTTTCTTGCTCGAACATAACAACTCATTTAGCAAAGTTACTGAAACAATTAAATAACCCATCATTACGATCATCCACCAATTAATAAGACTGGAAATTGAAAAGGCTAACCAAGAGGACATGGTGGTACCTCTTATGTTCTGTAGAGGAGGCAAGGCAGCTAGTCCTGATCATTCCAGTAAAGAAAACTCCGGCTTAATTTAAACTGAGCAGTTGGACATAAACCTTACAAGATGGAGCATACTAAATGCTTCTCTAGTCTATTTCTTGTAAAGAAAAACTATACTGTATAGCTTAAAAAAGAAAGCAATATCATCCAGCAAAACTAAAGCTCATATTAACTTCTGGTAAGCAATATCATCCAGTAATCCCAATTATGCAATTCATCTAATCAGGTAAACAACAGATATCTACTACTACCCTCACGAGTACGACACCATTTGACATTCCATAATACATCCAGTGATAGAAAAGCTAGCAATCAACTAAGATTTGTTTCCTTCAATCTATTACTCATTCAGGTCAATAGCCGTGAGATCTGTTTTCAATTTCAGTTTATAATCATCCTGCAATAGCTCTGTTAAAGAGAAATAATTTGGTACAGAATTCCATCAGCTGCAACTAATGTTGAATCATGACATGAACAGCCCAAAAAATGTGAGAAAAAGGGATATAAAGACCAACTCTAAAATTCATCAAAGCTAGCCCAAGATATCATGGTTATCACTTATAACTTCATCTTTGTTGTAACAACTGGAGAGAAACGCAACCGTTCAAAAATACAGGCCAAAAGAAGAATGATAGAAAATATATTCCAAATCAACATATCTTACCATTCATATCACAGACCATACCTCTAATCAAACCAGTGGCATACACTCTTCGAGCTCAGAAGCGAAACAGCATGTTGAACGATCTCCTTTGTCGGAGCTCCGGATTGTGATTTAGGAGATATCTCCTTTGTCGCACATATTGAGGTTCAGCCTGTTCTAAATCTCTGATCACAAGTACAACAACTACTGTTGGCTAAAATACATGTATGATGTCCTTTTCGGAATTTTAAGTACATGATTGTATATTTATTTGTGAGAAGCGTAACTCGTCTAGGCACGGCTATCTTTATGAAGAGACTATTAAGGAGACAAATCTCAAGGCTATGGGCAAAATTATTACAAGACATCGATGTTATCGACATAAAATACTCTCTCTCGATTTCATTTATCATTAATTTGACTTTTTGGTCCACACTTACAAACTTATCATGAATTACTCATAAATAATGTTGGTAAAAATTTAAAAGTTCATATTATTAAATATTATACATTTTAAATTTTATTATTATGAAACTGGGAGGGAGGGAGTACTAATTAAACATGTGTTAAGCATTCTGTTATTGAATATATTCATTTGTGTTTATTTATCAATTTTACCTTAGTGTGGATTTTCTTAACTTTTTACCTCGGCCACTTTGTCCTCTATAGTCGATAAACAAATTTTAAAAAAATATACTATTTGCTTAAGAAATTGGCATTATTTTTAGTCGATTTTGACCTTTTCGCGTCCTAGTTTGATTTTGTGATAGTTTTCCCATGTGAATTCCCTTTCGTTTGTTTTGTGCATGTGGGTTAGTTTAGGGATTTGTGACTTTTGGAGTAGCACTTAGGAACCTAATCTATAAAATGTACACAGCTAAAATATCGTTTATATACTATTGTTTAATCCATTATAGATATACTAGTGGAATAGCACAGTGCCATTGTGGTGCCAAGTTTATTTGAATGTGACATGCATGAGGAAAAAACGATTTGTGCTTGATAGAATAGCTAGGAATCCATGGACAAAGTTTGTCTTCAGTTTTTGCAGAACCTTTCATCCTTGCCATCAATTTCATCGCCAATATTCTTGTCAACATCAAATCTCAACGTACAAAAAGTTGAGGAGTTTTAATGAAAATCAAGGAAGCTCAGAGCACTTGGTATTAATTAGCAGAATGATGGAGAATGTTTATACAATTGGTGAATGAGCTTAATACAGCAATTTCAAGAGGCTGGCGCTGAGCAACATAGACCTCCCAGAGTGAGTGAAAGATGAACATTATTGAAATTATTATAAAATATGGTCGAAGCAAGAAGAACAATTGACGAAGGTGTTCCGGGTCTCAGGGGATTCAATTGAATTATGCTAAAGAAGTAAAAGGAGTGATCTGGGCTGAGTAAATACATGGATTCTTCAACAAGCCAGTAGAACAATAAATAACTATCAGGTTCTTCCAAGGATGAAAAGACCCATACATTGTGTACTAAAACTCATCAACAAAACTGAAAAATCACTTAGTACCGAAATTTGAGCATCCCCTCCCTCTTATAATAGTAAAGATGAGTATAGTCGACGTGTTTGGTCTCATATCAAAGCCACACATCACCTAACATAAATTTGATAAACTAACGAAAAGGAAATATTGGCATCACTGTAATTGATAATTTCAACCGATCGAAGAGATAGATCTAGGTAAAGAAATTGACGATGCAGTAGGTTGTAGAGTCATGAATAGCAAAAACGTAACAACTGCTTGAACCATAAAATTCAATATATATATCTTCGTCCAGTTGAGACGAATCTATGTCGATTTATTATCGTGAAACCAGTATCGAAGGATGCCAACATCGGAGCAGAAGTAAGCTGGCATGTAAGGAGCTAGGAGCATGAGACGACAATCTGTACATTGTGATAGATTTCTATTTAGTTTGGATGCACATATGAATACTTTTGAGTTTAACAGGTTTTAGGGGCAGAAATAAATATATGTTGTTCTAGGTTCCTGGAATCTAAAGAGACCGTATGGGAAGGATTGTAGAATTAAGGATATTTTTTGTCAGATCTATATACGTTTCTTTTCTATGACAACCAAAAGACAAAATCATGTTTAAAGAGGATTGCTTTAAACCGGCAGTAATAACTAATGCCGCAACATTTAATACTCATTGTAAAAGGAAGGGTAAATTTGTCTAGGCAAGTGACTGGTAACTGTGATGGTGTGGATTTACCATGCTAGTTTCAAAACTTTGTATTGATTCTTGGATGAATGGAAACAACCTTCTTCTAAAAATAAAAAAAACTAAGTTAAGGGATGTCTTAGAGCATCCCGAAGAAAGCTGCATTCATAGAAAAGCACTCCTGCTGTTCCATCAATATCTGCAGTACTCAATAAATTTTCTAGCCTATTCAACATTCACATCCTAAGACAGAATATGACAACAAATAATACTGATGGGGAATCTACCGCATCAATTAAGTATCGAGGCGACAAAGATGGAGTGATTCTTAAAGCTTTCATTACATACAATCATACTAAAATACAACATTGTGCCGAATTCAAGTGACATTTCCACAACACACTTAGGGAGTTGGGCCTCGACAACTATTTTGTACCTGAATCCGTCGCTAAGTCCTTAGTTCACTCAATTCAGAGGTCTTGGATTGATCTGATCCTCCAGGGTAGACCAACTTGCTTGATCCATCTTCCTCTTCAATCATAAATAGGGAGAGCATTGAGTAAAAGATAAAGAATCCCAAATTCACATTATCCCAGCAGTTTATAACAAATTAGTTTATCGGTCCACCAAAAATAGCACCTCTCGCAGCTCATGATGTTAATCCAAACTAAATCAATCTCTTGCCAAGTAATCTCTACCCTAAATCTTTATTTTACCTGATTGGTTATGATGCTGGTGCAATTTCATAGGGAAAAGTATCTATTTCCAACAACCAAGAACACTCCAAACAGTATAAAATTCATCCCCTATAAGACAATTTGTTCCGAATAAAAGATGAATTTTGTATTACCATTACATCCCATTTAAGTGTTGTAGAATTCACATTAGCAAATTGATATGTATAAATATAGCTACATAGCAAATTCTGAAGAGTGTATCTAAATAGTAGGAAATTTGAAGTGCATTGATGCTTGCCTAACAAATTCCCTGAGATCTTATATAGAACTTCCCCTGGGCACTTACCCCTATTTAATCAGATTGAGGACATCCGTATATCGAAATCCATACATAAATTTCTAAATTCAAGTTAAAGAAAGGGCATGTAATCCACCATACCAATTAGAAAAGCAGCATATGTCAATCTTTGAAACTTTCTTCGTTCACAAACCAAACAGACCACTTGTATGACTCTTCAAGCTTAGGTGCATAGAATAGAACCTCTTCAATCAACCAATTCATCCCCTTAACCATAACTAACCAAAAAAGCAGCCCCAGGATAATTAAAACAACCGAGTCTAAATGGCACCTAATAGAGATCAAATTATACTAACAAATAATGGAATCACTCACCTTAGTGGCAACATCTTCAACTTGTTGGACCAAAAACTTACTTTCATCAGTGATATGTTGCACAAATAAACACGCTACGCGTGTTACTACGCTATATTTTAACATTATCTTTTTTTAAATTTATTTTTCATTTACAAACATTCATATGTATTGAGCATAATGAAATTGAATAGGGGAACGATTTGACATTTGCTTTTTCTAAAGAAGATCACTACTATTTCATAGCACCACAATAAATTATATATGCCGGTCTTTTCTATCTTTAGAGTCAAATTATTGCCTGGTCAGAAACTAAAGTACCCAAAGTAAGTTTCAGTTACAGAATAAAATTTAACAGCATTTCATAGGATTAAGTTATCTCTAAATGACTCCAAACTACTTCATCTTGATGCTCGACTCACTTATGAAAATATATAGAAAGCAACCTATTAAATCCGTGAAAGAATATGGGAATGTAAAGAACATACATTTCCTTTGAGTTCTCTGACATTGTCAACTCTATCCGTTATCTTGGCTTTGGAAGGAAAGCCCTCGACCCCGGCCTGCAAAACCCATTCCCATATGTTTCTTGTCAACCTCAATTGGTGCATTAATGTATTTGTATGGCGAGTAATAGAAATCTAGATAGAAGTTACCTTAATCTCGTAAGTAGACCACCGTTGTTTCACTGCCTCAATCGGATCATTCAGTTGCAGGATCTGATCAAGACAAGCAAACAAACGTTTACTAAGTTGTAGGAATAAGCAAAAACATTAGAGGCAGGGTCATGAATGTTGTGAGTGGCGGTAGTGTATGAGAATGAAGCAGTAGGTAAGGAATAGGATTAGGCTTGAGCAAAAGTGGGCCTTATTCCTTAAGGCTATTTGCCCTTCTGGTCTTTGACGGTTT
This sequence comes from Plantago major, assembly GCA_026545765.1. Taxonomy (NCBI): domain Eukaryota; kingdom Viridiplantae; phylum Streptophyta; class Magnoliopsida; order Lamiales; family Plantaginaceae; genus Plantago; species Plantago major. Next base: position 10,555 of record JAIFAC010000086.1, read on the forward strand.
ACTTGACAAATAGTCTCCCAGATAGAAAGAAGTTATGTGAATCAAAGTTCTAGCTTTTCGAACTTTGACTGCGAACTAATACTATAAAGGTTTTTTACGGCTTTAGAGAGAGTAATTTAAGAGAAGGAAGAAGAATGGATTGTTGTGTGTTGAAATCGATTCTAGGGGCTATTTATAATATTGAAGAGTTGCGATGCGAATAGATGTATCCTTTCGCGAAGGTCCTGCAGAAACAAAAATACGAACAGACACATCTGTTGGAATTTTCATTTCAGTTACATCCTTTGGCGAATGGTCAGACCAGTTCGCTCAAATTCAAACCGAATGGACACAACCGTTCGCTCAAACCAACCGGACTCGACCGATGGGCTGGTTTCAGACTTAACCGATTATCTTATTGGGCTTAACCAAACACAATATGTTTCTGGCCCAAAAAGATAATAATCAACTCAAGACCGCGACCCACGAACCCATGAGCCATGAGCCTGACACGTCCACGACACGAGACACGGGCGGGACCGCCTCCTGGCGGAGCCAGGCGGGTGCGTGTGTAGGAGCATCTAGCTCCTCCCCCCTTCCAAAAGCATGGGTGCCCTAAGGGCCCAATCACTTAACCTAAGTCTTGGACTAATAAGTAGTTCCTTCTTCCTCAATTTTAGCCATGTGGGACTTCTCCCATTCCAACTCTTGGCATTCCATATTCAATGCATCAACCAACACACTTTGAGCTTCAATAACTCTTTCACCTTTCAATGAATCTTAGTAATTCTTTCTCAAGTGTCATCTACTACCATAGTAGATTATACACGTTTAATGAAACTTCATTTCAAACGTGTGAGGCCCCTTTGGTTGAGGTACAAAGTCATGGACTAGCCTCATTAGTGCTAAAATTCTAACAATCCCCACATGAAAGAGAATTGATGCTCACAACACAACGTGGTGCTCAAGCCTAGAATTTCCTGCGGAAAAATCATATTGCATCGGGATCGATTGTCAGTGACATTGAATCGTCCCTAGTAGAATACCATCGGATTTACTTGCCACCTGGTGGATGTGATGCCTTGAACTAGTCGGCGTTTTGTGTAAACCAAGACAATGATATCAACACAATAATTTTTCTTATTGCCTCGTTCCTTTTCTCAGTCCGTTAAAAGGCCTTGGACTGCTCGGATTCATAGGTGTTCTCGTTTGAAGCGGCCTCCCATACTTCACACCCAAATAGGTGATCTCGTTCTAAGAGCATTCTTGCCAATGCTCTGCTCGTAAGCTAAAGAGATTAAGAATCTTCTTCAGAGATCATTAAGAGTTTAGTGACTCTTCCCCCGCCCGGTCTGCAGGAGTACTTAAAATGTCTTTCACGGGAATGGCGCAAGTGGAGTTAGTAACTCCTAAGTGCTCTTACCTCGAAGTACAAAACTTCACGAGGCGCTTACTGGTCCTTTACAGTTTAGTTGTCCCATTGAATCAAATTCTTGGGATCTCCAGTCAGTATGATTGGGTTGCCACCGTAAATTTCCTTATTTTGTGGGTCTTAAGCCCATTCCCCTAGACAAGCAGTGTACTTGATCCCTCGGTAGCGCTTTGGTTAGCGGATCCGCAATGTTATCCTTTGATTTCACGTAATCAATAGTGATAACTCCCGTAGAGACCAACTGCCTAATGGTTTTATGTCTTCGACGTATGTGTCTAGACTTACCATTATACATATTGTTTGCTGCCCTTCCTAATGCTGACATCTTGTCACGGTGAATTATCACTGAAAGGCAGGCTTATCGACAAGGACATCCTCTAAAAATTCTAAAGCCATTTTGCTTCTTCTCGACTTTGTCGAAGCTATAAATTCCGATTCCATTGTGGATCGGGCGATGCCGTTGTTTAGAGGACTTCCATGAAAGCGGCACCACCACGATGGTAAATCGTAACCACTAGTGGACTTGGTGTTTGTACTATCGGATATCCGGTTGCATCACTGTATCCTTCTAATCTTGCGGATATCTTCCATAGTGTAATCCATAATCTATTGAGGTCTTCAAGTATCGATAGATGAAGTAGAGCTTTCAATGAGCATTTCCGGATTACGCGTAAACTAGCCAACTTGTTGCGCATGAGCAACATCGGGGCGAGTGCGATTCATCCGTACATCAAGCGCCAATTATCTGAGCATATTGCGTTTGGTTTACAGGATCACTTAAGTGTTTGTCCAAACACAAAGATTCATACATTGGTGTCCTTACACATTGACGGTCAAAGACCTCATATCTCTTTAACATCTCTTCAATGTAATGATATTGTGAAAGCACCAAACCCTCGGGTGTTTTAGAGATTTTTATCCCTAAGATTAAATCTGCTACACCCAAGTCTTTCATATCGAAAAGTTGTTTCAACATTTGCTTTGTTTTCAGGATCAAATCCAGGCTACTTCCAGTAATGAGCATGTCGTCTACATATAAGCATATCATGACAAAGGATTTAGCGTTCCCCTTCACATAGACACACTTATCACACTCATTTATAGAAAATCCTTTGATGCATAGCGTGTTGTCAAACTTTTCGTGCCATTGTTTAGGAGCTTGCTTGAGCCCGTACAATGACTTGACAAGACGATAGACCTTCTTCTCTTGTCCTGGAACCACATACCCTTCAGGTTGTTCCATATAAATTTCCTCGTCCAAATCTCCATTTAGGAAATCAGTTTTAACATCCATTTGGTGTATCTCAAAACCACGTAGTGCAGCTATGGCTATGAATACTCTAATGGAAGTTATTCTAGACACAGGCGAGTATGTGTCAAAGTAATCAAGTCCCTCCTTTTGTCTATAGCCTTTGACTACTAGGCAGGCCTTGCATTATCAATGGTTCCATCTGCTTTATACTTGCGTTTGAGTATCCACTTGCAACCCGATGGCTTATTTCCGGAGGAAGGTTGACCACTTCCCAAGTATGATTTTGCAAGATGGAGTCCATTTCACTTTCAATGGCCTCTTTCCAAAAGGGGGCTTCAGGAGTAGACATCGCCTCTTGGATAGTCCTAGGCTCATTTTCCACAAGGTATGTGAGAAAATCAGGACCAAAGTCTTTCTGAGTCCTAGCCGCTTACTCCTCCTTGGTTGACATCGGAACCTCCATGTTCTCTTGATGTGCGACTTGACTTCTGGAATTCTCACGGTGGTAAATCTTACATCTGCAGCATTCTCTAGGAGGTGATCCTATAGGTTACGCAACATTTTAGAAGGTACACCTTGAATTACGCATTAGGACCTCTTGGGTGGGGACCATACGAGGTCCCCAGGGGCCACCGCATTTGACCCTATTGCCGTATCATAGTCTCGTTTACGAGACTATCTTTCCTTTCTAGGAAAAACTTCTTCAAAGAATTGCATTCCTTGATTCAATAGCGGTGCCCTCATGGATATACGGTATCGTGACTTATGCACTAAGGCGATAAGCGCTCTTGTTGTTTGCATATCCTATAAATATGCAATCTATAGTCTTTAGTTCAATCTTTACTTGCTTTGGTTTGGGTATTACCACCTTAGTGACCCACACTTTCAAGTGTTTGTAAGAGGCTTGTTTCCTTTCCACAGTTCATATGGAGTAATATCACTATTTTTCCGGTATTACATTAAGAATGGTAGTGGCCGTGAGAATAGCCTTCCCACAAGTGCAGGGTAATCGAATCTAGTAATAGTGCATTCATCATCTCCTTTAGAGTACGATTTTTGCGTTCACAACACCATTAGATTGAGGAGAATATGGGCGGTGGTTTTATGAATAATGCCAAGCTGAGCAATATTCTTCAAGTGGTCTGCATATTCTCCACCTCTATCACTTGAATTACTTTAATTGAGTACTAAGTTGATTCTCAACTTGGTTTTGTAATGTTTAAATGCTTCTAAGGTTTCGTCCTTACTCCTTAGCAAATAAACATAACAATACCTAGTGCAATCATCGATAAAAGTAACAAAGTACTTTTCCTCCTCTAGTTTGCACAAATTTTAAGTCACACAAATCACGTGAATTAATTCTAGAGGCGTGGTTACATTTATTGAATGAAATGGTGCCCTTGTTAGTTTTGCTTCCACAAAAACCTCGCATTTACTTTGAGGTTGATTTCAAAGGATGACAAATGATCCGTTTAATTAACTTTCGAATCGCATTGTAGTTTGTATGTCTAATCTATGGTGCCATAAATTAGAAGACTCGATCAGTAAGTAGAAACATTATTTTCATTGCTTGCAAAAGGCGTACATGACATTACAGACATTTTGAAGAGCCCATCACACATGTAGCCCTTTCCTACAAATGACCATTCTTCATCATTACAAATTTGGACTCGAAAGTCGACTTAAAACACCTAACAAGCGGAGGCCGGACACCAAATACTTGCGAATATCCGGAACCTGCATCACTTCGTTGATGAGCTTCTTCCGGAAGTCATCTTGAACCACCTTGCCAACTCCTTCACCTCGGATGTAGCGTCGTTCCCCATGAGCGACTTCTTATCCTTCACGGAGTAGGTGGAGAAAGCACCCATTGTCAGAACAAATGTGCCGAGTCGCACCCGTATCAATCCACCACTGTTTCGGATTCTCAACCAGGTTTGCCTCCAAGACCACAGCAGCAAAGGAATTAACCAAATCCTCCACTATAGGGTCATCCTTTGTTTCTGCAACATTGGCCTTCTCCTTCTTGAGTTGGTGACAGTCCGCCTTCATATGCCCTGGCTTTCCGCAATTGAAGCAGTTTCCCTTGATCCTCCTGGAAGGTCCTGGTTTCCCGGAATTCCCTTGAGACTTCACGTCCCCATCACGCGTCTTGCGTTTCTTGCTGGAGTTCCCCTTTGACTTTCCCTTGGAATCGACAAGGTGAGCCTTTGCTTCAACTTGCTGCTTCCCTTTGCCTAGAGCCTTGCGGTTGTCTTCCTGAATCTGAAGCTTGATGATCAACTCCTCAAGCCCCATTTCCTTGGTCTTCAATTTGAGATAACTCATGAACTCGTTCCATGATGGCGGCAGTTTCTCAATCAGTGAAGCGACCAGAAATGACTCATTAGGCTTCATGCCCTCCTGTTCCAAATCATGGAGAATCATTTGATATTCCAGAACCTGACTCATCACATACTCGAGTCACTCATTCTGAAGTTCAAAAATTTCCCCACAATGAACTTCTTCGCACCGGCATCCGGTGCACGATTACTCTGTCGATTGCTCCCCAACTCCTTTGTAGTGCTTGGCGGTAGCGATGTAGAGAACATCTGAAGGCGATTCGAATGTAGTTCTTACACATGAAATCTGCATGGATCCAAGCATCATAGGATAGTTGATTCAGCTTGTTGTCTTCTTCAGCGGCCTTCTTCTCCTCTGGAACATGGCGACTGATCAATCTCTGCAGTGGGTAGAGCAGGAGATTCAGCAGTAAGGTAACTTTCGAACCCAATGGTTGTTAAGTAGAACCTCATCTTTTGTTTCCACTGCTTGAAGTTTGTCCCCAGGAACTTCTCTGGTTTCTCCCCGTGGTTGGCAGGAGCAACATTGATTCGGGGGACAAGAACATCAATGACAACTCCGTTAGCGGAGACATCTTGATACCTTGGCAAAATCTGATCTGAATTGTTGTGAGTGGCGGTAGTGTATGAGGACAGAAACGGAATAGGTAAGGAATAGGATTAGACTGCTGAGCAAAGGCTGGGCCTTATTCCTTAAAATATATTGCCCGCTCTGGTCTTGTGGTTTACTTGACAAATAGTCTCCCAAGATAGAACATCAGTATGTGAATCAAAGTTCTAGCACTCGAACTTTGACTCTGCGAACTAATACAATAAAGGTTTTTCTGGCTTTAGAGAGAGTAATTTAAGAGAAGGAAGAAGAATGGATTGCTGTGTGTTGAAATCGATTCTAGGGGGGCTATTTATAATATTGAAGAGTTGCGATGCGAATAGATGTATCCTTTCGCAGAAAGGTCCCTGCAGAAACAAAAATTCGAACAGACACATCTGTTGGCATTTTCGTTTCAATAATTACATCCTTTGGCGAATGGAACCGAACGGACACAACCGTTCGCTCAGACCAACCGGACTCGACCGATGGGCTGGTTTCAGACTTAACCGATTATCTTATTGGGCTTAACCAAACACAATATGTTTACGGCAAAAGATAATAATCAACTGACCGCGACCGAGCCCACGTCCCGACCGGGCTGGCGAATGCGTGTAGAACATCTAGCTCCTCCCCTTCAAAAGCATGGGTGCCCTAAGGGCCCAATCACTTAACCCTTGCCTGGACTAATAAGTAGTTCTTCTTCCTCAATTTTAGCCATGGGACTTCTCCATTCCACTCTTGGCATTACATATTCAATGCATCAACCAACACACTTTGAGCTTCAATAACTCTTTCACCTTTCAATGAATTTTAGTAATTCTTTCTCAAGTGTCATCTATTACCATAGTAGACTATACACGTTTAATGAAACTTCATTTCAAACGTGTGGGACCCCTTTAGTTGAGGTACAAAGTCATGGACTAGCCTCATTAGTGCTAAAATTCTAACAATGAAAACCAAACAACAAGTTGGCCCCCAGAATCCACCTTTAAGGCGTGCAATGACACAACAATTTATAAGCTTATTCCCATTTGTGTCTCATGAAAATTGCACCACTACAGCCTGCAGGAGTGAACAGATAGCCACCAACATGCTTAACAGCTACTTAGCTACAATACTTGGTTCCTAATCCAACGTCCTGTCTACAAATTATTTTGAATTTTCAGTAAGATGACCAGTGATTCGATCCAATTGCACTGTGAAGCATGAATGTCTTTTACTTGAGGAGATACTGCAATCATACATATGTAATTGCATTTCATGTCAACCAACATATATACTACTGTATAGTATTACTACAGATTAGGCAACTCTATTTGTATCTAATAATATGACAAAAAAGTCAAAACAGTAGCAAATGAAGAAAATCCAATTTGAATTCAAAAGTTATTCTAAAGTTTGATTCGTGAAGCACCAAATCTGTAATATCCCGAAATTTTTGGGCCGTGTATATACTTGGCGTTGGAAATTTATTTGGACTTGAGATGATGCACGGGATGTTACTAGTCATTATTTTTCATGGATCGATTATTTTAGACGGGCTATGATAATTTTATTGGATTGAGTTTGGACCAAAATAAAAGTCCAAAGAAGTGCATCGAAGAGTTATTGAAGAGTTATTGGATAAATTGGGCCCGAGCTTGGATATATGTCTTTTAGGTTAATTATATCATCTGCCGGCTAAAACGTGTGGAGGCAGTCAGTTTGAGAAGGAAAAATAAGTAAAGCAATTTACACAAAGTCGATCTTGTTGTATATTTTGCATCGACCAATCTTGAAATCTTGATGATGGGAGAATCATTGTTTTGCATGGAATCAGTTTCTGGCGCGTTTGATTGGAGATGGAATTAAGGTTTGACATTATCATCACATTGGTTTAATTAATTACGTTATTCAAGGAATTGCAAAATGATGGGTTTTGGTACTATTATTTATTGGACAGGAGCCACAATACTCAACGTATGATATATTCTGGAATTAATTATCAAGTGATGGATCGATATGCCGCATTGGTCGTGCCATGATGTTGATCCACAGTGAGCGAGCGATTTGGATTGGAAAGTAAGGGAACTCTTTTAACACTTTTACTTTTTAGATTTATATTGTTATATATGTGTATAGTTTTATGATTGGCAAACAATTTATGTTTATTATATCAAATAATGAGATTTGATATAATAGTCTATTCGAAAAAGGATGAAGTATGTATATTCCAAAATATTTTGTCTGTGTATGCGATTTGTGAAAGTGATTTGATAAAACATGGATTATGTGTACATTTAAATGTGATTATTGTAACATGTGTTACATGCAAATGATTTTCGACTATATTTGATATAAAACGGAGTTTATATGTATGATACTTTTTATATGTACTTGATCCGTGTAAAAGTGTCAGGAGTTCACTTACAGCTTTCAGATATTTAGTAAGTGATTGGACGAAGATACTTTGGAGTTGAGACGGTAGTCAGATGATGGATATGCGAAAGCTGTTTAGTAGTTGTTGCGACTCTGAGATTTCTATTGTATAAGATGATTTGTATTGTTGGGATTATTTTTGTTGGGGATTTGTGATTGATGTAATTACTATGTAATGGATTTTAGATGCTTTGTTGTACCACTCTGAGATAACTGATGTATTTTGAGGTTAAAGGTAGGCTTCGTTTTGGCGTGAGCCCATCTCACGATAGACGGACGGTATTTTGATTTTGGGGCGTGACAAAATCTGAAAATATCATGATCATATTTCAGTACTTACAGTTACAGTCAACTAAACCAATGTTCTATCCTTGCCCATCCTCTAAATCATGAAGTAGTAATGTCAGAAATTTTCTATGGACATTATACAACAATATATCCACAAATCACAACGTACCATACAAAATCAGAAATTCAGAATACATTAAATACTGGCGGAGGAGAAAAAAGGATTAAAAACAATAATTGACGGCAAGTAACGAGCAAGAGAGAGACCTCGAATCCCTAGCATCATTATCATAATTTCTCCCAATCCAAGACACTATCTCACAATGCAATTGTAACCAATTGATCTCAGCAAAAGTTCAGATCCGATAGAAAACCAGCTAGAACTCCAAACGAGGTCGTAGTTCTCTAGGATTAATTCTTCACTTAATCCCATCCACCACTCTAGGCGAACTTGTAAAAGTTGATGATAAGTCCAGGCTCGAGACTGTGTTAGATGCAATATGTATTCAAGAGAAAGCAAATTACAGTACTGGGAATGACCTTATTATTCCTTGTGAAAGTGCAGCAAATAAATAGAGAACAAAGCATATGCGCCGTAACAAACTACAACCCATGTTCTAACTAGAAATAAGGAAACAAACATGACTAAATCAATTAACAAAACAATCCTGAAGACTAGAACTCTTATTTGACTAAAGACTTATCATTCCCTCCCTTGAACTAGACTGCATTTGCGGCTAGTTAACCTCTGGTATTTCACACTCAATCCTCCTTAGCTTTGGTGACTCCGGTTTAAGTGGTTTGGTGAAAAATGTCTGCTATTTGCTGCCTTGTACCACAAAACTGAAGCTGGACAACTCCATCATTCACTAGCTCCCGTAAGAAATGGTAGTGCACATCAATGTGCTTGCTCCTGCCATGCATCACCGGGTTCCTTGCCAACTTAATTGTTGATCTATTGTCACAAAAAAATGACAGTACTCTCACTGCCCATGTAGCCAATCTTCTTTAGCACCCTTTGCATCATATTTCTTGATAATTACTTCCTGCAGCTGCAATGAATTCAGCTTCGGTTGAGCTTAGTGTTACGATCGGTTGCTTTCGAGAAGACCATGTCACTGCTGCTGCACTTAGCATAAAAACATAGCCTGAGGTGCTTTTTCTATCTTCCACCGATCCGGCATAATGGCTATCAGTTAAACCAATCAACTCCTGACTTCCTCCCCTTCTGTAAAGAATGCCAAACTTTGTTGTACCTTGCAAGTAACGTAGAATTCTCTTGGCTGTAGAATGATGAAGTTCTATAGGCCTTGACATATATCTGCTTAATAAGCTTACTACATACATTATATCCGGCCTCGTGGCGGTCAAGTACATCATGCTCCCAATCAGTTGCTTGAAGAATGAACCATCCATCTCAATACCATTTCACTACAAGAATTTCCGGTTTTAGAGACGGAAAATAGCGACGAATCGCTAGGCTTAGAGACGGAAATTTTTCCGTCTCTAAATTTAGCGACGGATAAATCTTTCCGTCGCTATTTAGCGACGGATAATCTATCCGTCTCTAATTAGAGACGGATAAATCTATCCGTCTCTAAATTCGTTGACCAAAAAAAATAAAAAAAAAAACAAAAAACTTAAAATTTAGCGACGGATACCATATCCGTCGCTAAACTACACAGAAACCCTAATTTATACTCTCTTCCTCCCATCACTCACTAACCCTTCCTCTTCCTCTCTCCTTCTCTCCCACCACCACCTCCACCACCACTCCACCACCACCTCCACCACCCCACCACCTCCACCACCACTCAACCACCTCCACCCCACACTCGCCTTCCACCACCACTGCCTCTCCCACCACTCCACCCGCCTCGATCTCCACCACCACTCACGGATCCGGCCTTCCACCACTGCCTCTGCCCAACCACCACGCTCCCAGATCCACCACCACGACATCTCCACTGTTAGCCCACCAAACCACACCACCACCATGAGATCCGTCCACCACCATCTCCGATAAAGAAGAAAATGACGCTCCGATCTCACTCTCTCCCACCACGAGATCTCTCAAGTCCACCACCATCTCCAGACCGGATCCGGCGTCATCCAGATCCGGATCCAGTTGTATAATGTAATATTGTAATTTCTTATTAATTTTGTAATTTCTTATTTGTATTAATTATTATTAAATGTTGTATATTGTATTATCGAATATTGTATGAAATTGTCGGTTTATCCGTATTGAATAAAATTATCAGTTTATCCGTATTGAATAATTGTATACAATTGTCGGTTTATCCGTATTGAATAATTGTATACAATTGTCGGTTTATCCGTATTGAATATTCGTATATAATTGTTGGTTATCCGAATTGAATAAAATTATCGATTTATCCGTATTGAATATTCGTATAAAATTGTCGAAATATTCGTATTAAAAATAAAAATAAAAAAACAAAAAATACTATTTAGCGGCGGATAGTTATCAAATCGCTAAATATCTTCTTCATTTGTTTAGCAATTGACACTTTATCCGTCGCTAATTAGCGACGGATAAATTATCCGTCATAAAAAACCTAGAGGCGAGCATAATTGAGGCAGGAAGCTATTCGTCGCTACGGATTTAGCGACGGATCGGGAGGCTTTTAGCGACAGATAAATCCGTCGCTAAAAGCCTGTTTTTTGTAGTGTTTTCATCTTTGCAAATTTTGAATCCTGGAACCATTGGATTTTCAACAGAATTGCTATGCTCCATTCCAAAACGTTTCAACACTTCCGTCACGTATTTCGTTTGACTGATAAATATACCACATCAAACTGAACTACCTCAATACCAAGAAAATACTTCATCTTGCCCAAGTCTGTCATATCAAATTCCTTCATCATGGACTCTTTGAATTCAACCATCAAATTCTCATCATCCCCGGTATAAATTAAATCATCACCATACAAGCTAATGATTAAATATTTACCTTGTTTGCTGACTTTCTTAAACAAAGTTTGCTCACTGTACTCCTTCTCAAAAACTTCCTTTCTGAAATATGACTCATTCTGGTTGAACCATGCTCACGGTGCCTGCTTGAGCCCGTACAAAGATTTGTTGAGCTTATACACCTTATGCTCCACATTCTTTATTTCATAACCCCTTAGCTGCTCCACGAACACATTTTCAACTAACTTCCCGTGAAGAAAAGTTGATTTCGTCCATTAAAACACACACCATTTTCTTTGTGTTGTAAGTGCTAAAATCATCCGAATCGTGTCCATACGAGCTACAGGAGCATAAACTTCTTCATAATCAACTCCGTATTCCTGAGCATACCCTTTTGCGACCAAGCGAGCCTTATGTTTATCCACTTTTCAGAGCTCATTCAAATTTGTTCCCATTTGACTCCTATTCTTTTAGCTCCTTCAGGCAGTTCAATAAGATCCCACGTTCTATTCTTTTCAATTGATTTCATTTCAGCATCCATGGTTGTCCTCCATTTCTCCTCCTTTACTACTTCGTCAAATGAAATTGGATCAGCGTGAACGGCATTAGCAAACAAGGCTAAGTGAGTTTGTACCTCTTCCTCTTCATCAGAAAGACCATCACTAGAGACAAACTCATTCAAATATGCTGGTGTTCTTCTAACTCCGGGTATCACCGAAGGAGCCGCTTCATCTTCTCCATTGCCATCACTGGATTTGTCCCTCCCCGGAGAAGCTACATTTTCTTCTTCACTATCATCGCTGGAGTCCTCTACCTCTTCACCTTTGTCATCTTCCCATTCCAGATCAAACCTTTTGTCATATTTAAATCTCCTTTCCCAGATGAAGAGGGATATGGTACTGGAAGAGGGCGAGGAAGGTCTACTAAATCGTAAATAGCAGATATCATGATCAGTTACTATTTTTGAAAAATAACTTGTAATAGTGTACAAATATGAACTTTAAGCAACATAAATATACCGCAATAGACTCGGCCCGGGAGTCAGTCCATACCCCGCCCTTATGCTTGACCTTCTTGAAGATGTCCTACTTGAATTTCACCTCCCCCTGTGACATCTGAACAACATATATAGTCAACAATTTATCATCTCACAAGTAATAGAGCAGAGACACAATACATACATGTAATGCTAGATTGAAAAAAACATATATATACTTACCGATTGGTAGTAATCAGTGAGAGTAGATCGCCTCCCAAGGTGGTGAATGGCCCTTCTGCTTTGCATCGTGAGGCCTTGGGTTACATTTTGTTGATGTAGGCATTATTCTCGACATTAGTTCGAGACCAGTAGGCATCCCAAAGGGCCCACTCCTCTACATCAACTTGTGGAGGAATTGGGCCATTCTGATCCCGAATGGCTTTCCAAGTATGGACCATATCCCTGTACAGTTTAGATCCCACAGTCTCGTAAAAAAGCCAGATCTGGGGGATCAATCTGCTGGGAATGAAGTACTCCTTCTACATTCCCAATTTCATACAACATTCAAAGTCAATATATATAACGTCACCATGTTACATCAATTTAATAAGATACAACAACATAACAGATATGGTGACTAACATATCACCCAAACAAAGTGGCTAACATATACCACTCACATATAGTGGCTAACATACCACTCACATTGTCCTAAATTTTACTAACACAATGGTGACTAACATATCACCTAAATAAAGTGGCTAACATACCACTCACATACAGTGGCTAACATACCACCCATATTAAAATGATTATAATAACAAATAAAGGAATGTCATATTTTAACTTAACCGCAGCTCATCAAAGTACTCGGCCCTCATGCGGTCCGAGATGTGAGACCAACACTCACCACCCTGCCCCGGTGGCTCTCTCCTGCTCCGAAAGATGTCAACTAGTTTGTTGTGGACCTCCCGAGGCCATAAACTGTTGTCAATGTATAAGATACAAGAAACAAATATTTATTACTTTAGTACAACAATTTATACTTGTCAACTATCATAAGTTATGTTTTACATATTTAAGAAGAATGTATAATACGTACATGACAGGACCAAGAGGAAAAATCACAGGCAACCCGTCCCACGTAACGTTGGGATTCTGTGCATCCCACTCGAGGTAGGGACAATCGTCCTCCTCCTCCAGTCTGTGTCCGGGGTGACTAGTAGAGCCCCTGCTGCTATGACCGGCTGGTGGAGTCTCGAAACACGAGACACTGCGCCTGACTACCAAACCCTCACCCCCTCGACCTGTCCACCCAACACCATCATGCGGTATTGCGTGGGGGATAAATCTTGTGATCTCTGTCATGCATCTGCAAAACATGTAACAAATCTGATAATTGTGTTAGTATGCGTTATAATCTGAGCAAATTATAAATAACACATGTAACTTTTCATGCGAGCGAAATACTCAAGTGTTATCAACTACTAACTAGTTATAATACACATATACCGTTATCGTACATCTATGAGCAGTCGAATTCATTAGATACTTTCGTAACGACACGTTCGATTGATTAGATCGTATTTAATTTATTAGATCGATTCCAATTCTTCCGATATTGTAGAGATTAATTGTTAATTATTATACATTTCTTATAATTCATGATTAATTATTAAGTGTTCGATATGTTACAATATTTCCCATGTATTTTAACCATTTCAACCACTTACTACTACGAGTTATAAATTATAAATTACACGTTAATATATTCAACAAATGGTCTCAAAACACTTAACTAAATCCTAACTAGTACATATGCAATTTATCAAATCAAAACTGCTTAACATTATACTAATTAACAATCTAAGTGATAGCAATCTCAAAGTTAATTTACTAAATCTTAACATTATACTAATTAACTAGTAATACTAATTTGATATATATACTTAACATTAAACTAGTCGAAATTAACAAAATTCTCAAATTTGTCAAAAAATTAGGGTTTCAAAACACTAATCGTAATACATATACAAAAACATCAAACATGAAAATCAAGCAATCAATCAAACATCAAACATGAAAATCCAGCTTAATCAAATCAAACATCAAACACTAAATTAATTTCACAACAAAATCAATCAATTGACAACCCCAAGCTTAACCCACTACTTCATATAACATATACTAGCTACCATAATTGTTTACAAACATACAATTGATCCAAATTATCAAAAATCCCAAATTTAGAATAGTTAAGGTTTAGCCTAATACATTCAAATTGCGATAAAAATAGCCGAAAAAGGATGAAATTGATCGACCACCCAAGCTCCTTGTCCCACGAGCTTCGAATTGACACCAAGGTTGGCCGGAATGGTGTAGTTTTGGCCGAAAAGTGGAGAAATCGAAATTGGAACGGGAAAGGGGAGAAGAAGGAAGCAGAAGCAAAAATGGTGGAAATGGGGCTTCTGCCCCGATTTTTACTATTTTGGGGCGACGAATCGCTATCCGTCGCTAGGACCGACGGATAGATTATCCCTCGGTCGCAATTTTTTTAATTTTTTTTAAATTATCTATTTTTTATTTTTAAATTAAATTTTAAATAATTTTTTATCCGTCATAAATTTTGAATTTAAAAAAAAATTAAAAGTCAATACATTAGCGACGGATAAAATTATCCGTCGCTCTATTATTCATAGCTAACAGAGCGACTGATAACTTTTATCCGTCTTCTGAATGACGGACCACTAAAATCGTTTTTTCCCTGATTTCTTGTAGTGATTTTAGTTTTTTATTTTGATTTATTTTATTTTAGTTTGCAGGGAATCATGGAAAACAGGAGAAGAGGAGCTAAGGATGTCTCCCAAATCGCGAAACTAGGCGGGAAGGATGCAAGGGATTCGTTCCCGTTCGATAATGGATAGCAGCAGCCACACGTTTCAGGGAAGTACATTTTCAGCTTTGTTTCTTTCTAGCCTATTCGCTGGGGACCATCTCTAGCCTAGGTTTGGGGAGGGAGGTAGCTTTCATGTACTTATCCATATATGTATACGTAATTGTCTTTTTATCTTTTTGTGTGTCTTTTTCTTGTTTCATGATTTTCTCTTGTGTGTAAGTCTGACTCCCAAGTCGAGCGTCTATTGCATGTACTAAACCTATTTAATGCTTTTGCTTTGACTGATCCTTGACTATTAGCAGTTTGCATGTTTAAGTTTGCCAAGTTCGTTTCTGTTGTAAATAGAAAGTCTTTTCTAATTCTGTAGTCCAAAAACCCTGTGAGTAAACCTTAGCCGATGAAAAAATATTGTACCGGCGCCTGTGTGATTTAATTCGGGAAGTGCAAACTCTCGCGCTTGCGCTTCATCATTCTCATGTGTACTCTGTGTAAGTTAAGTATGACGAACGACAAGTTTTACATTCTTATTTGCTTATGCCAAACCCGTTCCAAGTCCAGGTTTGGGGAGGAGGTTTATGTGCCTTACTTGTATTGATAAAGACTGTGTTTAGGCTTTTCGTTCTCTCAAAAAAAAAAAAAGTATCGGAGTTGATCTATGGTATTAGTTAACACCGTTAGTCGTGTTGGGCACGTTTCAGATACTACCTATATACCGGCGTGACCCTTAAAAGCTATATGTTCGTGAGGGTTGATGGCGTGTACACCAAACCAGCACGCACAAAAGTGCGGACTTTCGGTAAAATAGACACTTCCAAAAAATTGAGACAGAAAAAATATATAAGCATATGGGTCATATATAAGATTGCAAAAAAGAGTATGCAAAAAATGAAAAAATATTGAAAAAAGAGAGAACGACTGCATTTTTATGAGTCTACTGGCGATTATTCTGAGCCGTGAAAAGTCCATTCCGACTTAGCGATTGAGTACATTGCATGAGGTATTTGAGGCATCTTTGTGGCGCAAGTCACCTTCCTTATCTCTTTATATTCTTGGTGATTGCCCTGCTGAAACTTCCGAGTGTGAGAGAATAGATCATAGGATCCACTTGTGAGGGACTGTTGTGTTAGACTTAAGTTTTATTTACATTGGAAACGAACTTTTTGAAATTGTGCATGTTATTCTGTGAATATCAGTGTGATGTCAAAACTTCTGCATTTCTTGGCCTTATTATGTGCAATCGTAGATTTGGTATCTTGGGAGCTAGACTTTGTCTGTGTGTTTTTTATTTATTTTTTAAAAGGATTTTTAGAGAGTCTATTGCTTGAGGAAAAACAAGGGTTCGGTTTGGGTAGTTTGATGAGTCGATTTTACATCGTCACATTCGGCCTTCTTTACCAACTTATTGCCATTCTCAAGTATAGTTCTTATGTGTTTTATTAGAGTTTTGTTACGTTTTTATGTTTTTTGTGTTTTGTAGGTGTTTGGTGAAAATGCATTAAAACAAGGGCTAAACCAATGTATTTAATGCATTAATAAAAGCATGGAAGTTTATTGATCGGAAAGGTGGTTGAAAAAGGAGTTGATCGGTCGAAACGGAAGTGGATTTGGAGTTCGGACGAAGATTTTAGAGTCGTTTAAGTGAAAGCGCGCGAAATTCGAACTACGATGGAGCAGCTTTGAAATTTTGGCCATAGCTTTTGAATATGAACTCCGATTGGCCTGATATTGGTGTCCACTTGTAGATAAGACCAAGATCTACAACTTTTAAGAAGGAACCATTTCCAAATTCCGACATTTAGATATTCAAAATGGCAAAAACGGTGCTGAAGCTGGCGGCTTGAAGTCATCTTGGCGTCCGCTAGTCGATTGTAAGTATTTGGTGATGCCGGGCGACTTCTGGCGGCATGATGCCTTTTTGTCCATTTTCAGCCCAGAAAGTGATTTTGAGTGTTTTTTACTATATATAACCTATTTTCTTGATCTTTTAGACATAACTTCATTATTATTCTTTTCTTCTTATTGCTTTTTAACCTAGAACCTTTCCAAGGCAATTACCTACCTATTATTGGAGGTAATTGAACCGTTTATCTTGTAATCCGACGATTGACATTGATTGGGAGATTATCTACATAGCTTTTCGCATCGATTCATTTCAGTTCTTCAATTCTACCTAGGGTTTGTGACAACGAAGGGTAAATTGTATCAATCCGTTTGAATCTTTGCTTTTGTTTTAGATTATGTTTGGAGCATGTTTATATACAATATTGATTATGTCTTTGCATAATTTGAGTAGCTAAACACCCGGATTATGGGGTGGTGACTGATTCAATGCATGCTAGCTAAGGTTCATGAGATTCGAAGTGCATCGGGTTTAGATTACTTGTGGTTTTAGATTAATGCATATCTTGCTATTACGTTTGATGCAATCCGTCATTATCCTTTATTAAATTAAGTATTTGATCCTTGGCAAAAAAAAAACGTTTTTCATCTTGCTTCAATCTAACAGTTAGTTGCAAGCAGTAATAGTATGATTAGCTAGATTGATTGTAGCCTAGTGGAATTGACGTCTCCACTAGCGCTATTCATTTTTTAACTCAAGATTGTGATAACTTGCGTAATCTATCCTGTGAAACGTATGTATCCTGCTAGCTGGCTTGTTTCACGTTATCGCTCCATAATTCTCCTTATTCATATCATTATCGTTTAGATTAATCAGTTTTCTAGTTAGATTGCATAAGTAGATAGATAATATAGAACAAATTCGCTGCCGAAGCAAACAACCCTTTTACTTTTCTTTACTGTAATTACTATTCGTAAACAAGACTCAACTTAGTTAAGTCCTTTGAGACCGACCTCTGGGTTAACTCCACTACACTACAGGTTTAGATTGCAAACGGTAATAGTAGGGTTAGCTAGATGCTATTCGTTTTTGAACTCAAGATTGTGACAACTTGCGTAATCTATCCTGTAAATCGTATGTATCCTGCTAGCTAGCATGTTTCACGTTACCGCTCCATAATTCTCCTTATTCATATCATTGTCGTTTAGATTAACCTGTTTTCTAGTTAGATTGCATAAGTAGATAGATAATATAGAACAAATTCGTTGCCGAAGTAAACAACCCTTTTACTGCTTTCTTTACTCTAATTAATATTCGTAAATAAGACTCAGCTTAGTTAAGTCCTTCGATACCGATCTCGGGGTTAACTTCCCTGCAGTATAGGTTTTTGTAGTATTGAGAATTAACTCTTGGCTTAAAGAAAATTTAGAACTTTGATTTGACACATCAGATGTATCAAGATTCGTTGATTTCACAGAAATACCGAAAATTGACAGATATGAGAAAAACCTCGATTTTTCATATATTATCACAATACTAATCTCATGTCTGATAAAACAATGAACAATTACTTAAATAGTAAAACCCCTAACTAACTCTTAATCAACTACGAACTCCTAACCAATAAGGAATCATAATCAAACTATACTTCTAATTACCAACATAATCCTAAACATATTCTAGTTAATACTTACATAATCTAACAGAGAGCCTAACATAAATATATTTGGACCGCATCAGAAAGCCAAGAGAAGGAGACTAGCGAAAATACGAGGAAACATTGTATCCATGTTAAGATGATGAAATGTGCAAGTATTGCACTTCTTTTAAAGTGAAAGATGTATATGTAAAGTTGGCGTATGAAAATTTACATTAAATATTCTAGAATATATTCTTCTAATTGCAACGGAACTTTCATTTATAACTATTTTCCATTTTTAATGTGCAATCATGAAAAGATATCAAAGTTAGAAATTCTAACTTCTATTATCTGCATATTATAATTACACTAGTACCAACCCGTGGTGATGCCACGGACTTGTTTACTTTTAATAATAAATAAACGGATGATAACGTAAATAAATAGATGATAGTTTGAAACGAATGATAAGTAAATAAACGGATAATAACGTAATACAAAGTAGAGTAGCTAATAGTCCAATATAAGTAAGAAAACATAGAACAGTTAAGTTAACATGATGGAAGAATAATTCGAAAAGTTCAAAGTGCTTTCGAAATTAAGTAACCACACACATCAAAGTAGTTCAAAATGAAAAAGAAAACATCAAAAGTATAAACGCAAACACGCGTTTACAGGTTACATAAAACCTCCTTATAAACAACGTTAGTTGTGGAATCGATGGATTCCTTCTTCATCAAGAATCAATACCTTCAAGCCCTTTTTGATGTAACTCTGAAAGCCACATAAAGTGACCGTGGTGAATCTTTGGGCTAAACAAATAAAGACCGACATGGGCGATGGTGTCCTTGACTCTTGTTTATGGTCATAGCATAGCAAACCGATATAGGAAACTGCCTCCTCTGAAACCTGATTGGAAACTTGGTAAGATCTGACGGTGTCAAAACCATACGGGGTATTAAAACCTCTAATCCAGCATTCTTTCCATGTATCATCTTGGCCCGGATGACGTGTTTGCCGATATGAGTAACAATCAATCTAGTTCCATTACACAGTTCTGCGGACTGGTCTATATTCATAATAGCATAATCGGACATCGACTTTCAGACGGATCAAATGATTGGGAATGCCAGATATCTTGATGGTATTGAGAAATTCGGTCGAATATACATCATCACGATTGACTATATCATCCTCATCAGGACAAATTCTATCGGAACTCATGAACTCAGATGCATCACCAGGTAACAAAGACATAACATAATCATTTATCTCATGAACGATCTCATTAGTGAAGACTAATATAGCTCTATCCTGAAAGTATCGACCATCACCAATATGATCAATGAGTGACGGATAAGAACTACTTACAATTGCAGCTATTGGATCGGTTGCATCACGGATGAGTATACCCTCGGGCAGTTTAAAGTCGACCTCACCATCGTTTTGTCCTCCAATTTCACCATCTCCAACATTTAACAACCAATCAACAAATTCCTTTCAACTTCACTTGGAGATCCACCAGCCTGAAATTGATACCGTGAAAAGTAGTAAATTACACTAATAAATCGTTATGTAAAAAATAATTAAACAATTAGACCATGATAATATATAAATGAACTTCACGATTATATTATGGAATATACTAACCTGTAATCGCATATTCTTTGTTAGCTTCATTACTTGACAATGACTCCATATGGAATCGGATGATGACAACGATGCATTAACAATGTCTTGTCTACTTCCTTTAGGAATGGTGGCGAGGATCATGCGAAGTCACCCCCAAATACAACAACCTTGCCGAATGGAAATCTAGAACCTTGTCCGTACGGGCCTCTAATGACATCTCGGAGACTCGCAGAGTGCTTCAAAACAAAATCTATTTGTCATTGGGCTTCATCCCATATGATCAACTTAGTCTTTTCTAGAAGTCCTGTTAGTTCACTACAGGAATAATCACACGCTACATCGGTGGTCTCATCAACCATCAATGGTATTGTGAATGGAATGAGTGTCCTTCCCTTAAGCGACAAGAGAAGCAATACCGCTAGAAACAACGAGCAAAACGATCTCACCATTACCACGCAATGCGAGCCTGGCGTCCTCCACAAGAATGTCTTGCCGGTACCGCCATATCCATATAAGAAGAAAACACCACCCCTATCCGAAGACACAACATCCATAATCTTATTATATACATCTCTCTGCTCATCAGTCAAATATGGATATAACCGATTGAATTCAGCCTGCATCTCATCTACATCATGAGACATCTCTTATGCGGAAGATTGTTACATCCATCCCGGATGACCATGTTGTGAATCTTGGCATCCCTTCAAATTGAGCAAGTGAACTACCGTTGAGAGATAGCAACTCTTCAATATCGGCAAGGCAAAGTTCTTGATTTGCGTCTCACTAAGTTCGATCCTACAATATTAGACAAACGTAGTAAAGTTAATTATGAAAACAAATGTAACATATAAAATTTGAAATTTGAAACAAAACTTGAGATAATGTTTGAATAATCTAATTACCTGGATTACTCATCTTTTTACGATGAAAGTATAGTATATCATCAGAAAGATGCTCCCATGTCTTTTCCCACACGTCAATGGGACTTGACATGGAGTTCGACTGAAGGAGCATGCAAAATAAATGTCTCAGATATCGACCTGAACACCAGAAACTTGCTTCTTTTATTGCATCAATGTATTCTTTGTCATCATCCAGCAATCCCATTGCGTAACACGCATCGCTATAAGTTGGATACAAAACTCCGTCTACCGTCCTAAGTTCCTCATAGCAAGTGGCACCCCGTATGTGGTTCAACATGATTCTGAGATAGTACACTGGCCCAGATTTAGGCGGGACGTGGTATATCCTACCAACCTTGTTCATCCTTTGCTTTCTAGGTTTCCAAATCTTGTGTGTTTTATCCCACACATAATGGCGTGGAAACTCGGAGTAGAGATACTTACGTGCTTCAGGGTTCTCCTTGTTATAGTTCATCCACTGCAGGAATTTAGTATGTGCAATCGTCGGCTTCTCCAGTAGATTTTCTATAAAGTCACCATCTTTGAAGCATAAATTTTGCTCACCATCCAAATGGAATGACAAACGCTCAACAGTCGGATCACGGTAATGTATTCGACTTAATGTTTTGCCTCTAGCTGCATTTATATATCTTCCAAAATTAGATCATAATTGAATATAGAAAGAAAATCTTTAAAACAATGAATTTTCGGGTTGATTCACACCTTGTCTCTATATCGGCCAGACAATTATCACATTCACTATCAACATTAGCAAATCGTAGGGAATGTGATGATAAATCTGATATAGTTTAATTCCACCATGTGATCCGATGATCAAGTCAATACGATCATGTAAAGCATTGAGTTCTAAACCCGACTTTTCCTCAATCTCGAATCTTCCATAATCCACGGGTATGCGTATATAGCCATCAACAGATCTTTTCCTTCGACCCTTAAAGCATCATTATTGCTCATCAGTTTGCATATTGACGAAGCATACAAAGCATCTGGGTGGCCCAACACGTGGAGTTGGTGAAGTCTAACACTTATTCTTGATCAGTAGTTATGATGTATGAATACATCAACCTAAAAAAATAACAAAGTTTAATCATCTTGGGTAGAACTAAGTAAGACAGAATTAAGAAAAACGAACTCAATGAGACATAAAATGGAAGACGTAGCATCTTAATATAAAATCTTGTGGGATGAATACCATAAGCCAACGGTAAGATAAATCAGCATTTGTTAAAATAAGATTGTGATTTTTCAGGAAGCATTTGCGAATGGCCGACCAATATCCACCGAGCGACTTCTGAAACATTTATTCTTTGAAACAAAACGTGTAAACTTATCAGGATAGGATATATATACGAATTGCAGAGAGGAATTATTGAAGCTCACGAGCAGGGAACATGCGAACTTGAGCATGCATCAATGGCGGAAAATCATTAGCGGATCTTCAATGGAGTAAGACATCGTTGGGCCGAAACACACATGGGAGGTATGATCATATTCATCGATTTGGTTCCAAAGTTCCGCACAATTTCAAGCAGCTGAATGTGTATATTTATAGTGTCTTTTGTAGTCGAATTTAAAGTGTACGGTTTAAGATCTTTACTCGATTCATTGTAAAATTAATCAATGATTCTCTTAGCTATTCTATTGCTATAATTACTTAAAATAGACACATGGTCTTGTGAGGCCGAAATTAAATGATGCGGTTTGGAGAGATCAAATTTGACAATGATTCTGTTAGTTATTCCGTTTATATAATCACTTAAAATATGGACTTTGTTTAGTCAATGATTCTGTTAGTTATAAACTGCTAATAATAGATATAAGATTGATTGAAAAAAGAATCATCCACCGTATTTCACCCGTGACCAAATCAGAAATCGATTTCTTTCCTTCCATGTAATTTCTCACGTTCATATGGCTTGGAAAATACGAAGTTGTGAAAGAAATTACTACATTCATTCTTGGCTTCAGTCCTATACAAAATGGATGGAATAAAAACTGGTCTTATATATATATATATAGATATGTATTTACCTTCAATATTTTACACCACGTTCTTTATCGATAAAAAGTTAAAAGTGCTCGTATTTGAGGACTAAAAGTTTAATTGTACGTTGTATAGTAAAATAAAATGATAATGATTTCCGTCGGATTGGAACAACTATCTACGAAAATCTATCTTAAAAATGTTCGAAAATTAGGGGATGTCCAACATGCCCTTAAGACTGGATATGTTGTGCACTTTGTATAATATAAGGCATTTTTTGTTATTTTAAAAGCAAGTTAATATTATTTCAAGTTCAAATCGGCCAAATATCATAGTTAAGGGCCGGTGGTGTATTACAAAGTAGTGCGATGATCGCCAAATTATTGGTGCTATATACTTTCTTTTATAAAACTTAGTGTCAATTTGTATGAGCTTCTGAATATGATCTCAACTAATTGTAACAAGCATCAGATTCACGCAGTAATTGATTTCTAAATTACTAGGTTCTCTATTAAGCATCTCTATTCTACTCAAATATAGGTGTTATTAGTGTTATTGTTAGGAATTATGAGGGCAATGTTATTGTTTAGCGTCAGAATTTTATGTCTTATGGTTGTTGAAACTACGGAAGGGCTGACAACAAAATTAACAATTGAATTTGTTCAAGGTTTTAAGTCCCAACATGTAGTAATTGAAATTGATTGTTCTTTGGTAATTAAATTTCTTAAATCTTTAAATTTTAGATTTGCCCTTTTATTTCACATTTTCAAAGAAACTCATACATTTTTAATATAGAATGGAAGTATCTTCTAAAAAGAAATTGAAAAAATAAAGTGTTGAATATTTGTGTAGCATAGAATTTTGAGATTGCATACTTTTATTAAGAATAAAGGTAATTACTGGTAATATTAATCATAGTTGACTGAAATGTTTTAACTAGAAGAATCATAATCATTATTTCTAAAATTAAAGAAAAAATCGACAAATTATACAAATAATTGGACACATGCAAATCAAACTTCAATTAAAAATAACCATATTGGTGAATCTGCCGTGGGTGAGGAACCCTAATGAGTGAAGTTATACATTTAAAGTTATATTATTACAGATTAAATTAACTCATATTTATTAAGGAGTGATATTACACAAAATGATTGGTCATTTTTTATGTAAGAACCCGTACTTTTTATTTGTTTGATTTAATTATTTTATTTTCTTTTTATAGTGCACTGGGCTTAATAATATTTTAATTTTTTTCGGACTTTTAGTCCGAGCCCATATATATACTATATAGAGTCCAAAATCCTTCTTCATCTATTTTTCTTATTCTTATCTGCATAAAATTCATTAGATTTCTAGTAAGGCTATGTTCTTTTCAATGAAATTCTTGGTTGAAGCTGTAGTATAAAATATAACTAGCGGTAGTGAATGGCCCAGGCCCTGAATGAGTTTTAAGTTGAAAATAGTATATTTTATGTCCGCAAAGTTATTCATGCCAAGAGTTTTCTTCACAAATTGACCAATGCTTACCGAGATGACATGATCATTATTCATTAATATGTTTTATTGATGCATGTTGTCTTACGTACCTTCACAACAAACAAAAGTTTATTTTACAAAACTTGCATGATGATTTCATACATTAACACCTCAAGTTTTAAAGTTTCAGCTTGTGTCACGATGTCATCACTCCACCATATTTTGTCTCATCCTATTGATTTAGTTACGAATTATTTTTTATTTGTGTTATTACGTAGTAGTTGTTATTTTATGAATTTCGAGGTGAAAGTTAGTGGAGCTTTGGTGGTCTAGTTAGGTTAAGCTTGGTTTCGAGTCGACCTTCAGGTAAGGGGATTATTCGACACTTTTGCTTTATTTCTCGTATATATATATATATATATATATAAAAAATGTTTGATAAAAAATTTATAGTTATTATATCAAGATATAAGACTTGATATAATAGTCTATTTGAAAGGATCAAGTATGTGAAACCCAAAAGTGTATTTTTACGATGCGTGTGATGTGTGATAAAAAGTGATTTGTTAAAAGCATGGCATAAAAGTGTATATTTAAGCTCATGAATATGCCTATGAAGTATGTGACCCTTACGGGAGATTGTCGTGCTTTGGAGTACTCTCAGTGTTATGTGTGTGACCCCTATGGTAGGGGATATGTTATGTGATGGTCGTGCCTGTGTGCCACCACGGTTTGTGTGGTCATAGTGTATATTTGATTGAGCTGAAAGTCTACTGTTATTATTTTGACAAGTGATCCATGCAAACGACTTTTGACTATGACGTGATATTATTGTTTGTGTATATATATGTATGTTTGAAATACTCTGCTTGATCCGGTAGAAGTGTCTTGAGATTCACCCTTACACTTTTTTTTTTTTCCAGTTGAGTAAGTGACTGTGGTTTGGAGAACGTTGCTAGTGGAGGCAAGGTCGAGTTAGAGCAAGAAGTGGTGTTTAGAGTAAGTCTTGTAATTTTTGAAACTGTAATTAGTCGAGGTTTCTAAAATTGTATTTATTATATGTGAGTTGTAGTTGCTCAGTTGTTGTACCACTCTTTTAAAAATGATTTGTAAAAATTGAGGCTTCGTCTTTGCGTGAGTCCATCTCACGATAGACGGCCGATCGCGCCAACGTATTTTGGTTTTGGGGCGTGACATTTTATTTTGCAGGGAGGCTGAGATGAAATAAATTTTTAGATGGACACTCAACAGTTTTTGTTAACTGCATACGAAAAGTATAATAAGATATCACAAAACAAGATTGTTTTATTTGAAACATTAATTCTTTTAATCGATAACTACTCAAAAAATAAAAAGAGCATATAAGATACGACTCTTAAAAGATTTAGGGACACTATTGAGCACATGTCGGACTATATCTTACTACGTACATTGAAATTACGTCATTTTACTTTTAAATGGGCCAGATTCTATCTATCCCGAATTTAAACCCATTCAAAATAATGATGTTCAGGTTCAAGTCGGACATATACTCAAACCCGTTCCAAACCTTTGTAACAAGCCCCAAACCACAACATTCTATGGTTAAATAGTAAAATGTACATTTTTCCGGGGGAGGGGGCTGTTATGCTTTTTTTTTTGAAGAAGTAAAATTTTATAACACTTGAAAGAACATCAGGAATGTTCTATGAGTTACAATGGGACATATACAAAATACATTCTCCGTGAAAAAAGCTCAAAATACACCCGGACCAAAAGCTAAAGGCAACCCAGAACTAACATAACAGGTAGCTCACATACAACAAATCATCCATCACAAATTCATTCCAAACCCAACCAGAACCCCTATTTTAATTATTCTGAATACACACATACTACCTCCGTCGTCTAGTATGTCACAGTACCAAGATGCTATGCCAAGAGTTAGGAAGTAAATACATGCACCACAATGGAGGAATACCACCCAAGATAGAGAGAAAGAAAAGGATGGTGATGTCCATCGAGGCCAAACGGAACAACCAAAATAGAGGGGTGGGTCCAGCTAAACCAGTTAGAGAGACCACTGTAGAGACCACAAACATCATAGAGTAACACCAACACAGTCTATCTTACAACAAAAAACAGCTAGCAGAACCCAAGCAAAGAACACATCAGTTTCCACCATTCGCATAAACTGTGCAAAGACCTAAACCTCCATCAAGTTCAAAACTCCTTTCGGACAAAGTTCCCAATCAGTGAAGGTATAGCAGTTAAGTACCTGATTATGATTTCTCAGCCAAGCCCAAGAGTTGCGTTTAATTTTATCCACAATGACCAAAGGTTCAAATTTTGTACCTTGAAAGTACGCCTCATTGCGCGTTACCCAAATAAACCATATTGATCCATTCCAGAATACCTGCCAAACCTTGCGCCACTTTGACGGGACCAGCTGCTCATATGATAGCAAATTATCTTCTATATTTCCTCCGGTGGTAATGGAGACCTCCAGCCAGGAACTTAGCAGCCTCCACACTTCCAGAACTGAACTGCATTTGTAGAACAAGTGTTCAGCAGTTTCTGAATAATTCTCTTTGCAAAGGCGACATCTCGCATCTTCATCTTGCCAAATCACATTCCTCTTGCGCAGGTTAAGTAATGTCGGAACGCGATCCAGCATAATTCTCCAGCAGAAGGCATTTATCTTCATCGGCACAAAATTATTCCACACAGCAGATGTCCACTTTGGTTGAACCTCTTGTCGATCAAACTTGAGCCGACACAAATTGGCATATCCAGATTTCACCGTGTACTGGTTATCCAAGGAAAAATTCCACAGCCACTTATCCGTATTTTGTGAAAGCAAATTTGGTTTAATAATTAGACACTGTAAGTTGTCAACTAAACTTTCCTCCCACACAAAAAGGGACCTTCTCCACGACCCCTTAAACACAGTAGTTTCCTCAGACCTAAACAAGCGGACCCGCTGACAATTTTCTCGGTCTCCAAACTATACAAACGTGGAAAGACATTCAACAACTTCACACCACTACTCACCCATTCATCTTTCCAAAACCTAGTTCCCAAACCATCCCCTATTCTTCTAATCAAACCTTCCCGAAACCACCTCTCCCGCTACTAAACTGACTATGTCCCGCCACCAGGACGACCATAACTTGTCCCTAGATTTCCCACTCAACATCCCATCGACCTGACCACCGGTTTGTTATCTTTGAGGTGGTGCCAAAAAAACACCGTAGCATGTGGAATTATATTTGTAAAATAATAATTTTTGTGTATGGGGTGGGGCACCACATACCACCCGGTTGGTCGACCAACCCTGTTAATTGCAGTATAGACTTTTCTATTTTATTTTGTTGTTACGAGGATATAATCTTTAAGAACATGTATCGATTACTAATTAACCGATCAGGTACAAGTAGATGACCCGATATAAAATATATGTTATCAACCGGTCGGATCCTGAATGGATTTAGGTTAGGTGGGATCATAGTGATGTTTAGGTCCGGGTCGGGCATATACCCGAACCCGTTTCAAACCGCAACATTATATGGTTAAGTTAATAGAATGTATATTTTTCTGTATGGATTGTGGGTAGGTGCAAAAAGACTACAATAATATTTGAAATTATATTCGTAAAATAATATTTTTTTTGTGTGTGGCCTGGGGGATTACATACCACCCGAGGATTGATGGTAACCAACCCTGTAAATCACGTTATACAATTTTTTTTGGTTTGAGGGGTACAATTTGTTAATAACGTGTATCAATTACTACTTAACGGGCTTATTACGGGTACATGACCCAATATAAAAGCATATGTTATTAATCCGTCAGGTCCTGAACGGGTCGGGTTGGGTTGGATCTGAACCTTGAAATGTATATCTGTCATCATTAGTCGTACCATAAAAAAGACGTGGTGATATAGTATTGAATGAAAAAGGACTACCCACTGACACCACCATCAATGTTGCTTACAATAAAGTTTGTCCATATTATTTTTCTCGATTAATGTATTTTGGGGTTCATCACATGCAGGAACCCTCCCCAAATTTTATTCAAACTAGAGACCCAATGCGTTACAACACTATATTAAAAGTAAACTATACCATGACATTGCTACGGATTAGTACAAGTTTCTGTGCAACCACAGTACGGAGAAAAACAACCGGTAATGAGTGTGGGGGGGGGGGGTTGTTTGCCCACATTACGGAGAAAATTTTCCTAAATTTTAGTGTAATTTGCATTTCGCCCCTCATCAATTTAATTTTGCTCACTCAAGATTTTATGATAATAAATTACTTCCTCTATTCCAGAATAAATGTCATATATTTCATTTATATTTGTCCCACTACAAATATCATGTTTTCTATTCTGATAAAATTTTATTTCTCAAACTTACTTTTATTTACATAAAATCGTTACTTAGTTTTTTTAATTAATCAAACTAAACCCCCAAATCGTAATATTAACATAACAAATTCAGTTGTAAAACCAAATCAAACTTTATTACTTTCTCCATTCCGTCTGAAACTTCCCTGTTTGTTATTTTTGACGTTCCGATTAAAGCTCTTTCCGTTTCGATAATATCTAATATATTTTATATTTCACAAAATATGATATTTGTTTTAAGATGGAGGGAGTAGAATAGTTTCTTACATTTAGGTGCCATTTAATTTGACCTTTTATTTCATATGTCACATGCGGACTAGAAAATTATAAATAAGCATCCACATATATAAGTGACATGTACTATTTATAAAGTCAGTTTTAGGCCTGCTTATCAAGATGTTTAGCATTTGCGAGGTAGAAGCTATTCTTTTCGGTGGATGTGTATTGAACCCATGTGGATACGTGGAATAGAATAGTTAACCATTCCTCATCAAGAATCAATCAGGATACTTTAGTAAATCAAACCCATCATTTTTTACTTACACATGCAAATCATTTATTTATTACATAACTTATATACCAGAGTTTTAACTCTATACACTTTTAATTCTATCTCAAATATCATTTTATATAATTCACCTATAAATTAATTACTATAATTCGTGAACTAAAACTTTGTTCTCACTCATTTTTTAAACTCTATATATATATATATACCAAATGGCAGGTAGGTGGTAGATGTCTTATAGAATTCTAATTAAACAACTCTTCCATAGCACTATTTTTAGCATATTAGAGTAAATCTTCTGAAAGACGGTTTATAGATAATTTATTTAGAGACGAAAAAGCTTATCAATGAAATTTTTGGTATTATTAATCAAAATATCTATGTTCTTAATTATGTCTTTTAATATTAGAAAAGAACTCATTTCATTAACAATATAAACGTTTTAATTAATAAAGTAGATAATCTTATTGATAATATAGGTCCGTCTCTAAATAAGTTATTCTGAGACTGTCTGTCAGGAGACTTTGTGAATATTAAAAGTATAAACTAAAAAGTAGAATTTTATAGCACGAATGGCTTCTTTTTTGCGAAACACCAAGAGGGACTTGATTTCAAACATCTTGACATCTCTGAGGATTGTGTCCAGTAATGTGAAATTGAGTGAAGCAATTTTGGGAGATTTACTTTGTATTAGTTCCAAATATGGACTCAACTAGTTTTAGTATTATTCCCTAAATACCATTACAAGCATCAAATTAATTTACTTTATTTTACAAACATACTGCAAATGTTTAAAACAAACCCGTTATGTTCACACCTCAAGCGAATGGACTGCACCATTTCACTTAAGCTTATTCCGAACAAATACAACTGTTAAGATTGCATTCATTAGTGTCTACCTGGTGACTGGCCAGGTTGATACCTTCGAACGAATTCTTTTGTTCGAGGTTATATAGGGTTCAAATTTTGATACATAGGATATATAAATTCCAGTTAGGTTTTCTTTCATATATTTGCAAAACCATTTTTATCAGTTTACATGATATTGGTCAAATTAATCGATCTTTGCGTACCTTCTATAGCTAGTTTCCTAATCGAACTTCATCTGTGTGTTTTGCAGTCGGTTTGCATATTGTCTCATCGACTTGTAATTTATAAATGATACACATTAAAATTACTTATCATATTATTGTTATTGGGATGGAAAGAGTATGTTATAAGGAAGAGTATGTTTTTTAAAAGTAATCAAGAATTATATTTTTCCAAGAAATGGAAGAGAAAAAGGAACTCATAACTCAAGAATAAACCTAGGCTGTAATAATTTGAAACTGGTGCTAATATAACTGAAATTGAAACCAACAAAAATGATTAATTTTTTAATTTTTAATCAACAATAGACTAAAGAATGATCAGTAGCATGAAATGAAAATAAATAAATAAATCAACTTTATGATGGGAATCAGACTAAAAGAAAATTTGAAACCAAACCATTTAATTACTTCCACAATAACATAACATCGTACAAAATTTGATGCAAACAGTAAGAACAACAAAGTTGAACAAAAATCAAGTTGTTGCTTTGAATTATATGACGATGTAAACAATCTTCTGTGTAGAACAAATACGCTATTATCACTTATGATGTCAATGTATAGAACATTCTTTCCAGAATATTTACCAATTGTCATCTGCTAAGGGGTAAAACCTCGAACACTAACTAACTAAACTATTACAAGCAATTTGATCTAGGATCCGCCTCCTACTTGAAGTCTGAAGCAAGACTGGTCCGAGCTTGAGTACCTGAAAGGACTAAGTAGAGAAGTCGAGAATGGGTTACCCGGATTGTCTATGTCAATCTGGTAAGATACTTTACTCAAGAGAGAGGTGTAAGCTCTCAATGTAATAGTTATGAGAAAGGTTATGAAATCAAGGTTCACTTCTTACCTTAAGGTCTTGGACCTTGTGTTATATTTATAGTTATCCCATACTTATGAGGTGGCTCATAAGATGGTGCCAAGTGTATGTCTCAGATATAGACACCAATGCTACCTTTGGCCCATGGCCCATTAGTGAATAGTAATCCAATACTAATCAATGGGCCTGGGAGGGTAGTTTGGACCTTTTCCTCTGAGAGTACTGTTCCGCATGTTGGGTCCGTGTAAGTCCCTCGGATAGATCTGTATGCTTGGTTGATCTGGCCTTGGGTAACTCAAGGTGTCCGTGCCTAGAGTTTCACGGGAGTATCTCAGTGGTTCTGTTATATACGTTTGGTCTTATTGTGATGGCGGCGTCCGAGATTCTCTCGTCCGGTCCATTTGGCATCCTAGGACTGACAGTTTGCGGTACTTGGAAGGATCATGTGACCTTTTGTCAGGTTCGGAAGTCACCTGTCTAGCTCGGTCGGACCTAGCTGAGATGGCATGTTGACTTGTAAATATTAGTTGACCCGAGATGGTTTCCTTTATGTCGGACCATTCGAAGGTCGGACTAGCTTTGAATGGCTATTTCAGCCTTGATGCGCTTTCGGACACGCTCTATGGCGCCCTTAACGGATTGGACACATGTCCGTATCAACATATGTCTCCCTAGTTTCCAAGTATCTTAGTAGAAGATAGTTGGTAACTGTGAAGAGAACAAATGTAAAGAAATCCTTTTTTTTGGGATCCGTTGTCCGTGTTCTTAGGAACTCAATATATCTCTTCCCCCCCCCCCCCCCTCCTTCTACAGTCCGAGTTATGTAATAACTCGGAATGTAGATGGAAAAGGTATTTGTATCCGAGATATATAGATCCGAGTACGGTTAGGATCCGAAGAAGCCCTGTGTGGAAGAGTGTATCAGAAGTTATCCGTTGGACCGAATATGTGAGGTGGTCCTCCTGGGCCGCTGACCCGTAAATCGAAGAGGCCCAGTGAGTTGCCTGTCCGGCCCACGGGGAAAGATCCCGGGTAAAGCGATGCGACCGTTGGATTGGAAAGATATCAACGGTTAGGATTTTAAACCCAATTGATGTGACTCTTCTGATGAGCATTAAATGCGAGGCACTGTTAGCTATCCACTTGCGAACCGGCACAACCGTTGAATTGGGAAGATCAACGGCTGGGATTCGAATCCAGGTGATGTGACTCTTGGCTTTCTCCAAATTGCCCCTATAAATAGTCAGCCCATCAATCACTTTCACACTTTAGCCACATCGAAACTCAGAGTGACTTTCAAGCAATCCGAGCAATCAAAGATCAATCCGAGCAATTGAAATTCGCAAAATCTTGGAATTTCCACCTCAGATTCGTACCCTCAGAGAGCTAGCAAGGCTTCGTCGTCCGTTCAAGCTTATCAACTCAACTTTGTCAAGTAAGTACGCCTCAACTCCTCCTGAGGTTTCTCATTTTCGCGATATGCTTGCTGCATGCTTGTATATTTTTCCTTGCTTGAATATCCATTGTTAATTCAGTAGCCTATTGATTCGTCTCGTATGTCATGCCCGCTGTAACCAAAACTTGATTATGCATGCTTATTTGGTTATGTGTTGGTGCCGTTTGGCACACAGTCTTTCGTAAATTGTCCCTGTTAACATGCCGGGTAGGGTAGACAACAATGCTGATGGCTCGTCTCTGTGTGCCATGGTTAATGCCCATATTGTTGAAACTATACTTCATGCAGAAAATCTGGTAAAGTAGAACCTCGTCGGATCTCTTGACTTTATAAGACATCTAAATGAACTCTCGGACAATCACAACTTTCATTTCTAACCCATTTCCTTCTGCCCTAGGATGTCCGGGAGTTGTAGTCAGAACCAACACGAGGCTCAAGGTTACAATGATGGAGTAAACTTGGTTACTGAGTCCGTAGATTTACCATGTCCGTAGGAGATTTTCTGGTCGTGGACCTGGTGTCTTCTAGGGACTCTGATGCTGGACAAAGAGTCCACGGTGCTGTAGAAACGCAGCCCGAAGTAGTGGTGAGCCAGGGAGATGTTGCTAGGACTAGGTCACTAGTCCAATCTCGGATCATAGGTGGTGGACGAACGTCCGTTAATCCGAATGAACTTCAGATTGAGCGGGAAGGCGACAGTGGTCGGGAGGCCGACGAAGTGGAAAGTTCGAGGCTGGGGAAGAGGACCGTGTTGTCGTGGAAACCGATCCGTCCAACCCGAGCACATCCGGGAGACCCGAAGGTGGCGAGGAGGAGGATGAAGATGGTGAAGAAGAAGAGGATGAGGATGAGGAGGAAGGATCTCCAGTCACTCGCCCACGGAGACGCACTGGTCGTCGGATTGTGTTACATCCTGCAGCATACGCTCAGTCCAATCTTCCGTTAGTAGCGGTAGTGGTGCAGCGCGAGAATCAAATTTCCTCGTCCTGCATCCGCCGTCGTGATAGCGGATGAATTCGGAGAGTTAAATGCGGATGGGCTTCTCCCCACTTGTCCATCGAAGGTTAAGGCGGAGGACATTCCAGAGTGGAGGCGGAAATGGGAAATTCCCGAGTCCGTTGAAATCATGGTCCCCGTGCCTGGACATGCATTCTATAATCTGCCCGCCGGGTACATGTGCGTGCATGAGTTGGCCTTTGCCTGTGGCTGGAAGGTCCCTATTGCATCGGAACTAAAGCACATTCTGAACCATATCGGGATTGGTCCGAGTCAGGTTATCCCAAAGCCGTTGGGTAACCTTATTTGCTTTGTAATTTTTTGTAAGAAGAAGGGGCAGCCGGTGAATTTTGAGAACTTTAGGCAGCTTTTCCATGTTACCTTTAGTCCGGGAAATCCCCTGTTTTATACTTTTATAGCTAGAAAACCCTATAACTTCATTTCGGACTCCATTTCATCATTGGGGTCGAAGTGGTGGGATAAGTATATTTTTGTGCGGATGGCCCTGAAACCTAGGATGTCCGAGAGACAGCGAGAGCAATGGGGGCTGCCGATCAAGTTCTTAAGGGAGAGTATCCCGGATTGGCACCCCCCTTCGAAGAACGTGGCTCCGTGGGTGGCGGCGATCCACAAAAAAAATAACCCACCTACTTACCCGTTCCACGAATTGATCATCGACTTGCCTTACTTATGTGGTGCAGACGCCATAAGTTGGAGGAAGATGGACTTGATGAGATTTTCAACTTTAGGAATTGTGCTCTTCTTTCTTTGCGATTGCTCATGCGGATCTTTATTTCCATGATTACGGTAATCCTTCATTTATTTATCCGTGTCGGCGCCTTTATGTTATTGTGCGGCTCAGCATGCAGTATATCATGTCGACCCTCCGGAGAAGAAGAGATTGCGGAGGAGCGACAAGCTCTGGAAGTCCACCTAGTCGGAGGACCAAAATTATCAACCGTCCATGGGTCTCCCTATGGCGGACCCAAAAAGCGATTTTCTTCTTTGAAGAAGAAAAGCGAAACAAGGCGGAGAAGATCCACGAGCCTTGGTTGTGCCCGACAAGGCAAAGGCCTGCGACTCGGGCGCCACTACCTCTAAGCCGTCCGCACAGGACGCCATAACCTCGGGGCACAAGAGGGGAGCTACCTCAAAGGCTTCCCTTGCAACTAAGCGACAGCATCGCATCACCTTTGTTGACCATCTTTGCTCGCCTTCTGGGCGCCCGCCTTGGGCTGGTGGTGACTTTATGAACTTCAGATTCTTTCAAGTTTTTGATGGCGGACAAGTCCGATGCCTCTCGCTTAGATGGGTTTTCATACGCTGTCGGCTGACTTGATCGATGGACTACTTCCAGAGAACTTATTTGGAAGGCGGAAGGGTTGATCCCTTTTGCAGATGCTAATGGCGTTGAGGTTCCTGTGGATAATGTCTGGGACGAACGGTTGGCCGCGTGCGAGTTCGCGGAGCTAGTCACTGAGGAGGGTGAGATCGAGATCCAGAATGGCAGACCCTTCCTCCCGAGGTGTGTCCGGACGCCCTTCGAAAGGTATGCTTTGTACCTTTTGATAACTACCGGGCTTTTCTGAGGGACTGGTACTTACTGCCTTCTCAGGTCGTTGGTCTAGATGCGGACTTCAACTTGTTTGAGATCGTTGAATCCCTTGCTGCTCAAGCCACGGCTAACTCGTCTTCCACCAATCTGCCTCAAACCGGTGAAGCTGGTCCGAGCCAAGCTGGTCCCCAGTGAGAAGTCCGGGGTATGCCCCGTGGAAATTCTGTACTTGTTGAATTTTTCTGTTGAATTTGTTATCTTTTGATGGTGCGGAACGTCACCATGTACAATGTTTTTGTCTCTAATTATCCGTGGAGCTATGCT
Source organism: Plantago major (assembly GCA_026545765.1). Taxonomy (NCBI): domain Eukaryota; kingdom Viridiplantae; phylum Streptophyta; class Magnoliopsida; order Lamiales; family Plantaginaceae; genus Plantago; species Plantago major. The sequence goes on from JAIFAC010000086.1 coordinate 46,313, forward strand.
TCCCGTGCTTCCGAATCATTACCTGCTCTCTTCTCTGCTCCCTTTTTATTTGTTGTTCATATGCTGAGTTATCGCAAAATACACATCTCTTAAGAACACGGATCGCTGTTGATGGCGTCTGTTGTAGAAGTCAAACCATCATCTTTCCGATCCTCGGACCGTTCGTTCTTTGGGATGCGTAATTCTTCTAGAAGGGGGAAGGTGAAACAGTGAAATAGTCATTATTACCACGTCTGTTCATCTTCCTAGCCGTCAGATGATTGACAAGTGGTGTGATCGTAAAGATCCATCGCTACTATAAATACGACTATGGTAACTGCTCCTTTCTTACTGCTTGGATGTTTCACCAATTCTTTCCTTTTTTAGCCCACTCAATTTTCAAAAGAGGCAGCTTTCTGCAGGATGTCGGAATCCGATGAAGAAGAATATCAGCATTGGGTAAACTGTGACTGCGGGCACATGCATCCGCCGATTTATCCGGGTAAAGGGACCGCGGATGACCCAATCCTTCTCGATTTTGAAGGCGATCCCCCTCGATGTCCGGGGATAGCCAGGAGGTTAGCTTAGGAAGAAGCGGGGCGGCGAAGATGATCCGTGGGAGGATCGAATCTGACGACAAGCTCGTCGGGCTCGGCGGTGGCCTTGAGTCCCGAGCTCGACTTAGGAATCCGCTGAAGGAACAAGGCGGGGTATGCCCCGTAGAAGTATGTACTGTCCTTGGACCTTTACAGATTATACCTTCCGTGTATAGATGCTCGGATAATTTTGTTTATAAAATTCGGACTACTTCCATCAAATGGAATTGCCACCTTTTTCTTATTCGTATTTCGTCGGATTATATTGACGCATATATCCTTGTAAGATGACCAACAAATACGAACTCGGACATGGTTGATGGGCTTGATTGGATAAGCCCTTCTGGCCCAACACTGTTCAACCCAAACGGGTGACTCAAGCCCATTGCTGTCGTCAATCTTTTAGCGTGGCGGACGCTGATTGGTTGGAATGTTCTATAAAAAGACACCACCCCAGTACCAAAAACCGTGTAGACTGATCCCAAATTCTTCTTTTTCTATCTTTGCCGTTTTGGCTTGTCTGCAAACCATTAAAGCCGGACCTCTTCTCTTTTCTTCCAATCCTACTTTAGTGGCTCGAATCTCTCTTTAATTGGTAATGGTCTCCTGATTTCAAGAGAGTTGGAGTCTCTAAAGATGGTTAGGCAGAGATCTCAGTCGTTTCGGCTTGTATATACCTTTGTCTGTTGGTACCTTGTTCTTCCCAGACACTGGATTTACATTACCATGGTTCAGTGATATCACGAAAGATTCTGTCATGTTTTAACCACTTTTCCTTGTGCAGGTAAACCAAGTTCCTGGTCTCCGCGGAAACTGTACTTTCCGATTGATATGGAAAAAGCTTTTCTGGATGGGAGAATAGTCTCGACGGGAGATGATGTATCTCTGGAGACTTGCTCTATAGTTTATGTATTGCATCTGTAGATCCGGATAAAGATCTGATATAGTAGACTGTAAAGACAACACTATGTATAGTTCGTTTCAGCTATGAATAAAACTCATTGCTTGCCCTTGTCAATTGAACGTTAAATCTCAGATCCATGAATTGAAAGATAGAAGTTGTATTGATTTTCCGGAAATTCAATTACAACTTGCGGGCTACATGGCCAATGACGAAAGGATTAACAAAAAACAGAACTGACGGAGTTCCCTGTAATAGATAATTGGAATCTAAAATAACCAAACGATCTGACGGAGATTCGCGTAACCATCCCTATGCGTAAAACTTTTGAAGGTTTCTAGCATTCCATGTACGCTTGAGTGGGTGCCCGCGCTCATCTTCCAATTCGTAACTCCCATTCACTCTTGCTCCGACAATCTTGTAGGGTCCTTCCCAATTAGGCTTGAGTTTTCCAACATTGCTCAAAATGTCAGCCCGGCGAAATACTAGGTCTCGGACCTGCAAGTTTTTTGCTTGAACATTTTTGTTGTAGGCTCGGGCAGCAGTTGCTTGATACCTGTGGATATTAGCCAGTGCTTCAGTTCTTTTCTACTCCAGTATGTCCAGGTCGAATATCCGAGCTTCAAAATTGGCGGAATCTTCGAATTCTTGGACCCTCATAGTCTCAACAGCAATTTCTGCTGGTATAACTGCTTCCGAACCATATACCAGGGCAAATGGAGTTTCTTTGGTCGCGGTCCGTGCAGTGGTGCGATGAGCCTATAGTACGCCATCTAGGTCGTCCGCCCAGCTTTCTTGGGAAGTTCTCGACCGCTTTCCAGGATCTTGACTATTGTCTTGTTTGTGGACTCGGCTTGTCCATTGGCTTGCGGATATCCAACAGATGTGAAACGTTGTTCGATTTTGAAGGGCCTTGACCATTCCTTGAGCCTATTACTGGCGGGCACCATTGTCCGAGGCGAAGTGCAGGCGGCAAGCGGCAAATGATGTTCTTCCAGATGAAGGTCCGCACTCGACTCTCTGTAATGGTTGCCACAGCTTCCGCTTCTACCCATTTAGTAAAATATTCCACGGCCACAATCAGGAACTTCTTTTGTTGAGTTCCCCTCGGGAACGGTCCGACAATATCAATGCCCCAATGATCAAATGGACATGCTATGATTGACGGAATCATAGGATGCGTCGGACGATGTGGAATGTTCGCATAGTATTGGCAATCAGGGCACTTCCGAGCGTGATTGGCGGAATCTTTATCAATGCTAGGCCAGTAATAGCCTTGTCGTATGATTTTTTGGGCAAGAGTTCTTCCCCCGGAATGACTTCCGCAGCTTCCGTTGTGTATCTCTTCCATCACAGTCCTTGCTTCTTGCGGGTTCAAACACCTCAAGTGAGTCCCGACAAAAGATCTTTTGTACAAATCTTCTCCCAGTATATATAAAGTATCTGTTCGCTCGACACTGCACGCTCCTTGATTCCTTCGGATCAGCTAGTAGAGACCCATCCTTGAGAAAGTTCAAGATGTCAGTCGTCCAATTTCTTCCTGTGTCAGTTATTATGACAGGTGAATTGAGACTCATGACGGATGAGTCAGTAACAATGAGTAGGATTACTCTCCTTGTGTCTAGAGCTGCTGTTGTGGATGCGTATTTTGCCAAAGCATCCGCTCTTTCATTCCAGGCTCTGTCAAACTTTTCCAGGGTAAATTCCTCAAAGAGGCTGGCTTCCTGCTTGAGTAGCTCAAGATACTTGATCATCGAAGGACCTTTGGTGGCAAAAGTTCCTGAAAATTGAGCTTCAACTAGCTGTGAATCCGTGTAAGCTTTGAGCTTCCGGACTTGCAGGGATTTGGCCAGACGTAGCCCGACTAACAATGCTTCGTACTCAGCCTCATTATTGGTGACTTTGAATTCCAAAGATATCGCGTAGTCGAGTTCCGTGCCATCAGGGCTCTTAAGAAAGATTCCAATCCCTCCCACTCTTCCAGTGGAGGAACCATCCACTTCCAATGTCTAGACATCAGAAGGATGTTTTTTCGGTCTGGAGATCTTCTGTAAGCTCCTGAGGTTCCAACCTTTGTTCCTTTTTTTCTTTGATTTCCGGTCCGGAGTTGTGAATACCGGATCTGCTTGCGATATCGTCAAGAAGGAACATTTGGTTGACCCGAGTTTCCTCATATGACACAGGCAGGGACTGATTAATGAATTGAGCATCCTCGAGGTTTTCTGGGTGGAATTTCGGCGGAACTGGCCTCCGGGCGATCTACTTGGTGATTAGGCATTCAAATGCCTGTTTGTCAGGGACTTTCTCTGAATCCGCTTCGGGATATTCCGCTAGGAAATCGACGAGGACTTGAGCTTTATTGGCTGACGGAGCCTGATAGCAAATGTCGTATTCACTCAGCTCAATCACCCACTTAGAGAGTCGTCCAGATTGATCGGGCTTCCCCAGGACCTATTTCAAAGGTTCCGCAGTTAGTACCACTATTTTGTGAGACTTGAAGTATGATTTTAACCGCCTTGCGGTGTAAACCAAAGCATATGCAAGTTTCTCAATCTTCACGTATCTCGTCTCCGCCCCAGCAAGGGCTTTGCTAAGATAGTAGATTGGCAAATGATCATTAGCCTGAATCCGTACTAATACGGAACTCATGGCCTCTTCCGTGATTGCTAGATAGAGGTAGAGTGGTTCTCCTTCGACGGGTTTGGAGAACAGTGGAGGGGAATGGAGGTACTTTTTCAATTTTTCGAAAGCCTCAGAACATTCTGCAGTCCACACAAAGCTCTCTCCTTTCCGGAGGATTTTGAAGAACGGAAGGTTTTTTTCCACAAATCTTGAAATAAAACAACTTAAGGACATGAGACTCCCTATGAGTCGCTGTACCTCATTGAGGTTTTTTGGATGTGACAAATCTAGGATTGCCTTGATCTTCTCGGGGTTTGCGCTTATCCCTCTTTCTGTGACCATGTATTCGAGGAGCTTTCCTCCTTTCACTCCGAAAGTGCATTTTTTCTGGATTCAACTTCATTCCGTACTTCCTAAGGATAGCGAAGCACTTGTTCAAATGATCCACATGTTGTTCTTCAGTTTTGCTCTTGACGAGCATGTCATCCACGTATACTTCCATGGTTTTTCCAATTTCTTTCTTGAACATCTGGTTCACCAGTCGTTGGTAAGTGGCTCTCGCATTTTTCAACCTGAAGGGCATTACCTTGAAACAGTATACTCCCCCTGCAGCGAAGAAAGCTGTTTTCTTGATGTCCTCCTTGGCCATCCGAATTTGGTAAAAACCCTGGTACGCGTCCATGAAACTCAGTAATGCACATCCGGAAGTGGAGTCAACTAATTGATCTATCCGTGGCAATGGGTACGGATCTTTTGGGCAAAACTTGTTCAACCTGGTGAAATCATTGCACATCCGCCATTTGCCCGGTGATTTTTCGACTAGAACCACGTTGCAAACCCAATCGGAATAATGGACCTCTTCGATGTGTCCTGCTTTCAGGAGTCGATCAACTTCAGCGGATATGATGGCATCCTTGACGGGACCAAAATCTTTCCTCTTTTGTCGGATATACTTAATCGAGGGATCCATGTTCAGACGGTGAACAGTAATCCTCGGATCTATTCCCTTCAGGTCATCGGTACTCCAAGCAAATATATCACTGTTATCTCGGAGACAAGCAATGAGCTTCATTTCCACCTCCGCATTCATCTCTGTTCCGATTCTTGTCTTCTTGTCCGGGCTTCCAGCAACAATCTCAATTTCCTTGAGAGTTTCATGAGGTTCGATTCGCACAGTTCTAGGAAAATTCTCCTTTTGGCTTCCTACTCCAATCTGCGGATTCTCCTTTTTGGCCGGAAGAACAACGGGCGGGTCAGAGGTGGAAGTGACTGCTAGCACGGGGGCAGATGCTCTTCTTGTGGACATAATGTAACATTCCCAAGCTTCACGGATGTCTCCCATATCTTCTCCAACTCCGAAGGGAGTCAGGAACTTCATTCTGTTATGGAGAGTGGAGGAAATAGCCCGGAATTGATTGAGCCCCGGACGCCCAAAGATGGCATTGTAGTCGAAAGTTCGGTCTACCACTACAAAATGGACTTGCTGTGTCACTCTTGCCGGGAAAGTCCCGAGTGAGACGTGCAACATAACACTTCCTAGGGGTCGAACAGTTCCCCCTCCGAACTCTAGTATAGAGGTGTGGACTCTCTCATATCGGATTCTACCCAGCTCCATCTGGTCTAGTGTTCTTTTAGAAATGATATTCGAGGAACTCCATGTGTCCACCAAAATTTTGTTCACTCGATAAGTCGCGATGGTTAACGAAACCACCAGCGGAACATCTGGATTATCAATGTCTTCTCCTCCTGCCGTAGGAGGAGGGATCTCACTATCATCGAAGGGTATAGCGTTTGTGCCCTGAATCGCTGGAGCAGTGTACGCTCCATCGTTGTTTCGAAGATTTTGAGCGGTCCGCTCTCTCGCGTTCCTACTATCGCCCCCAGTTGGTCCGCCAGCGATGGTGTTGATCACTCCGCTGTATAGAGCATTCTCCATTTCGATATCATCAGCGTACCTGTTTGGGTATCGGTCCGTGCGAGGCGGATAGTTAACCGGCGGAGGTGGCAAGGATAGCGGATGGGGTGGTGGTTCCGTGACATTTTCCTCCCTTCTTCGCTCCGTTCTATCATGCCTGGAAGGCTCATCCGCATAGACATGCTCCTTTAGTTTGCCATCTCTTACTAGGTGTTCAACCTCTGTTTTCAATTGAATACAGTCATCGGTCTCGTGACCACGACACTTGTGGAACTTGCAGTAGCCCTTTGCATTCTTATTCTTCTGGTTGTTGTAAGAGGGCCTTGGCCATTGGACATCTAGCTTCTTCTCAATGATAGTCGCCAAGATGTCGGATCTTGGTCTATTGAGACGGGTATAATCCGTGTATCTCCTCGGCGGACTCCTTTCTCTGTGGAAGCCTTTATCTCTGTGATCTTTCTTTGGGTCAAACTTCCCCTGGCGTTGCTCTTGTTTCATCGGCTCCTTTCCTTTCTTGGAACCAGCCCTTACTGGAACATTCCTTCGGTACTCCTCTCCGTACATCACTTCTTCACAGATATCATCTAAATGCTTTTCACTCCTCACTTCCTGGCTAGAGAGTTTTCTTCGGAGCTCTGAGTTGAAAGTATTAGCATACAGGTGACGGACCCGTTCCTTAATACTGTGTGGCTCAACTCGAAGAACTTCCGTGTGAAAGCGATCTAGGAAGGTCCGTAGATCCTCTTGCTCCCGCTGTATAACTTCTGCCAGGTGCTCTACGGTACACTTTCTCCTCTTTGATTTCTCCTCTTTGGTCTGCGTATGACTTTATTGATTTGTTCGGCAAAGCGGTGTACCAATCCATAGCCGTTCCGAAGAGAGTGGATGAGAACGTAAGAGCTTTTGTATTGTCGCTCATTCCCTTGGAATCCATCTTGCTGTTGTACCTTGTCAGGTGACCAACGGGACAAGTATCCCCATAATAGTATTCCAAGTTCGGGATCACTTGATCCGAGTTTCGGTTTGTTTCCTTTTCCCTCATGATGTCATCGCACAAGGGATTTGGTGCACTAGTAGTTATCTGCTCGTGGTCTTTTACCAGGCGTCTGAGATTCAGAATCTGGGCCTCCAAAGCCTTCTGCTGAGCGTAGATCTCGTGAGCAGTCATGATCTCTCCTGTCCTCGGATGAACAGCTACATCTGCGGGGAGTTCATCTATTCGGACCACTGGAATAGTTTCTGCTACTTGATCTCTGTCTCTCGGAGGTGCTTGTCGCGGAACTCCTGGATACCTATTATCCCTTTCTTGACACTCTCTCCTTCCATTTGGGCTTCCCTCACCTCGAACTAAAGAGGCAGATGCCCGCCGATCCAGAAGGTCTCGCAAATCCTCTTGAGGTGGCTGATTCCCTAACCTCTGTTGGATCGGACGTTGCCTGTTTCTTGATAATGCAGGCTCTGCTTGAGTAGGAGTAACCATTGGCGGAGTGGCTTGCTGAGGATGGGCATTGTTAGACCCCAGACATCCTTGGATGATTGTGAGCAATCTATCAAACTGAGTCTCACTTAGTCCGAGGTCACTAGTTCGGACAGTGCGACCATCGGGCATAGTGAACTGTTGACCTGCAGTGGGGCCTTGAGCTTCTGCTGGAGAAGCTCGTACGACTCCTTCACCCTGGCTCACAGGCGCAACATTCTCAGGAACACCTCGGACTCCACTGTGCAGAACGTCTCTTCCTTCATCTGAGGATGGGCTGGTTGTGCGCCCTTCGCTCGGATACCTCCTGCCAGCGTTCCCTCCAGCCACAGTAACCCTCTGTCCCCTGGTGGGTGGACGTCCTCGTGGACGTGGTGGTGGAGTTCCTACGCCTGCAGCGCTAGTCCGCGTTGCCCGTCTTGTTCTTGCCATCAGCTCAACTTAAACACAAAACTTTTTGTAAGAATTCCCACAGACGGCGCCAAAATGCTGAGGGGTAAAACCTCGAATACTAACTAACTAAACTATTACAAGAAACCTAATCTAGGATCCGCCTCCTACTTGAAGTCCGAAGCAAGATTGGTCCGAGCTTGAGTACCTGAAAGGACTAAGTGGGGAAGTCGAATGGGTTACCGGATTGCCTATGTCGATCCGTGAGACTTTACTCAAAAGAGAGTTGTAAGCTCTCAATGTAATAGTTATGAGGAAGGTTATGAAATCAAGCTTCACTTCTTACCTTAAGGTCTTGGACCTTGTGTTATATTTATAGTTATCCCATACTTATGAGGTGGCTCATAAGATGGTGCCAAGTGTATGTCTCAGATATGGACACCAATGCTACCTTTGGCCCATGGCCCATTAGTGAATAGTAATCCAATACTAATCAATGGGCCTGGGAGGGTAGTTTGGACCTTTCCCTCTGAGAGTACTGTTCCGCATGTTGGGTCCGTGTAAGTCCCTCGGACAGATCTGTATGCTTGGTTGATCTGGCCTTGGGTAACTCAAGGTGTCCGTGCCTAGAGTTTCACGGGAGTATCTCAGTGATTATGTTATATACGTTTGGTCTTACTGTGATGGCGACGTCCGAGATTCTCTCGTCCGGTCCGTTTGGCATCCTAGGACTGACAGTTTGCGGTACTTGGAAGGACCATGTGACCTTTTGTCAGGTTCGGAAGTCACCTGTCTAGCTCGGTCGGACCTAGCTGAGATGGCATGTTGACTTGTAAATACTAGTTGACTCGAGATGGTTTCCTTTATGTCGGACCATTCGAAGGTCGGACTAGCTTTGAATGGCTATTTCAGCCCTGATGCGCTTTAGGACACGCTCTATGGCGCCTTTAACGGATTGGACACATGTCCGTATCAACATCATCCATAATTGTACTCATATCTTTGGATTTATACTCATGAACTTTATATATGAATTAATAAAACTAATTGATGAATCTTACTCATAAATTAGTTTTCGTAATAAATTAATCAATTTTAAATGCTTTATTTGTATTATAATACCAATTTACTCAATAACTCTTAATCGAGTGCCAGGTCCCAACGATAGGACTCGTTAAACATTTATGTTGGTGAGATAAGTAATACTTAAAGAGTTGTGATTCAAATGCCATCACCATAACCATCATAACCTTGGTCAAGTGGCCCATAACCACCCTCTCTTAGTGGGCCTTGACCTAGATAATCACCACCAGATGATGGGGCTTGAGCTACCTTGACTGGATCAATACCATGATTAGATGGGCCTTGAGCTGGATCGTTATCCCCACCCTCCATCGGTGGACCTTGGTTAGGAAAAGCAAAATCTACCATTGGCTCTTTAGTTGGATTGTTACCCCCAAACTCCATTGGTGGAGCTTGGTTCGGAATAACAAAATCTACGATTGGGTCTTGAGCTGGATCATTACCACCACTCTCCATTGGTGGACTGTGGACTGGAATAACAAAATCAACATATGGGCCTTGTGCTGGATCGTTACCTCCACTCTCACTTGGTGAACCTTGATTCGGAATAATAAAACCAACATATGGGCTTTGACCTGCATCATTTCCACTTGGAGAGCCTTGACCTGGAGTAGCATCGCTCCATGATGGGGCTTGAGCTGGATCATAACCACCACTGTTTATTGGGGGGCCTTGAAATGGATTAATACCGCCGCTAGATGGGCCTGGAGCAACAATATTACCACCACTATCGTTCGGGGGGCTTTGACCTGGATTAACACCACTGCTCGATGGACCTTGAGCAGGTACGTCCCCACCCATTCTTAGATGTGGATCTCCCGTGCAGTCTTTTGTACACATGCACTGCAACTCTTTGCATTCTGCATCATCGAAGCCTTCCCTCCTACATTGGACTACACAAAGGATGGTATTGATGTTGCCTGAACACATTGATCCTTTCATAAGCATGCTCGGTGCTTCACAGATTATTGGTGTACCTGGCGTTAACATCATGCTCTCAACTGCATTTATGCAATAAAATGACGAAGAAAAAAAGTTAGTAATTCACTTATCTAGTAATAAATCTTGACAACTTATATATATTTTGCAACATCCACTCACAAGTGATGTGGTATACTTGAAAACATGCTTACCGAAAGCCAAGAGAAGGAGACTAGCGAAAATACGAGGAAACATTGTATCCATGTTAAGATGATGAAATGTGTAAGTATTACACTTCTTATATAGTGAAAGATGTGCATGTAAAGTTGTATGTATGAAAATTTACATTAAATATTCTATGATATTCTTCTAATTGCAAAAGAACTTTCATTTATCACTATTTTCCATTATAAATGTATGAAAAGATATCAAAGTTAGAAATTCTAACTTCTATTATCTGCATATTATAATTACATATGTATTTACCTTCAATATTTTACACCACGTTCTTTATCGATAAAAAGTTAAAATGCTCGTATTTGAGGAATAAAAGTTTAGTTGTTGGATAACATAAAATAAAATTATAATGATTTCCGTACGGATCATATTAAAGAGGGAAAACTATGTACGAAAATCAATCCTGAAGACTTAAATTAATTAACCGTGTCTGGTCTTAAAAATGTTCGAAAATTAGGGGATGTCCAACATGCCCTTAAGACTGGAAATGTTGTGCACTTTGCATAATATGAGGCACTTTTTGTTCTTTTGAAAGCAAGTTAATATTATTTCAAGTTCAAATCGGCCAAATATCATGGTTAAGGGCCGGTGGTGTATTACAAAGTAGTGCGATGATCCCCAAATATATACTACCCATCGGTGCTATATACTTTCTTTCATAAAACTTAGTGTCAATTTGTATGAAATTCCGAATATGATCTCAACTAATTATAGTTTTAGTCCCAAAATACCAATACAGGCATCCGATTCATACACTAATTGATTTCTAGAATCGCTAGGACCTCTATTCTGCCGAGCATCTCTATTTCAATTTTGTGGATGCATATATGATGGTGCATGGGATGCTTGTGAAGGTATATGTCCAAGAGACAATTATATTGGGAATAAATAGACTTATTCACATTCAATATTTGCATATAATTGTTATATGTAATTATAATGTACATATACATATATTGGCATTACAGTGTTTAAAAGTTTATTATATGTTTGTCTGCATTCATTTATACACGTGTTCCCATGAGTTTAATGTTGTTACTAAGAATGTGAGATCTTGAGTGATATAGCATAAGATGTTAAATCGCCCCAATCGATGATCTTGGGATATCGATGATGCATAATATCATTGGGATATTGAAGATTGGCATGTGCTCTGCATCATATTCTTAGATGGATGTAGTGGTTCTTACAACTACGAATAACTTGGTTATTCATGATGGACACATGGGCACTTTAGAGAGTGTTGGTATACCTTATTGAGAAACCATTTGGTGTATTCTATGTATGTGTCTATGGAAGTATCGGCATGTAGGGTAATGTAATAGTCGTTTGACTTGAGATCAATACGACTTCATGTGTGAGGTGATGTACTTTGGTCACGACCAACGCTTGCACTCCTGGGGGTAGATACAGCATGAGCTGGGTACATCATGGAGTATATGGAAGTAGTAGTTGAGTCAGGATAGAATTCATTCCTCGTAATAGTATTTCAGAGAATACTCTACTTCTCATATTTAGTTGATCGTGAGTCACTAGCCACTGCCTTGGACATGTATTCAAAATAGTTTTCGAATATGTCAAGGATCAACAAATACGATTGAGAGATAGTGATTAAGTTATTGGAACAGACATAATATCAAGTTCTAGACTTAATCGAGTATTCGTGAATGAAGGGACCGTATCATCATTAGCTCTACATTTCAGGGAGTTTGTATAAGTCCTCACAAACGTCCTTATGTATCAAGATTGTCCAGTGAATCGTCTAGGAGTTCGTCCGGATCTTAATTTGATTAGTACTTGCTATACATAAGGCCCTAAGGGTCACACAATATAGTAATTGTTGCATCAATCGTGTGTTGGAATTAATTAAATGTTAATTGGATTTAACATTTAATTTAATTGAATGTCTAATTGGATTATGGATATTTAATTTATATTATGAAGGATTTTCTATTTGATAGAAATAATTAAATGTTAATTGGATTAAATATTTAATTGAATTAAATATATTATTTGATTAAATATATTTAATGGAGAATTTTCTATTTGATAGAAAATATTTAATTAAGTTAAATTGGATTTATTTGGACTTAATTAATTATTTATAAGATAGTTCATCGAAATTGAATTTAGAGTCCAAAAGCAAAGGAGCCCAAGAAAAGAAGGAAAGAGTGAGCTGGGCGCGTGCCTAACCTGCTGGCGCGGGCGCGTGTAGGCGCGTGTAAGGGAGCATAATATTCTGAGTTTATTCTTTTCTTCCTCCCTACTCCTTTTCTTTCTTCTTGGTTCTTTGTTTTGATAATTTTCCTTTTGAATGATTATTGAAACCTTATAAATAGAACATCTCCTTCGTAATTGAACACACCATAATTCATTAAATTAATTCACAATAGAGAATTCACAAGAGAATTCATTTAATGAAGTCTCTTAAGAATTCCAATAATTCTTATAAATAGTTTATGTAGAATTTCTCTTAGAAAAATATCACTGATTCTTGAAGGAGAATTCAACAATAAGCAGATTGTCTTCGAGTGATTTTGGTGCTCGATTGTTGTGGATCGATTAAGATTAAATAGCTTATACAAACAGAGTTAGGGTTTCGTTGTTCAATGCATTAGGATCCAGGAAGCTTAATCTGCCGCAATAGAAAGTAAGCTTTCGATTTATATGTTATCACTATTATAAGTATATGTATATCTTATCAGTTATTCATTGTTGGTGAAAATTTTAACTTTCCGCTGCGTCACTTTAGAGGTTATTTTTAAAAAAAAGCGATTGGTATCGAAGTTAGGTTACGATTAAGCTATACGAGTATACGGCCTTATTTTTGCATATTATTTTTGCGGGTTAATTTAACATGATTTGTTTATTCCAGAATATAATATTATATTGGATATAATATTTATTTATTTTTTTAAATAGAGGTTACTTTCATCGGATGAACAGTACCCGACGAACAGGAACATACGAACGGAACTGTTCCGTTCAGCTCGTCTCTGGCAAACACGGCCTCCGTCCAGTCGTCCACCACTGTCGTATGCTGCCTCTTCTTCCTTCAAGCTCGACTTCGACCTGATTTTAAGACCCATGCTCTTCTTGAAACCCGAAAGAAAGCCACAAGCTTCATCCACCATTAATGGTGGATTGTAAAGCTTCGAAGCTTTCTCTTGGATTTCAATTTCGTGAGTATTTGTGGTCCAAGAATTATCTATGGTTATGTTCGTTGAGCTTCCAAGAATCATATATTGGGTTTTTGGAAAACAAGAGGCTTATTTCGATCAATTAATCGTGTTGATCGATTACATGTTTATGTAGATAGTATTCGATCTTAGTTGAGTTATTGAGGCTGGAAGACTATAGAAATCGATTTCCAGGATTTCGAATTTCGATTTGGATTTACAGGGACCCGTTTGAGGTTTTCGAAAACTCAAAGCCTTGTGTTTGAGAATTTGACGGACTTGAAAAAGTTACAGGGACTTAATTGAACATTTAGAAAGTTCTGGGCAATTGGAAAGGGAACAGAAAGCTCTAGGGACCTGGGCTGCAATTCACGATTTTTCTCTAATTGCTGGCGAAGCCCAAGAAGTTTCTGGTCCATTCAATTGAGCCCAATTAATTTCTGCCTTATTCAATTAAGTTTAGAATCTTATTGTTTTGCTCAATTGAGCCCATAACTTCCTGGAAATTTCGAATTTGCCCCAAATAATTTTTGGAAAATTATATTTAAATTCTGAAAATTATAAAAGACCCCTAGAAGTTTTAGAAACTTTAAATTGACCCATAAATAGTTATGTAAATTGTCAAAGGGGTTATATTAATCTTTTGAAGATTAACAACATGTTTGGAGACATTTTAAGGTTTTGAAAACTTAACAATTAGATTGTAAAAATTAAATATATACTTCCTCCACCCCGTTCCATGTTTTCCATTTTGACGTTTTGCAGTCAATCGTCTCCACCTTTGACTACAAATTAATCTTAAAACTGCAAATGTAAATTCTTATTATCTTTTTCTCCTTCATTGTTACCTAAGTCTCAAACGAGCACCTATTATCCCTTTACACCTTATTAGGTACGTACTTTCAACAGTACTAATTTGATCGATTGATCCGATCAGATTTCTTTCAAAACCAAAAACACAAATCGCTAGCCATGTATAATCTATCAGCAGATGTTGTTAAATCAAGTTTGGGCTGGATTTTCGACATTGAACTCTCTTTATTCACAATTACTTGTCCACTTTGACTCTGGGTTCTTTGCGCTCGACCTGATATAATTGGTAGTGATGTGATGTCTAATATTTAAAGTTTTTTTTAGCAACACAAGGTACGATATATATATATATATATACATATATATATATATATATATATATATGAGAGTATTAGTTAATAAAAAAAACTTGATTTTGTATTAATTTTTGATACTGATAGACACGCATATAATTCATTAGGTGTGAGTGTAAGACTATGTCTGAATTAGCTTTACGAAATCAAGCGGTAAGATTAATGAATAAGCTTTTTGGGAACAATATGGCTTACGCCTCATCATACATGCAGATACTAATGAAAATGTAGTATCTACTATTGAAAATACTTGGGAAGATAAAGATTTGTTCAATTGGAAACCACCTGACGTAGATAAAAGTACAATATATAAGCGAGCATATTAGACTTGGATCGACATACTATAAAGGCGGAAGAACAAGTTCTTCCTTTAGTAAGTGATCAACAAACTTTACATTTATTCACTAAAAAGTCAATTAGAAAGCATATAGCCAGTGGATACAAATTCTTACATATAGGTCTTGTACAAATTGCTATTAAACCTTTAACGAGAGAAGGATTAGATACTAGCATTTTTGTTGCACTTAGAGATGCTAGACATTTTGATTTTCAAGATTCCCTTTTAGGATTAACTGAAACAAGTCTTTGTAATGGACGATTTATTTTAATTGTTATCCGAATTTTACCATATCCCTGACTGACCCACATATTTTAGACATTCTTACTTTAAATGTAAAAACTCATAATTACAAAATGAAGCATGGTTCTCATATATATGAAATATTTTATAGAATACATTACAAAGTTATGAATACGGGGTTAAATGTCAAGGCAGTACATTATGAAAAACCTTCTGGACAAACTATCTTTTGGGAAATTAATAAGTCGAAGTCTAATCTTACAATCCCTAAGACTATAGAATGGAAAAATGTTAATCTTCCTGAAACTTGGTTGCTTCATACGGAACAATACCAAGATCCCAACCAATAGAAAATACTGAAATAGAAAATATAGTAGACCACCCAGATGGAGGGGTTAGTATAAGATTTAACAGACAAGGTTCTATGTCATTCAGAGATTATAGCTCACAGAGAAATAGTGAAAATTTATCTCGGAGTAATTCCCATAGAAATTCTTTTAGTATTTTTGAAAGAGATAGACATAATTTTCAAGGAGTTAGAACACATAAAAATGTTGCCCAACCAGTTTATACTTCACAAGGTTTTAGTGATAACACAAATGATTTAGAACAACAAGAAGAGGATAAACCAACTTCACCAAATCTTTCAAGCATATACGTTTTGGCAAAAGAATTTTGTATAGATAAAAGTTTGATAAAAAAAGATTTTATAGTGTGAAAACAAACAAGAAAGAAAATGGTTTATGGAAACATTCTCTGAAAAACAAAGGAGTATCATAAGAAACAATTGGTATGAATTTATGGTTACTACACAAAATCATATACCATTTTTTACTTATTTTTTTCAAAAGTATGATAAACTTTCAGTTTTAACCAAAACAAAATCTTATTTTACAAAGAAAGATGGCTCAAGTGTCTCGAATGAAGTTCCACCTTTAGAGCCTGTAAGAACAAAGGTTTTAGTAGATGTCATAGATTGTACACCAGTCCTTACTGACAACAAAGAAGATGAGTCAGGAATGAAACAAAGGAATTACACCAATATAAGTTTACATTGTCTAAGAAAACAATTAGAAAGAATAGAAGATAGTATAGAAAAAAAATTAGGTAGCCAATCCCCAGTCGAGACAAATTTAGCATCCTCAAGTAAAGAACATACCTCGCCGGATAAGCAGATACACAGATTTCCTTTTAAAATCAATGAGTATAAACCTAAGTTAACAGAAACAGAGATTCTTCAGAAAATAAATTCTAAGTTAGGAGATTTGAATTTAGAAAAATTAAATACTTTAAAAAAATCGTTAGAAAATGTCCATTCAGGTGATGAGTCTGAAGATAGTAATCATATTTTTCCTGTAGAACACAAAAATTTCTATCCTAGACCCACTCCCCCAGACATCCAATTAGAAGAAACACATACTCGAAAGGACTTTTAATGGGTTGACGGTTTTAGTGGAATATAGATGGGTTAGCAGAATATCAGATTATAAAAACTTGTCAAGAAATGTTAGTCATATCAAACATATATGGAAATAGAATGGATCAAGTTGATTGTGCAAAAACATTAATTTTAGGATTTAATGGACAATTAAAAGGATGGTGGGATAACTCTCTTACACCTTTAGAACAAAATGTAATACTAGACAGTATTAAACAAGATGACAATGGAATACCAATTCTAGATGATAATGATAGACAAATTTCTGTAGCAGTTACTTCCCTCGTTTACACAATTTTACTTCATTTTGTTGGTGATCCTAATTGGTATAGTGAAAGAAATACTGAGATTTTACAAAATCTAAAATGTAGAAAGCTTGAGTTTCAAATGGTACAAAGATGTTTTCCTTACAAAAATTTATGAAAGGGATGATCCGAATAATTATTATTGGAAAGAAAAATTTATTTCGGATTACCAAAGTTATTTGCGAGAAAAGGTAAGAGAAAAATTAAAAACATCAATGGAAATATAGAAAGCGATGCCTTACGGAGAAATTATAAATCAAATAAATCATTTGGATTACAAATTTGTAATGATTTAAAATTAAAATCGATTAAAGAAACAAAATATGGTAAGTAGAAAGGAATTGGGAAAAGTGCGAGCAGTTTGGTTTGATAAAATCAAACCCCCGATTCATAACCGTAATGAAAAACTTACAAAAGAAAATATTCCAACAAAAAGGTCAATAAGCAAGATTACAAACCAAATAATAAAAACAATTTTTATAAGAAAAAAGAAAGATTTTATAAAAAAGAAAGAGTCTCTCTAGACAAAATAATATGTCACAAGTGTAAGACACCTGGACATTATGCCAACACTTGCAAAGTAAGGCAAAAGATACAAGAATTAATTTCAGACGAACAATTAAAAAATCAGCTTTTGAATATAATTTAAAATAAGTTACGATGAAGAAGGAATAAGAGCAGATAAAGAAGATTATCAATTTAATCAGATTGATCGGATAATGATGAAACTTGATTATTAGGAAGAAGAAGATTAGTATTCTTGTCTCACGACCAAATGGGAAAAAGTGTTTGCAATTGTAGTAAGAAACTTCTAGTAATCACAAAACAAAATCAATATGAGTTAATATTTGAAATGATTGATCAGGTCAAAGACCCTCAACAAAAAGATAATTATCTAAAGAAATTAAAAGATATGATTTTAGAAAAAGGACAAGAAACTTCTACTTCAAATAAACAAAAAACAGATTTCAAAGATGTAATAAAAACATTCAATTCCCACAAAACAAACAGCATCTCTGTTAATGATATTCAACGAGAGATTGAGGAAGTAAAAACATAAATACGACAATTAAGGCAAGAAAATGAAGAAATAAAACAAGATATTTTAATTTTAAAACTAAAAGATGAATTAAAAGAAGAAAGCATTACCAACGAAGTTGATGATGTAGAAAACAAGAATAATGGAGAATCATTCATAAATGCTCTATCACAAATTACCTACCAGAGATGGTATGTCAAAATTAAAATTGTTATAGGGACATTTACCCTAGAAACAATAGCCTTAATGGACAGTGGTGCAGACATGAATTGCATACTGAAGGGTAATCTGAGCAAAATATTTTGAAAAAACAAAAGAAAGGTTATCAAGCTGCGGATGCAACAAACCTAAAATAAATTACAAACTTTCAAATGCACACATTACAATGATGGAATTTGTTTCAAGCAAGTTTTGTTTTAATAAAAACTTGAACACCAAAGTCATTTTAGAAATCCATTCTTACAAATGTTATTTCCCTTACGTAGATAACGAGGTGTAGGAACTACGGTCCTAGGAAAGAAAATACTTTTCCAATTCAATACCGGTAACAACCGGAGATGTAAATCTTTTACAAAAGCTGAAATTTTCAAAAATAAAAATAAAGAAAAACAAATTATGTATCTAAAAGAAGAACTTCGGTCAAAAAAATTGAAGAAAAAATTAAAAGCCAGTTCTTGACAACAAATTTTACTTTATCAAAGAAAATAGAAAGAGATTTGTTCGGAGTTTCCCACGACTTTTGGGAAAGAAAAAAGCATATTGTAACTTTGCCCTATGAAAATGATTTTGAAGAAAATAAAATTCCTACTAGAGCAAGGCCTATACAAATGAACCAGGAATTATTAGAATACTGTAAGAAAGAAATTTCAGAATTACTAAAAATGAAGATTATTAGGCCTAGCAAATCACCATGGTCATATTACGCATTTTATGTACAAAGAATCTTTGAACTTGAGCGAGAACTCTAGACTAGTTATAAATTACAAACCATTGAACAAAGTTCTCAAAT
The DNA here is from genome assembly GCA_026545765.1 of Plantago major. Taxonomy (NCBI): domain Eukaryota; kingdom Viridiplantae; phylum Streptophyta; class Magnoliopsida; order Lamiales; family Plantaginaceae; genus Plantago; species Plantago major. The sequence goes on from JAIFAC010000086.1 coordinate 65,150, forward strand.
GGATTAGATATCCGATTCCAAATAAAAGTGATTTACTCAAGAGACTTTATAATGCTAAGGTATTTTCAAAATTTGACATGAAGTCAGGATTCTGGCAAATACAAATTTCAGAAAAAGATAAGTACAAAACAGCATTTACAGTCCCATTTGGACAATTTGAATGGAATGTTATGCCTTTTGGATTAAAAAATGCTCCATCAGAATTTCAAAAAGTTATGAATGATATATTAACTCCTTACACTACTTTTACAATTGTTTACATAGATGATGTTTTAGTATATAGTCAGGACATAGAACAACATTGGAAACATCTAAATATTTTCTTAAAAGTCATAAAAGAAAATGGTTTCGTTGTTTACTTGAAAAGATAAAATTGTTCCAAGTAAATATAAGGTTTCTAGGACATCAGATTCATGAAAGTACAATCATACCCATCCAACGGTCCTTAGAATTTGGAGATAAGTTCCCAGATGAAATTAGAGATAAAACCATTACAAAGGTTCCTTGGAGCTTTGAATTATGTAGGGATTTTACCTAATTTAAGACAAGTTTGTAAACCACTTATTTGAAAGGCGAAAAAGAACCCATGATTTGGTCAAACAAACATCTTGAGATAGTTAGAGAAATAAAACAAAAGTCAAAACTCTTCCTGTTTAACCATTTGCCACCTAATACTCTTAAGATTGTGCAAGCAGATGCATCGAATTAGGGTATGGAGGTATTCTTAAACAAATTATTGATAATAAAGAGACAATTATTAGATATCATTGGTGCTTGGAGATCGAGAGCACAACAAAATTATTCAACTATTAAGAAAGAGATACTCTCAATAGTCTTATGCATTAACAAATTTCAAGATGATTTATTAAACGAAAATTTTTACTTAAAATTGATTGTAAAAGCGACAAAAGAAGTTTTGACAAAAGATGTACAAAATTTGGCATCAAAACAAATATTTGCTAGATGGCAAGCTATCTTATCCATTTTAATTTTGATATATAATTCATAAAAGGCCGACAATTGTATTCAGTTATTTGACAAGAGAATTTCTCCGGGGATGGAAGAAAGAAGGTTAGTACCATTGGCAACGAGCACAAGTTCGGGAAAAGACGATGGTAAATTTAGCACAATATGCACGAGTAAGCTGAACAAACTTTGTCACCAAAACCATTACAAAATATTCCACAAACAAGGCAGCAGACATCTCTGCGGATAGCGACAAATTTCAACCTCTTAGCAAAATAGCATTAACACCATATCCTAAAATGAACAATTTCCACCTTTGCATTCAAAATTAGCCACATTACCTACCTACAAACAAACTTTGACACAAACTAAGTCCCGACAAACTTTGACACAAACCAAATCCCAAATTTCAAATAGAGATGACCGGCCAGTTGTCCCTATTTAAGCAGGACACTTCCACAAAGAATGTGTCATTGAAGATGGTGGTTTCGAAAATTTTCCAAAACAATTAGATAATGATAATGCCTCACAATTTGCGAACAAGGTGCTATCATTTCACAATTTATCTTAGGCGACAAATTTTGCGGGATCTATGAAAATCATCGAAACCACAACAATATTATGAGGACATATTAGTCGAACAAATTCTCTTCATATTCAAAACAAAGTTCCAAAAACCATCCGGATACCTCATTGACCATTGGTTATCGAAAAATTTTCATCAACAAAGTTATTAGTTTAGCCGATTGGGGAAACCCTTATACTCTGAGAGAGATAAGACCCCATCTCATTTGTAATTATTTTGATTACATACAAGCTTGGACAAAATTCCTCTACAAACAAAATGCAGTCAACTCCATGTCATATTTCTTTTTAATGGGAAAAACTCTACCTCCGGAAGAACTTCCTAGCGGTTTCTTGCATGGTGGCATGATTTTGGACCATTACGAAATATTCCCCACAAAGTTCAAAAATCATTTGAGTACTTTTCAGATAGGTACAAAAAACAAAGTTGTTCTCACAAATACCCCCTGATGATCAAATTTTACAAAGAATTCAATTTAACTTGGATTTTGAGGATCCTACAAAATGTTTGGTATGATGAAAATACCAGTTTATATTGGTTAAAAAAAGAAGCAGAAGTTAAATGGTGGAACAAAATGGACACGATCCATTGGGCTGAATGACATATCGGAATGGTTCAAACTTCATCCAAAGTTTAGCAAGCAAATTGTCTCCCCAGAAAAGGTTCAACAAAATGAAGAATTCATGATGATGAAAAATACCATTCAAACAAGATTAGCACAAGCAAGCTCATTGGATGAGATGAAAGCAATTCTACAAACTGCAAGTGAAGATGAAGAATCAAGTTCCTCAGTCAATTTTGAACAAGACAATGAAGATGATTGTTATGGGATTTTTACTCCCATACAAAGAGGTAAAAACAAGAGAAAGTGACAAGATAGATTCCCGAAAAACTGCTCAATCAAAGAAAAGAAAGATAAAGTGAAAGGCAAAATCACGACAGACTGTTCCCGACAGACTGTTCAATCAAAGAAAAATCAGCACAAAGTAAGATTCCCGACAAAATGCAATCAACTTTTCCAAAGAGTCATCCGGATGTGAATTCAACAATTTCAAATCCGCACAGTAGGAAGAGACTCCCCCTATATATGGCAACAATCAGCAACAAGGAAGGCAGAAAAAAAAACGCGAAGAACAAAAGAAATCCCAGAGCAAAAAATGTATTCAGATAGTTTTTTCTTTGTATTGTATTCTTCCAGATTCTTCTCTGTATTTGTAAAAATTTCACCCAAAAATATTAGCTTAGCAATATTGATTCACTGTAATCGATCAAATTTCAAAAGTTGAGTTGTAATCAGATCAAATTTCAAGTCGAGTTAAATTGAGTTATCTCGGTATAATTACGGTTATTTTCTTCATTACTACTGAAAGCGATTTTTACTCTGATTTTATACATCTTTAGTATGTATACTTATATTTCCGCTATGCTACCTGATATATATATATATACATATATATATATATATATATAACGAAAAGCTGTACAGGAGTATCTGATGCGAGGATGTAGTCGTCTGAGCACAGTGTGTAAAGTACAACGATCCGAAACTACTAGACAAGCAAGGCAACTATCCCAAACAAACAAATTTGGGGTTGCCTAGTCAATAATACCTATACTAGAGGTCGGAGAACTTCCACTACTACTAACTGCTGAACTAGAACCTACACTAGGGGGACTCCCATATTTTGCCAAGATGTCAGCTAGATCATTGGCCTCCCTCTACACAAAAGAAAGTTGAGCTGCAGGCTATGGCTGTTGGCGGAGGTCAGCTGATGAAGTGGCGGTGAAACGTCTTTGGGTCTACCTTGTGCACAAACAAGAAAATAAATAGTGAGAATCTGTTTGTATAAACAGTTTACGGAAACTGTGCTGTATTGATAGTGTTACTCCTAGTCATAAAGCTAAGATTTCCGACATATTATCATCCGTCCAGCCTACATAGCCACTAGTAGCTTGGATAAAATCACCATGCAAGTTCCTAAAGATACAACCGATGCCTGCTCGTCCTGGATTGCCGAGGCGATCAATCGATATTAAAACGGTGAAACCGGAGGCGAGTAGTCGAGATCTGAGAGTCCGAGTTTCCTGGGTGGGACAGTGGTCGCTCGTGCAGCTAACTCACGGGTGAGTTGATAACATTGGTGGCGTAATTGGGTAAAGTGAATATCCTAGCCTCGGAAAAGTTTATGGTTACGAGAGTTCCAAATAAGCCAGATCAAGGTAATATAATGGAGCTGTTGCTGTAAATTGAGTGGGAGATTAAATAACAGCTAAGTTAAAGAGCCCTGGGATGGCTGCCATCACAACGGCCAGAACCAGGAATAAAGGGGCGCCAAGAGCGGGCAAGATAAAAAAAGATTATTTGGCGTTTCGTCGTGCTGATTACACAACGTACACATGGGAGACAAGATGATTGCATGTCAGTGTAAAACCAATGCAGTGGGAAGACGGTCATGTAGTGCTAACCACAAGAAAAAACGGAGATGTGGTAAAGTCTGGAGTTTCCATATGCGGTGCCAGGGCCAGTCTGGGCCAGGAACCCCTGGAAAGGCTAGGAAGTTGTATGCCGATTTAAGTGTAAACCTGCCCGACTGTTCATGCGGCCAAACTAGCGTATCCGGAGTTGCCATTTGGGACGGTAGGGGCATGGCTATAATTTCCCGCACAACATTCGGGGGAAGTACACGTGTCAGTTTAGCGTGATCCCAATGGCCATCAACAAAGAAAGTATCCAGGCTAGTGCAGGGTGGTGTCGCAACTACAAAATCCATGAGTCATTGGTTGGCAACCAATGGTCATGCCAGAAGTTAATGCTACCGCCATCTCCTATTTGCCAGAGGAGTGTCGGTGTAAGTAAGTCCCGGTGCTTGATGAGAGTTTTCCAGAGCCAGCTATGGTGTGGCCTAACAATAGCTTGAAGGAAAGAAGTGCGGGGAAAATACTTGGCCTTGTACAATGAGGCAGAGGGAATCAGGGTCCTGCAACATTCGTCATTCTAGCTTGAGCTGGAACGCTGTATTAAGCGTGGAAAGATTACGGATTCCCAGACCACTAGCATGTTTAGGCGTGCAAACTGTCACCCATCGTATTCGGCCCCGCTTGGTCCCTTGGCTAGTGGCATTCCAGAGGAGGTGCATATTGAGAGAATTAAGTTTGGCAATGCAAGTTTGGGGCAGTTTAGTGATAGACATACAGTACGTCGGGATGGCATTAGTAACAGATTGAATTAAAGTAGCCCGACCAGCGTAGGACAAAAACCAGGTGTACTAGGTGTTTATTCTAGCAGTTTCCCTGTCAACAATATGGTCGAAAAGATCCGATTTTTTCTGCCCAAGCAAGAAAGGAATGCCAAGATACTTGTCCTTTCTCTTATTTGGCGTCACCCCCAGGGTCGTTATAACTTGTCGTTTAGTGTCAATCGCGGTGTTAGGTGAAAACAGGATGCGAGACTTTCTCAATGAGGTGATTGCCCGAAGCCTCGGCATACGCGGAGGCGATTTTAGCTCTGGACCGACCGGTCCACCTTCTGAGAACACCATACAGTCATCGGCAAAACACAGAATTGGTAGGGGGCCCCAGGACTTAGGCGGAGTGGCTTGAGATTCTTGGTGGTAGACGGACTCAGGAGAAGGTGCACAAAATGTTCTTGACAAAGGATGAACAGATACGGAGACAGGGGGTCACCCAGCTAAATACCACGATAAGGAGTCAAAGTATCCGAGAGATGATTATTGACCTTCACTTGAAACGTGCAGGAGGTAACGCATGCCATGATCCACTAGATCATCGTAGGAGGAAAATAAACTTCTTGTTAGGAATATCTGTTAGTATTTTGATCACTCATCACATGTTCTTATCTTAGCCAGAAAGGTGATTAAGTACTCTTGGTTCACTTGAACATTGTAAAAGAGGAAATCACTGAGTATGATTAGTCTAGTAAATCTTGTATTAGGATTATAGGTCTCTGAGTGTAATTTTTATTTCCAGAAGACCATGAAGATCAATCCTAGCAATGGAGCTTTTCTGAGGATTAGAAGACTGAAGATTGCACAAGATTTATGAAGATATCAAGGTTTAGTCTAACTCAGAAAGACTATGTCCTTAATCCTTTCTTAAGTGTATTTACTCTTTTGAAATATGATTCTGGACATATGATATCATGAGTATGGAGCATGCAAGCCATCAGAAAGGCTCATGTATCCGTTGAAGACTACAGGACAAGAAATAGTACAAGTGCATTAATTGCATCGACAGAAAAGCCGCTGAAGCACAGTACTCTGTGAGACATGAGACAAGGACTTCTGGTACTCATTTCAAGATGAGTATGGACTGAATTTGAATTGTGTCTAACGGATATCATTCCAACAACTCTCAAATTCATCTATATATATCACACACTTAGATGCTGAGAAATATACCTTAGAACGCTCTATCTTGCAAACTTACCATCAAGCAAAGTATTCTCTCAAGCACTCTACTACCCTTTCTGAAAGCTTTCTGTTGCTCGAAGAATCACTAGTAGTTCTAAGTTGTTCTGAACCTTAACAAGAGATTGTTATTCGTGAAAGAGTTGAACTATCAGATACCCTTTCTGAAGCTCATTCTCGAGCGGACATCAATTACTTGGGTCGATAAAGCGGTGCCATCCTTTGAACAAGTGTATTAAGTAGTCTTGTTCTATTAGGCTCTCTGAAAACATAAGCGAAAAGTTATCTGAGAAGCCTCTCGACAAACCTTATAACCAACACCATCGAGGCATGGAGTAGAGGAAGTACTTGATTTGGTAAATCAAGGAATAACTCAAGGTTATCTGAGTAGAGGAAGTACTTAGCTCTAGGAGGTGGGAATAACTCAGGGGAACATTTGGTTGGGAACCATTTGTTTAAGAATCTTAGAATAGAATTATTGTAAGGTGAACTCGATTATCATTCTAGTGAATTCTAGGTCTCGAAAGGCCGGAGTGGATTAGTTGGAGGATTCGCCACCTCCGGATACCACTATACTTTGTGTCATTTACCTTTACGTATTTACATTTGATAAAGCACACACACATACTTATTGTTTACGCACTTACCTATCTTAAAGTCTTCCTTTCTGAATTTAAGTATCGAAACCCCAGGATTACGAAGCTGTGTTTATCGACAAAAGTTTTAAAAGACTATTCCCCCCCCCCCTCTAGTCTTTTACTTTGCCGTTATCTGGACCAACAAGTGGTATCAGAGCAGGAGGTTCACAAGCCTTCTGCACTGAACCTAAATCCCCAGATAGGTGAAGGAACTTTGTCCCTTTCTGAGGACTATATAATTTGTGTGTTAAGTGTGCAGGTATGTCTCTGAATGATGCTCCATCTGGAGGCCATTAGTGACGAGATGATCTATGTCATCAATGAAGGGCCTATCAAAATCAGACAACTCAAACAAGTTACTGAGGTGTCTGATGGAAGAAAAGCCTCAGACAAGGAAGATGGAAGCGAGGATGCGGCTGCTAGTGATAGTGGTCGTGTTGCTCGTGGAAGCATTATGTATGAAGACAAGCCAAGAGAGCTCTGGACATCTGAAGATGCCAAGAGACACAGATTGGATGGTCAAGCTCATAATATCATCATCAGATCGACACCTGAGCACATACAGTATAAACTGTGGGTGCTAAAACGGCGAAAGTTGCCTGGCAATTGATTGAAGAAATTTGTGGCAGAACTAAGAAAACTAAGGAAAACAAGTTCGAAGTTCTTAAATTGAAGTTCCAAAACTTCAAACAATGTCCCACTGAAACTCTGGAAGAACTTGATTTCAGGTTTACTACTCTTATGAGTGATATGGCTGCACTTGGTGAAAGCAACAGATACTCCCAGCCAGAAAAGATTAAGACTATTGTCAGAAGTCTCAATCCTGTTGAGGAGCACACTAAGTTCTTTTATTTCAACGAGGATGCGAATATTACTCGATGAAACTCTTCTCTCATCTTGCTACTGTATACTTGAGACAACTCAGAGAGAACAAACAACTGAAAAGTTGCAAAGTGTTTCTCTAGTTTCTCAAGGTACTTCTGAAAAGAAGGATACCAAAGATGCATCTGAAGAAAATGCTCTTGCAGTAAGACACATGAAGAAATTTGTGAGTCAAGAGATTGAGAGGAGAAAAGCTAAAGAAAAGCTGAAAAAGCATCTTGGCCCAAACTATCATCGATCTGAGAACATACAAATGAACAACTCTCTGAACACCCCATTCGGAAAGGTGTCGATCTTGAAAGCTGCGAAATAGGAAATGATATCGCTTCTATTGTCAAAGCTGGTCACTTCAAAAGATTGTCACCTTTAAACAAGCTCAAGGCAATTGACAAGAAGGACGAAGAAATTTCAAGAGAAATCAAAGGCCTTCTTGACTAAAGAAAGGAAGAAGATTCAAATTCAACTTGATGCTCTAGACATTGAGATGATTACGAAGATGAAGATTCGGATGACTCGAACCTACCATCACCGATTGTGTGGAATCACCCACGATGTAATCGACTTTGGCCTTAAGAAGAATGAAATGTGTGGAGTTCTTTGAGATTCTTTGGTCGGACATCTCAACATTGAAATATGTCTTATGGCTGATGAGGTAACTAACAATTCACAATTTACGTACTATGAGAGTGATGATGGAATTGAGGATCAGAGTTGGTCAAGAGTGAATTGGATCGTTATGAGAAAGAATTTACGGAAGCACAATCAAAACCGAATTCTAGAGGAAAGCAAAGAAACTCTTGAAAAGAGGTTTACGAGCTAACGAGTATCTGAGAACAAAGCATTTGAAATAGCCTTTACGAAGCTCGGATATCGAGAATGAAAATTCTCACAAACTAGCCTTGGATGAACTTAATAAGAAAATGATGAAGGCGCTTTACGAGAATGAAGAACTCGGAAAGAAAGAGCTATCCTTCAATCTTATGCAAAGGCTAGTGACACTCTCACGAGGTTCGATCCTATCTGAGAGATCCCTCTGAGAAAGGTGGACTTGGACTTGATGAACAATCAAATAATTCATCTCCTCTGAAGAAGAGTGATGAAAGGTTGACCTTTATAAAAAGTCAACAGAATAATTCTTCAACCACCTACAGCATTGGTCAGAAAGCTAGGGTAGTTGACAAAGGAAAAGGAGTTACCCGACCTTTGAAAGAACAACAAGTTCACAAGAAACATGTGGATAAGGTTTACGAAAGAAACCAACCCTCGGATATGCAACCATCCACATTCTTGCATTACTTGGAAGGAAGAATTCTGGAATAGGCAAATTCTCTCTTGTACCATTTTATGAAAATAAAGATGGTGCGAGAAACTAATAAAACTTCGAAGGCGCATTCGAGAAAGCGAAGGTGTTGAAATGGCATTGGCTATCGTGCTATTGGAAAGGTCATACGCAACAATATAAGGAAGGACAAGAACAATGGCGCAAGGCGATATTGCGTAGCAATGAGCGAAGTGGAAGAAATCTCAAGCCACTATAAAGCTGAATGCGGTGGAAGGAACACGGCGGAAAGGCTAAGTTTCTTTGAAAAGCAACCAAGAAACCAGGCTCGAGAAAGCACCATAGGAACATCAAGAAACACCCCAAGAAGGAAGATTGAGATCAAAATTGCGATTTTATTGCATCTCCTTGATCAAGTTAGACAAAAACAAACTCCCGAAATTCACTAAAATGTGGATTCCTATTGGAAGAATGTTTAGTCTAAGTGGTTCTATCTCGAGGCGAGAACTAACTCTTGTTTCTGTTTTGTGCGAGCGCCTCTTGTACTAAGGCTCGATGGCTATTTGATAGTGGATCACGGAAAGCACATGACGGAGACAAAAGTAAATCTGTCGACTACAAAGCTTGCAACCTTTGGACGGACATCAGTTCTTTGGAGGAGAATTAAATCCCTCTCGGGATCTGACGTCAAATTAGGATCATTAACAATCAGCGTATTACATGTTAAAGGTTTGAAATATAATCTATTTAGCATGAGCGGTTTGCGACGAGTTCCTTGTGAAATTGAGGAAAAGTATTGCAAACTTATTGACAATGAGTCAAGCGAGCGATCTTGGTTGCTCGGCGGAAAAGCGATCTTTATGTTGCCGATTGGGCATCTGCCATAAGCGAAGAATGTCAATGAGGTCCACGAGAAGAAAACCTTGGTTATGACCTGAAAGAATGAGTCACTTGAATTTCAAAACTACGAACAAACTTGCGAAAGAGTTAGTGGTTGGTCTTCCCAAAACATCTTTCGGAAAGGATGGTATATATTACACTTTGTCGGATGGGAAGCATCAAGATCTCCTTCAAGTCAAAACCGGACACTCTAGTGTTAGACCACTGCAACTATTACACATGGATCTTTTGAATCATACGTAACTAGTTATGCGGGAAGAAGTATGCTTTGGTTGTTGTAGATGACTTCTCAAGATTCACTTGGGTTGTCTTTCTGAAGCACAAATATGATGCTAGGGTGGAGATACCAAACTTGCTGAATAAGCTTGAAGTCATGAAAAATGACAAGGTGTACCAATCGAGCAGACCATGAGTCTTGAGTTTGTCGACGATTACATAAAGGAGTTTTAATACCGACAAGGTATACAACAACAACTTTCCTCTGTGAGAACACCACAACAAAATGGTGTTGCGAAAGGAAAAATAGAACCCTTAAAAGAAGCGGCAAGGACAATGCTAGGCGACCTTTGAAATAAGTGAAGTTTATTGGGTTGAAGGCGTAAATCTGACATGCTACACTCGAGCGGATGTTTGATAAACAAACACCATGAGACCCATATGAACTCTTGGTTGGTAGACCCCCTAATATCAAACATATGAAAGTGTTTGGTTGTAGATGTTTTGTTCTTAACAATGGAAAAGAGTATCTAAGAACATTTCAACCAAAGGCAGATGAAGGTGTGTTTCTTGGTTATTCTATGAATAGCAAAGCATACAGAGTTTACAACAAAAGAACAAAGAAGATTGAAGAATCAGTTCATGTTGTGTTCTATGAAGGAAGCAAGAAAACACCCCATGCTGATGAACTCTCAGAAAGGTTCAAGGAACTAATGATAAAGGATTCTGAAGAAGAACCCTCAGAAAACATCATTGTGGAAAGAGAGGATGACTATGACAAAGAAAAGCATGAAATGCCTAGTAACAACCAGATGATTCTCAGACATGATGAAGAATTTCCTATGAGAATTCCAGAAATGGGCGAAGATGTTCATCGGAGAGCAAACTCTGAAATGACCTCTCGGCGGGCATGTCGAGCTCTCACACTAAGCAAGTGTCAGACATTCACCGCCCCTCTGAGGTGCAAGATGTCACAGATACTGAAGAAGTATCAAGTCATAATCATAGTGATTCACATTCAGATCACATAGATGTTGACCCTACTAGCCCTAAACCCATGATGAGATGGATCAAGGATCATCCTGCAAAAGATGTGATTGGACCAATCAATCAAGGTGTTAGGACTAGGAGAGCAATAGCTGAAAATGCTAACTCTCTCTTTGGATGTTTCATCTCAAACATTGAACTAAAACTATCTGAAGCATTAAGAGACCAAGGCGGATCTACTGCAATGCAAGAAGAGTTGGATCGGTTGAGAGAAACAAAGTCTGAAACTAGTTCCATTTGTAGAAGGAATATACATGATTGGAACTAAGTGGGTTTTGAAACAAGATGAATGAATCTGGTGAAATAACTTGAAACAAAGCAAGGTTGATTGCGAAGGATTCACCCAGTGAAGGTTTAGATTTTGATGAGTCATATGCACGGTTGCAGATTGGATGCAATAAGACTCTTCTCGCCTTTGACTCATAAAGACTTTAAAGTTTATCGGATGGATGTCAAGAGTGCATTCTTGAATGGTGAACTTCTTTGAGTAAGTCTATGTTGAACAACCACACGGCTTTGAAGTTTCCTCCGAAAGTAGAATGGTCTATAAGCTACGAAAGCTCTATATGGTGAAAGCAGGCTCGAGCATGGTATGACACATTGGCCAAATACCTACGGAAAGTGGTTTCAAGAAAGGTGAAGTTGATAAAACTTTATTTATTTTAAATCATGATGGGAAACTACTCTTAGTTCAAGTATATGTTGATGACATTATATTTGGATCTAAGGACAAACAACTTTGTGATGACTTTGCAAATCTCATGAAAAGTAAGTTTGAGATGAGCATGATGGGAGAATTGAACTATTTCCTAGGATTGCAAGTCAAGCAACTCAATGATGGAATATTCATTAGTCAGACAAAGTATGCAACAGACATGCTCACAAAGTTCAATCTTAAGCCTTCTGAAAAGAATGCTAAGATACCTATGAGCATAGGAACCAAGATGACCTATACTGAATCAGATAAGAGTGTTGATGAACACAAGTATAGGAAATTGATAGGTTCACTACTTTACCTTACTCCAGCGGACACGATATTCAATATGGGTTGGTGTGTGTGCTAGATTTCAAACAAATCAATGCAATCACACTACAACATTGCTATGAAAATATTAGCATTATGTGAAAGGTCAGTAGATGTAGGTTTGTGGTATCCTAAAGAAAGTGGATTGAGTTTGGTTGGTTACTCGGATCTTTGATTATCTTTGGATCAATGCTTGATAGGAAAAGTACCTCGGGAACTTGGGTTTAGGAACTAGACTTATCTCATGGTTTAGCAAGAAGCAAAACTCGATTGCAACTTCTACCACAGATTTGAATATATTGTTTACGGTTGTTGTGCAACACAAATTACGTGGATTCAACAACAACTCGAGAGACTATGGACTCGATGAAGAAAACTCCCATTTACGTGATAACACAAGTCTATTGAAATCACACAAAACCCCGAGTTCCATGCCGAACAAAGCACATTGATGTTAGACACCACTTCATCGAGACCATGTTGAGAAAGGCGATATAGAGATACTCAAGATTGTACGGAAGACCGACTTGCAGATATCTTCACCAAGCCCTACAAGAAAGTCGGTTCTTGACCTTAAGGCAGTCTTGGGTTAATGGAGATGCCTAAGGTGAAAAATGTCACAATCTCTAAAGTCTGAGTAAGTGAGGTAGAAAAAGTAGGCCTCGAGAACATGTTCTCGAAAGCCAATTGATAAGATGTGATGCAAAGGTTTTTAGTAGCAACACTCGGAAGCGAAACATTTACGGCAGGTATCCGGAAAGGCAAGGTTGGTACACACTCGATAAGCAAATAAGACTAGAACTTACTTCTTGAGTGGGTCAAATACATTCAAACAAGCAAGCTTGACACTTGAATTGAAGCTATTTAGTCATAAAGAGAAAAGACACAAAGCCGAAAAGTATAAGTTACGGAAGTCAAACATGTCAAATGTCTTGTATTTTTGCCATTTTTATGATAAACAATATAAAGATAAGGACTTGACACTCAGAATGATAAGTTCAAACGATTGAGAGCTCTTACTCTTTACTAAGTGACATAATGGATGTACCTTGTCAAAAATCCATCAAGTCGGCATAATACCATTTGTTGATTGATATCATTACAAGATATTCAATATAAGCCCTTTATGAATAAACGTTTGATTTCAACGGTTGAGATTAGAACAAAGCAAGTAATATACATTGAGAAATGCGGACATGACCACTATGCATTTAATGAAGTGCGAAGTGTGATACCACGTCTATGCGAATCTGAAGACCGCATTCATATTCAGTTGTATGTATGTTGTATCTATGCACATTTTGTCTGCTATATATATATATAGGACTTGGACAAAAGACAAACACTTTTACCAAATCTGAAATTTCATACTTGCATCAAAACAGCAAAATCTCTCAAGATTTCTGCAAAACCCCTTCTGCAAACTCAACTTCTTGTGTTTAGTCTTCTGAAAAGATAGACTAATCCCGATTAATCTTGCAAAATCCCTCTGAAAACATTCACTCAAGACTCTATATAAGAGATGACACCCAAGAAGATGACCACGAGAACCCTAAGGCGCATCATACACTCCTGCTGAAAAGCAAGGAGGAAAGGAACAAGGTGTTGAATAAGCATATACAGGAAAATTCACCCCATCATTTGGAATCCAAACCACAAAATGAATTGGGGAGCTTTTCTAGTGAAGAAGTATGTACCAGCAGTCATACCTTCAAGACCAGATAGGAAACTGATATTGGGGATGCTGAAAAGTTCCCATATCTTCAAATTTCTGTCTGTTGCACCCAGTGGACTATCCACACTGGATGTTCTGGAGTTCTATAACAACTCCAAAATCTTCACAAAGGTTGTGAATGATGAAGAAGAGAAATACTTGCAGACTGAAGTTCAAGGACAAGAGATCGTCCTAGGCCTTAAAACTTTACGCAAGATATTCCGATTGAAAAATCAAGGAACAATTGAAGACATCAACATCAGGGATGCTTCCATGATTCAAGGTGTTAAAGAGCTATTTGAAGCAATCCAATTGGAAAATGCAAAGGGTTGCCCAGGAGACTTTGTTCTGAAAGCCATCAGAACTAGTCATCTCGAAGCTCTTTGAGTACTTTAGCTCTCATTACAGTCCGTTGCTTTGATGGCAACAAAGGTGGAGTAAGCGAGATAAGCATGGAGAGATGGATGATGATGCATCTTGAACAAGAAGCATGAAGGCGAAACCCACTTCAATTGGAAATGCCTTGACAAATTCCTTGGGCATATTGAAGAATTTGAGCCCAAGATCATCAATGGCCTTCTTGAGCCAAAGGCGATATGCACTGGCCTCGAATTTGTCACATTGGAAACAATGGGAATCACTTTCGGAGAGGCGGAAATCCAGTCCTGACTCCCTTTTCGAATCGCCTTTGAAGAAAAGGAGAGACTTCTGCGAAAGCACTCGAGAGGCGAAGAAGAAGAAGAAAGCGCGAAGCAAGGTGATAAGGTTTGAGCGACTTATTCGACCTCAAGCCGAGAGAAAAGGACTCGACCTGAAAAGAGTACCTAAGCCCCAAAAGGAAATAGAGGCACAACCTTACGGAACAAGGTCTCGAAAATGTTGTTCACCGAAGCGATTCGAAAGCACAAAAGATTACGAGCGAGCGGCTCCGGAACTATCAAGGATGACCGCAACATTATAGATGGGTGACTCCCGATCTGGGATGACTCTCGAGAGGATGAACATATCAAGAGGCACTCGAGAGGTCGAATAGAAACACATGGAGGAGCATCTAGCTCGGCTCCTCAAGGTCAAAGGAGCACTTGGCCGGGAAGAAGAAGAAGGTGCAGGAGAAGAAAATAGAATGATGGAAGACGTCGCCATTGCTTCCACATTCACAATGCCAGCACTTAATGTTGCTGAAGAAAATCCTGTTTTAACACAGGTTCCACAACCTTCTGAGAAAGCTCAACTCTCAAAAAGGGATCAAACTGAGATGGAGACTCAGAATGATAGTGCAGAGGAGACCAACAATGAGCACAGAGAGGCGTGGAATCACCACAAGTCGAGACCAATGATCGACGACTCTATTCATGCCAACATGGAGACACACTTTCAGGGGGAAGTTAATTTGTCCACCCTCTGAATGAAGAAGAGGTTCCTCCAACCACAGAACAACAAGAAGAGCCTGTCCAACAAGTAGTTAAGTTATCTCTGAATAAGAAATAACTTGCTTGAAATGTTCATATCTTGTGTTCTAACTTCTTTTTGTCTCTTATTAGGCTCTAACTGAGGAAGTAGTGGTGGTGGAACCAACACCCCAAAACCAAGAAATTCCAGAAGCTGAAAAGCTTTCTGAGGAAGCATTTATTGAGCCTTCTGCTGAGAAGGTAAGTAATCAGTAATAGTCTCCTTCAAGAATGCTCTGGAAAACCCACTACTAAATCTCTTATGTTTGTTCTTGCAGGCTCAGTCAGAAGAACACTTGGAAGGAAATACTGTGGTCTTATCTCCTCCAAAAGAAACTGGCAATGCTAAAGAAGCAGAATCAGCAGAAAAGGTTCCAGAAACCCTCAAGGTTTCTAAGAAAGATGCCACTGAGCTTCCTCACTTGGAAGTTCAAGCAGAAAGAAAGGTTGATGAGGATCAGACTTCTCCTCACAACAAGGTATCTGAGGCCTCTGTGCCCAAGCAAGCAGAAATCTGGGATGATGAGCTAGTGTTTCTACAAGGTATGCTCAGAAAGCCTATTTTCGCCTACAGATACTAACTCAAGTGGTTTGAGCAAAACTAACTTGAACACTTTCTTTCAGGCTCAAAGTCTAGTGCCAGTTGATTTACTCAGAAGCACACTTTAAAGAAACATCTCAAGTGCTTGAATGATGGCGAAACTTCGAAGGTGACATTTACAGATTAGCTTGAGTAATAGGCGTCCCGGAGAAGAGAGCAATCGCCTTCAATGGAGGATCACATCCATGCATTGTTCCCAATGAGTCCTACTCATTTGCCACTCGATGCATGAAGACTTCATTCATGAAGTAGCACGAAGACTTATAACAGATTTCAAGTCTGCGGATGCTCAAACCCAAGAGCGGATGGTTACCCATCACGCCTTGCCAATGAAACTCACAACCTACCCAACTGAGCAAGAAGAAGTTAATGGGAGGATGATCACACTTCCTGATGTGATCAACCTGGTTTCTGAAGATGAGGAAGAGATGGACGAAAATGATTATCAAGAACCTTCCTCTGAGCATCCAAACCAAGAAGCAAAGAACAAGGATGATGATGATGATCAGAATGATGATCCCCAACCTGGACAAGGCGGGATTCAGAAAGCTAGCAAAGGAAGTGGAGAAAAGGCTACTCCTTCAAATGCTCAGAGAACCTCATCATCATCACCTCCCAAGTCTCATCAAGATATCCAACAGGCTGAGCACAATGATGCCATAGAAGAAATTTCAGCCGCTGAGTTCAGGATTGAACAACTCAGAAAGGTGTTGGAAGAAGAAAAGAGAATCAGCATTGAGTGTCAAGCTCTTGTTGATGAAAAGGAGGGCAAAATCAAGAAGCTCAAAGAAGCTAATGCCAAAGAATTGGCACTCCTAGATGAGCAAAGAAATCTGAAGGATGCCATTGTTGTCACAGCTGCTGAGATAGATGCCATGGATGACAATGATGATGAAGAGCATGATGCTGAGGCTGCATCAGAAAGACCTTCTACATCTTCTCAGAAGGCCAGCACACTTGATGGAAAACAGAAGAAGATTGCCAATCTGCAAACAATCCAAGAAAAGGATTATGACAGTGATGCTGAAGAAGACCGCAACTTGATTACTGCAGAAGAAGATGAGAGACTTATCACTCAGCAAAAGAGAGCCCTACTTGCTCCTCATATCTTCTCTGCACCAAGTAGTTCAAGAAGTGAAGAGCACCGTGCAAGGAACAGTGTCTTTTTGGAACTCAGAGAGACACTAGTTGCCCATGACACAGAAGTGCTAAAATCCGTCCCAGAAGAGATGAAGCCATTGGCTGCTGCTTTACTCAACAGAACAACCAGCATAGCTCTCTCTTAGAAAGACCTAGGGTTGGTCAGGGATGAGGATTATAACAATGCTAATGCAGCATTGAATGAAGCCAGCCATGCTGTCCTGCAAGCCAATGCCATCCTAAGGCTGCTTGAAGAGCTCAACAGAAAGGAGCAGGATCTGGTTAGGCAAAACAAAGAGCTGAAGAAGGAACTTCAAGAATTAGTCAGGGTGCACAACAATCTCCAAAAGAACTTTGAGTCACTCTCTGAAGCTTATGCTATCATGAGTCAGTCATTCATGACTAAGGGGGAAGATATGCCTCAGAAAGGCAGAGGAAGAAAAAGAAAACAATCAAATCCTCCCTCCTCAAGTCAACTAGTCATCAAGGATACTGGAGATGCCCCTACTGAAGAAGTTGTTCCAGATCAACCGGAAGGTGAGGAGTATGATAACTAGGGAGCGAGTCCCTTAGAATCTCGGAAGAAGAAGACTTACGAAGAAGAAGAAAAGGAAGAAGGAGAAGTGAGAGGCGAAAGCTGCAAGTCTCAATTTTGGACTTCAATGATGATGAGGATGAATCGTCTGAGATGAACATCCACTTCACAAGAAAAGGAGACGACGACTACTTCACAACCTCCTCTGGCGTGAGGCCTTTGGCGGCGGAACTCATACGGAAATACCAAGTCAATACAAGGAACATCCACTAGCACATTGAGGCAGGAAGAAAGGGTTAGAGGATCTCTGACGAAGGCCACCTAACGAGAAAGCGAAGGGATTCCCATTTGGCGAGTAAGCAGAGAAACTCATCGAAAGGCGGTGATGTCCACATTGAGTATATGAAGACTAGTAATGAAGAGTCTTCATATAGGTGCACTCTGAACAATAGAGGGTATTGGATTCTGGAACTACAACATCTACTTGTCAATGATAAGTTTCCAACTCCCATCCTCAACTCCAGATCCTGAAATGGAGAGAAGCAAGCGAATTGCTAAAACACGAGCACCTTCATATGCAGCTAAACTTTGAAGTAGAAAAGAGAATGAAGCCGGAAAGATGGATCTTTCTTTTTGCATCCTTACCCAAGCGATGATGTACACAAGGTAAGAAAACTGGATGATAGCTACAGCAGGAAGAACAAACTAGGTGTTTCTACCTATGAGTCATTCTATATGACATTGGATGAATACCTAGATGATATACACTATCTGGAAGAAATATACAAGTATTTCAACCTATGTAGTCTAGTAAATCTTGTATTAGGATTATAGGTCTCTGAGTGTAATTTTTATTTCCAGAAGACCATGAAGATCAATCCTAGCAATGGAGCTTTTACGAAGATTAGAAGGCGAAGATTGCACAAGATTTATGAAGATATCAAGGTTTAGTCTAACTCAGAAAGACTATGTCCTTAATCCTTTCTTAAGTGTATTTACTTACTTTTGAAATATGATTCTGGACATATGACATCATGAGTATGGAGCATGCAAGCCATCAGAAAGGCTCATGTATCCGTTGAAGACTACAGGACAAGAAATAGTACAAGTGCATTAATTGCATCGGCGAAAAAGCATTTGAAGCACGATTACTGTGAGACATGAGACAAGGACTTCTGAGTACTCATTTCAAGATAAGTATGGACTGAATTTGAATTGTGTCTAACGGATATCATTCCAACAACTCTCAAATTCATCTATATATATCACACACTTAGATGCTGAGAAATATACCTTAGAACGCTCTATCTTGCAAACTTACCATCAAGCAAAGTATTCTCTCAAGCACTCTACTACCCTTTCTGAAAGCTTTATGTTGCTCGAAGAATCACTAGAGTTCTACGTTGTCCTGAACCTTAACAAGAGATTGATATTCGTGAAAGAGTTGAACTATCAGATACCCTTTCTGAAGCTCATTCTCCAGAACGGACATCAATTACTTGGGTCAGTAAAGAGCAGACTGCCATCCACTGAACAAGTGTATTAAGTAGTCTTGTTCTATTAGGCTCTCTGAAAACATAACTGAAAAGTTATACAAGAAGCCTCTCTGCCAAACCTTATAACCAGCACCATCAAGGCGTGGAGTAGAGGAAGTACTTGATTTGGGAAATCAAGGAATAACTCCAAGGTTATCTGAGTAGAGGAAGTACTTAGCTCTAGGAGCTGGGGGAATAACTCAGTGGGAACATTTGGTTGGGAACCATTTGTTTAAGAATCTTAGAATAGAATTATTGTAAGGTGAACTCAATTATCTGTTCTAGTGAATTCTAGGTCTCAGAAAGACCGAAGTTGATTAGTTGGACGATTACGCCACCTCCAGATACCACTATACTTGCTGTGTCATTTACCTTTCTGTATTTACATTTCAACAAAGCACACACACATACTTATTGTTTCTGCACTTACCTATCTTAAAGTCTTCCGCGCTCTGAATTTAAGTATCAGAAACCTGAGGGTTTCTGAGAAACTGTGTTTATCGACAAAAGTTTTAAAAGACTATTCAACCCCCCCCCCCCTCTAGTCTTTTACTTTGTCGTTATCTGGACCAACACTTCTCCAGTGCAAGTCGAAGGAAATTCCACTCAAGTCGATCATATGCTTTTTCGATGTCCAGTTTAAGGGCCAGGTAATACTGTCGTGATCGTCGTTTACGTCCCATCGTATGAAGCAGCTCATGGGCCAGTAATACATTATCACTAATTGCGCGTCCAGGGACAAAAGCATTATGGTAAGGTGAAATGAGGTGGTCCAGAAGCGGCCGGATGTGATGAACTAGTATTTTTGAACTGGTTTTATAACTAACATTGCACAGGCTTATGGGGCGAACTGGGAGGGCATATTTAGGTTGGGTTCGGGAGTAAAACTAACTGTATGATTCAAGGTATGAGGCATGGTGATTGTACGAAAGAAATCTGTGACCATCTGGGTGACACTGTGGCCCACAATGTCCCTCCCAATATTGTTGGTAGAAGTGACCGTTGAGCCCATCTGGGCCGGGTGCTTTCTCCGGTCCAATGGACTTCACTGCTTCCCAAATCTCCTTGGGGTGGGGGGGGGGGGGGTCGGTCACCGAAGCACATAGGGTGTTCTACTCCTTGGCCGACAGGCGGGGGGTAGGTAATTGGTCAAACAAGGAGGTTGACGTACCCTGGGAAGCCGCTTGTGAGCTGAAGAAGGTAAGAAACTCCTGGGTCATCTGGTGTGGATGGGAGACCCAACTGTCGTCCGCATTCTAAATTCCATGGATGAGGTTGCGGCGATAGCGATGAGAGGCACAGGCGTGAAAAAACTTGGAGTTGGCATCGCCACCCCTTAACCATTGCAATCTCGAACGTTGAACCCAATACGTCGTGATCTGCTCATGGATATGATTAAACTCCGAGCGTAGAGCTTGTTCTTGCGGGCCCCACCGAGCAGGATCTTGATGGAGTTGGCCATCGATGCCCCCAAGTTGCGATTTGATGTCTCGTAACTGGGATTTGAGATTATAAAGCGCAGGTAGAGGCCACTTAGGGACTTCAGTAGCTAAACGTGCAACTATGTCAGGAAAACTACGCTCCTCCCCAGGAGTAGTCTGAGCCAGCCAAAAAGGTTGAAGTAACGTGCGAAACTTGTTGTCCTGACTCCAACTATTCTCAAAACGAAAAGACTTGGGGGCCGGGGGAACTCATCACAAGTATTGATGAGTAGCGGTTTATGGTCATAGATGGTCGAGACCAGATGACGTACAGTTATACCCGGAAACCATCTGGTCCAATCATGATTGGCACAAGCCCGATCAAGGCGTTCCATAATGTAATGCCGACTATAGCTACGGTTGGACCAAGTGAACCGCAAACCGAAAAAACCTAAATCTTCTAACCGAGCATCAGCTAACACGGATCTAAACTTATTAATTCTTGCCCAGTTAGCCAGTCTGCCCCCTACTTTTTTCAACCCCTACTTTTTTCAACGGATGTAGAATAGCATTAAAATCGCCAGTAACTATCCAAGGACAAGTAACAGAAGAACTAAGCCGAATTAAATTATTCCAAACCTGATCCTGTTGGGATGGACGGGGGTAGTTATACACTTCGGGCACTAGGATGGACATCGGAGCCTGTGTTGCCTCTGGATTGACTACCGTAAGACTGAAATGAGCTGACCGACCTGTACGGTTGGCATTATCCTAGAGCTCAGCCTGAATCACGTCCCTATCCCATAAAAAGCAAACCCCACCAGCCTGTGGAGTGTCCGCTAGAGGGGGAAGGATATGCCTGCTAGACAACTGAAGGGGCTCCATGGCTAAAGTCGAGGCCTCAAGCCCCATCCTCATATCCATGATGATCATCATAACCGGGCGAAACTACTGAAGATAATCCATAATAGCTATAATAACCTGAGGTCGGTTAGCCCCGCGTACATTCCAAGCAAAGATCCGCATGGTATTACTGGGATTGAGGTGGGGAATCATCCGCAGCGGGACTCGGTCTGTTGCTTTTCCGAGAGGCGTAGGTCAGATCCCCATAAACCCTACGCTTCCCATCGGCATTACATGCAGTGAATGCCGAGCAAGTGGTATCCCCGAGTGAGGAGTAATGGTGCTCCAGTACCTCACTGAGATGGTGGCCGAGGTCATCGGTAGTGGAAACAGGATCGGGACCGCATAAAATGCCCAGATACGGAACAGGTGTGTGCTCAGTGGAATCAGACGGTCGTTTAAGGCAGTCTCAAACTCGGTAGCTAGGTGGACTAAATCTGTCCCAGCTGGTATCGTGTCGCAATCCCGTCTGGCTGAAAAGAGAAAAACGTCACTGTGTCCTGGGCCAGACTGGGAGTCCGGTACGTGGCCATGGGCCGGAGAACAGACACCCCCAATGACCACTCCGGCCAACGGTGGCAAGGATGCAATCGACCTTAGGGATTCCTCCCAACGGTGGTGGTGGAATCAACTGATGTGGTATAAACCGCGGGAGGGGTGGAGGTGGGGGAAGGCTCGGGAGTGGGGCTGTGGTCGGCACTCCTCGATGGTGGTTGAGTGCAACAGTTCGATTCTGGTGGGCAATCTGAATTGGACCGGGGCGGCTAGGATGGCACGGCCCAAGGTTCATTCGGTGGGGTGGTGGCGGCACCACGTGGGTGAGAAAACCGTTCGTCAGGATCCCGGGGTAAACCGGGTGGATCGCACGTGGAGGAGGCAGAGGATGGAAGAAGCCGTTGGCCAACGGGGCTGCTCCGTTCGCCAGTGGTGGCTGTGCAATCGGGAGAGCAGGAAAAAATGGTGGTGCATGTGGGTTGAGCAATGAAGGAGGTGTCGGGATTGGTGGTGGTGACGGAATGGGGGGGGGGTGGAGGTGATGTGGTGGTTGGGCGATTGGAGTTCACTGGAAATTAGGACAAGGTTTTGTCCACTTGAGATGGTGTCAATCGCGGGTCCATCGGCACAGGTAGTGGGGCAGGAGGATGGAGTGGTGGCGGGGATCGTGGGACTGGTGGTGGAGATGGACTGAGTGGCGGAGGAGTGGTGGTTTGGCGATCGAGATCCGGCGGAGTGGGCGTGAATTGGACATGGTTTTGGCACGAAGAAGGAAGAGACGGTGGAGACAAAGTGGAGGCAAGTGATGATGAATTTGAAAGATTGATGTGGACAGGTGGCAAACCAAGAGATGAGGAGCAATTAATGTGAGCAGTAGTGGGCGGCTGCAAGATTGATTCTGGAGAAAAGGAATTGGGCTGAGTATGGGCTGTCTTCATGTTGGGCCAAAACTTCAAAAGCATTGGACACTACTGCTGGGCTATTATTGAACTGGCTATTAACTCGATTTTTTGGCTTCCACACCGATTTCGGTTGGGGTCGTTTGTTCCGATTGTCATTATTTACACCATCACTTGCTCGATTCGAATCATCCCCCACTTGTCCATCTCCCGTGGCATCCAACGGGTTCCTATTGGATTGTGCCGAATTCTTTCCCCGTGCTCGATTATATTGACAACCTTGTCCATTTGGTTTGGGCCTCCTAGAAATAATTTTCCAACCTTCATTTGTAGGCTTGGGGTCTGATGTAGAACTGTTGGCTTGAGCTTGCGAGTTGGCTACCTGACAGAGTTGTGTTGTATGACCTACAATACAACACGAAAAACAAAAATGGACCTTCATTTCGTAAGCAATAGTTTGGATTTTGTTACCGATTTGGATGAATTGCGACAGTTTTTTGCTGGTATCAATCTCGATATAAATCCGAGCATAGCGACCCCGGATAGCTTCGACTGTGTGGGTATCAACCTTAATTGGAATTCCCAACGCTTTGCCTATTTTGTAAAGTGCATACATGTGATAATATTCAATGGGTAATTCGTGCAGTTGGACCCAAACCACCATACTATCGATGGTGTTGTTAACTGGAGTAAACTCTGGCCTCCAAGTTTGCACATAAGATAGTGATCGAGCAGGAACCACGGACCAAGCGCCAAAGCGAAAAATAATCATCACTATTAGCCACTTTAACGCATAACAACCACTTACCAAATCTTGTGGTGAGATTGGATGTAGTTTTCTAGAGATTACGCAAATGTCGAGCAATGGAGTTAATAGTTAGTGTGATTCCCCTTTGCCTGGCGAGCTTTGGTACAAGGTTTATAGAACATCTGTAGCTCCTCAGACGAGAAATCAACCACTGGTGCCTCCGGGACATGAATATGAGCCAGTTGAGTTTGTACAGGATGTTGTGCTTTATCTTGAGCCGCCATCCAAGCCGGTAAATAGTGATGAGGTGTGGCACTTTGAAGCTTTGCAGCATAGGTTGGAGTGTGTTGTTATGCAGCTTCACTACTACGAATATCGTGCCGTTGATCACCCGAGATGGGCGGGAAGACTTGCCACGTCCGTCTGTTGGGCCAGATCTTTGGGCTGATTACGCTCACTAGTAAAATCCATAAGTTGGACACTAGCATCCTCCAACTGTTGTATACTAGGTGGAGCAGGACTAGAATCCGGTGGATACGGTGGTTTCCGTCCGAATAGAGAAGAAGGAACAGGAGAGTCGGTTGAGAGCATACCTAGGTAGAGAGAAAAGCTTATCCTTGGTGTGTCTAATATTTAAAGTTGAGTGACGGTTGTAAGCTACAAGGGAAATTAGAAAACATACATTTAGAGAATACTAACGCCGCAAACACTTTTTTATGCAGGAGTGACAACTATTCTTTAGTCTTTAGACCAATAGTGAACAAAAATCTATTATTTATTCTCCGAGTTTCCCGATTTTGTATTCACCATGCCATCCCGTATCTCAAATCACCATTATGCATCGTGTCTCAAAGAATACCATCAACTTACGGGCGCGCACCTGGCGCACAAACCATGTAAAGAAGGAGTACCCGTTTTGCATTTTTACGGTCCAAAACCGACGTAGCATATAGTATGTCAATTTTATGGGGCGTATTAAGGAAGTTGATTACTAATGGAATTCTACCTTGTTTAGTTATAGTCTTTTACTATTAGGATACTACCTAATGTATTTATGTATATAGAGGCTTATGCCAAACAATAATGTAACTAACTTCTACTAACTTTTCATATATTTATCCTTCTATATCATCCACATGTGAGAGAGTACAAGTTTGATTCGATCTTGATAAATTCATTACCAAAGTTTGAAGGGAAGGAAGGAGAAAACGAGTGCGAAGAAGTAGAAACGAAAAAATATAATTTTATAGCATGAATGGATTTTTTTGCGAAGAAGAGAGGGACTTGATTGCAAACATCTTCTGCATGTACGAGGATTGTGTACCAGTAATGTAGAAAAATGAGTGAAGCAATTTTGGGAGATCCACTTGAGAAACAACAAAAAAAGAGACAAAAATTGATTTGTTGAAATGAGATAAAGGTTTGTGAAAAGAGAGCTAAGGGTTTCATACATACATAGCGTTGTTTTGTCTGCACTCAAAATACATGAATATTGTTACTCATCATCTTTACAAGGAGCATTATATAAGTGATGTCTCTACACTTTAGTTCATTCCTAAAGAGATCGATCTTGTGCTTAAGCGTGTGTTTCTAACACATTGCTTTTAGTTACAAGTATTAGTTTTGTGCACAACACATGTTCATGGTCCAGGCTTGGACCATGAATATCGACCCATTGTTATCCATAATTGTAAGCTTTGGATTTATACTCATGCAATGTATAAATAAATTAATAAAGCTTATTGACGAATCTTACTCATAGTTTAGTTCTCATAATAAGTTTTTCAATTTTCAAAGTTGTATATGTATTATAATAACAATTTGCTCAACAACCCTCGATAGAAGGCATATCTTTACAATGGAACAGGTTGGATATTTATGTTGGTGAGATAAGCACAGTTGTGATTCAAATGACATCACCATAACCATCATAACCTTATTCAATTGGTCCATCACCACCTTCTCTTGGTGGGCCTTGAGCTGGATAATCAACACTTGCCAATGGGGCTTGAGCTACCTTAACTAGATCAACACCATAGTTGGATGGGCCTTCAGCTGGATCGTGACCCCCACTCTCCATTGGTGGAACTTGGTCCGGAATAACAAAATCTACGATTGGGTCTTGACCAGGTTCATCACCCCAACCCTCCATTGGTTGGCCTTGGGTTGGAATAGAAAAATCTACAATTGGGTCTTGAGCTGGATCATTAACACCACTCTCCATTGGTGGACCTTGGACAAGAGTAACAAAATCAATGTATGGGCCTTTAGCTGGATCATTTCCACTTGGAGAGCCTTGACCTGGAATAGCACCCCTCGACGATGGGCCTTGAGCAGGATCATAACCACCACTGTTTATTGTAGGTCCTTGAAATGGATTAAGTGCACCACCAGATGGGCCTTGATCAAAAATATTACCACCACTATCATTCGGGGGGCTTTGACCTGGACTAACGCTACTTCTTGATGGACCTTGACCAGGTATATCCCCACCACTGTCACTTTCGCAGTACTTCTTACACATGCACTGCAACTCTTGGCATTCACCATTATCGAAGAAATATTCCGTCTTACACATGGTTAGACACCTGATGTTATCGATTTTAATGTTGTAGCCTGTACACACTGATCCTTTGTAAATCGTGATTGGTGCGCAGATTATTGATGCACCTGGCCTTAACATCATGATTTCAACTACATTGTAATAAAAAGATGAAGATAACTGTTAGGAACTCACTTATCTAGGATAATAAATCTTGACAACTTATATATACTTTGCAACATCCTTTCACAAGTGATGTGAGATATTTTAATAGCATACTTACCAAAAGCCAATAGAAGGAGACTAGGAAAAATACGAGTAAACATTACAGCCATGTTGGGTGATAAAATGTGTAAGTATATTGTACATCTTTTATAATGAAAGATGTACATGTAAATTAATACGTATCGAAATTTACATTAAATTTATAAGATATTCATCTAATTGTAGTGAAACTTTTATTAATAACTATTTTTGATTTAAAATTTGCAATAATGAAAATATACCAAAGTTTGAAATTCTACCTTCTGTTAGTTGAGTATTATAGTATATCATTACATGTATTTACCTTGAATGGTGCTCCTAGCTTGTATTTAAGGACTAAAAGTTTAATAGTTGCAAATTAAAATAAAATGATAATGATGTTCGTACTGATCATCATATTAAAGAGAATCATTTATTTACGAAATCCATCTATAATATTTAAATTTAAGCTACTGGAAAAATGTTGGAAAATGAGGGGCCGAGATCATCATGCCACATTGTTCAAGAATGTGGATGTTGAATAGTATATGAGTAAAATAAAGCGCATATGTATGACATGAGGAATTTTGGATTATTTCAAAAGCAAGTCCATATGGGCTCCAGTTCAAAGCGGCCAAATATCAGACTCAAGGGTGATGTGCAGCCGGGCAAAGACAACATGTAATGAATGGGGAAACTGCCGAGTTGAGGGCGCAGTGGAGGCGTTGATTGGTTGAGTATGGGGAAAATGGATTCAGCTGAACAAGATCAAAGTTTCTGACAAGAGCTTCAACTGGGCGGAAGTACGTCTTCAACAAATTTGTTGACATTGATGATGACTTATGTGTAGTTTTGTTAAAGGAGCTAAGTATCACAATACTCGTCTTGAGCTCGAGCTCGGCTCGTTAACAAAAACGAGTAAAAAATTCGGAATTTTACAATAGAATTAAAACTTTATAGGTTTTATAGGGTAGCTATAGAAGGGTGTGTAAGAGTGAAGTGATGATTGTAAGAGTTTTTAAGATTGTTTTATTGATTTTAATGTTATTTGATTGTTTTTGTTATAAAAAATAAAAAAGTAAAGTGAGAGAAAATAAGTACGTAGAGAGATAAAATTTAATTGAGGTGTGAATAGTTAGTGATAAAAAAAGGGTATAATTCAACGCGATTAAAATCGCATGGCAAACAGGATGAGAATGCCAACGCGAACCCGATTTTAATCACGAGCCAAACAGTCTTATAGCACTTGAGAAATACAATCAACCAGAGCATTCAAACTATCTATTGCGATCAATCTCTCAAGTTTCTAAGTTTCTAATACTCTCTTAAGCTTTGTGAAGCTACTTCTACTTCAGAAAAAGTAGCACACTTTGCCCCACAAAAAGTAAACTTTTCTCTACGTTTTTATCTTTTATTATTTATTTTAGGGTGGATTACATAAACTACCCCTTAAATTGGGCCTAATTACATATTCATGCCCGGTATGCAACACATGCAAGTCCACAACCTAATTTTTAGTTGATCAAACATGAAAAAAAGGGAAAATAAATTAATTGGAATAAGTTGCAATTTACAAGTTTCATTTTATTACACATTTGACTTAAATATTTTATAACCAACAAAAAAAACCCAAAATATTACTCCCTCCATTCCAACGAATTCTTTCCATTTTGACTTTGACTGATCAACTGTTTTCGATTTTGACCACAATTTACTCTTAAACTGTAATAGTAAATAATTTAATAAAATTATTGTTAACTCGGACTGTAGAAGGAATGGGGGGGGGGGGGAGAGAGAGATATATTGAATTTCGAAGAACACAGACGACGGATCCCATAAAAAAATAATTTTTTCCTTTTCAGTTAACGATTCGGACACGCTCCACAACACACTTGTTCTTTTCATAGTTACCAACTATCTTCTACTAAGATACTTGGAAACTAGGGGGACATATGTTGATACGGACATGTGTCCAATCCGTTAAGGGCGCCGTAGAGCGTGTCCTAGAGCGCATCAAGGCTGAGATAGCCAATCCATTGCTAGTCCGACCTTCAAATGGTCCGACATAAGGGAAACCATCTCAGGTCAACTAGTATTTACAAGTCAACATACCACCTCAGCTAAGTCCGACCAAGCTAGGTGAATGACTTCCGAACCTGACAAAAGGTCACATGGTCTTTCCAAGTACCACAAACTGTCAGCCCTAGGATGCTAAACGGACCGGACGAGACAATCTCGGACGCCACCATCGCATTAAGACCAAACGTATATAACAGAACCATTGATGAGATACTTCCGTGGAACTCTAGGCTCGGACGCCTTGAGTTACCTAAGGGCATATCAACCAAGCAGAAGGATCTGTCCGAAGGAGTTACACGGACCCAACGTGCGGAACAGTACTCTAAGAGGGAAAGGTCCAAACTACCCTCCCTGGCCCATTAATTAGTACTGGATTACTGTTCATTATTGGGCCATGGGCTAAAGGTAGCATTGGTGTCCAAATCTGAATCATACATTTGGCATCATCTTATGAACCTCATCATAAGTATATGGTCTCTATAAATATAGAACAAGGTCCAAGACCTTAAGGTAAGTAACAATCCCTAAGTCTGATTGATATCGTAACCTTCCTCATAACTATTACATTGAGAGCTACCAACTCTCTCTTGAGTAAAGTCTCTTACCGGATTGACATACACAATCCGGGTAACCCTTTCTAACCCCCCCCCCCCCACTTAGTCATTTCAGGTACTCTAGCTCGGACAGGTACTGCTCCGGACTACAAGTTGGAGGCGGATCTTAGACTAGATTAATTGTAATAGTTTAGTTAGTGTTCGAGGTGTCATCCCTCAACACTAGACTTTTTGATTTTCAAGATTCTCTTTTAGGATTAGTTGAAACAAGTCTTTGTAATGGACCAATTTACTTTAATTGTTATCCAAATTTCACCATATCTATTTCAGACCCACATATTCTAGATATTTTAACCTTAAATGTAAAAACTCATAATTACAAAATGAAGCATGGTTCCCATATATATGAAATATTTTACAGGATACATTACAAGGTAATGAATACTGGCCTAAATGTTAAAGCAATTTTATATGAAACACCATCTGGACATACTATTTTTTGGGAAATTAATAAATCAAAGTCAATCTCACGGTCCTAAGACTATAGAATGGAAAAATGTTAGTCTTCTGAAGCATGGTTACTTCATGCAGAGCGATACCAAGATCTGACAATAGAGAATACTGAAATAGAAAATGTAGTAGATCACCCAGATGGAGGGGTTAGTATAAGATTTAACAGACAAAGTTCTATGTCATTTAGAAACTATAGCTCACAAATAAATAGTGAATATTTATCTCGGAGTAATTCCCATACAAATTCTTTTAGTACTTTTGAAAGAGATGAACCTGATCTCGAGGAGTTAGAACACATAAAAATGTAGCTCAACCAGTTTATACTTCACAAGGCCTTTGTGATAACATAAATGATTTAGATCAACAAGAAGAAGATAAACCAACTTCACCAAATCTTTCAAGCATATATGTTTTGACAAAAGAATTTTTTATAGATAAGAGTTTGATAAAAAAAGATTTTATGAGTGACAAAAACAAACAAGAAAGAAAATGGTTCATGGAAACATTCTCTGAAAAACAAAGAAATATCATAAGAAACAGTTGGTATGAATTTATGATTACTACACAAAATCATATACCATTTTTTACTTATGTTTTTCAAAAGTATGATAAACTTTAGTTTTAACCAAAACAAAATTCTATTTCACAAAGAAAGATGTGTCAAGTATCTACATGAATTTCCTCCTTTAGAGCACTGTAAACGGAGGTTTTAGCGGATGTCATAGATTATGCATGTGATCCGGCCACTAATGGGCGAGACCACCCGTTAGCGGCAAGATTCTGCATGATCCCACCACTCGGTATGATATTGTCGCTTTGGGCAAGACTTGGATTTGTTTTGGGTTTCTCAAAGGCCTCATACCATAGGAGTGGTGGTCTACATATACCCTTCATCTCTTTCACTCTCAGCGATGTGGGATGTTGGGTATTACAATCTACCCCTTAAATTCTCGGCGTCCTAAATGAGCTTTCATGGGGGTCACTGTTTGTCCCGAGACCAACCATCCGTGCAGGACTCTAGAGGTGGCCCCTACGGGCTCAAGAGGTGGCTCCCACCACCCATACAGTGTAGCACTTTGCCCCGCATGGCACTTACTTCCCGCAATTCCAGATAGTCCCGCTCTGATACCAAAATAATAATTTCAAAAGACGCAACCGGCCGTGTATCGTAAGATGGCCTTACACCAACACGAAGCCTCACAAACAATAACATAAACAGGACAAATGCGGAAACAAAGACAAAAACTGTGTCCAAAAGTATATTATCAGAGCAACTCTAAATTGAAATGACAAAGGTCTGCAATATAACTACAAGTCTCAAAACTCGAAGAAATCTAAACAGCCAGGTCTGAACAACAAAGGGAAATCCTAACAAAAGCTAAACTCGAAACCCTAAGCACCCGTCTAACTTTAATCGTCCTGCCGATCGTCTGAAATATCTGAAAGGGGGGTGTAAGGGTGAGCCTCAATGACACTTCTACCGGATCAAGCTGCGTAGTAAAACATACATATTTATATACACACGGTAACAATTCACATATCCAAAATCAGAACATGGAGTACTTTCACAAAACAGTACGACAGTAGTTTAGCTCAATCAAATTTTACACTAGGCCACTATTAGATCCCGTGGCAGGGAAGATGGCATACATAACATTAACAGTAGGTTTCCCCGAAAGGAAACATAAACAGTAGGTTTCCTAATCAGGAAACAATAACGGTAGGTTCCCATGGAAAGGACGATGCAGTGGGAAGTAAACTTCTATGCCAATAAACCCTCATAAGAGGTCGATGAGGCGTAAGCAAAGCGAGAGCCAAAACATATTTTATCTCCATGTACAGAAACATAATTTTCACACATCACATGCGTCATAAAACATACTTTTGGGAATTCACATACTTGATCTTTTTTTCAAATAGACTATTATACCAAGTCCCATTACTTGATACCACAAGTTGTTTGTCAATTGAAAACTATACATATATACATTTTATATCAGAAAATAAAAGCAAAAGTGTTAAAGAAACCCCTTACATCTCGGATCAGAAAACTACTCACGCCACCATGGCAAGACTAGTGCCAAACATATCAATCCCAGCACCTCAAAAATCAATCCGCAGTATGGCAACTTGTACAACTCCTGTCCAATAAATAATTGCGCACTAAAATCCATTGGCAACTCAATAAACAAAGCTACGCAATTAACTCAATGTAAATTGATCCCAAACCTTAATTAATCATGTAATTTGAGTCCACCAACGTCACTAACCCATCCATTCAAACCAATGCCTCCATCACCATGATTTGTCAGTAAAACTAGTAGTACTCTTGATCGACTTCTTGTAAACTCCAATACTTATGTTTTCCTTCTCAGTTGTCACAAACTTGCCAGCTCTAATCTTTCGGCAGTTCAACCTAATAGTCATCTAGATCGGGCCCAATTATCAAATAACTCTTCGATACACCTTTTTGGGCTTTTATTCCGGTCCAAATCCAAACCAATAGAATTACCATAGCCCGTCTCAATTTATCGATCCATAAAAATAATGACTAGTAAAATCTCATGTATCATCTCAGACCCAAATAAATTTCCAACTGAAAGTGTATATATATAGACGGTCCAAAAGAAAAGTTTTGGGATATTACATTGTACACCAGTCCTTACTGACAACAAAGAAGATGAGTCAGGAATGAAACAAAGAAATTACACTAATATAAGTTTACATTGTCTAAGAAAACAATTAGAAAGAATAGAAGATAGTATAGAAAAGAAATTAGGTAGCCAATCTCCAGTTGACACAAATTTAGCATCCTCGAGTAAAGAACATACATCACCAGATAAGCAGATACACAGATTTCCTTTTAAGATCAATGAGTACAAACCTAAGTTAACAGAAACAGAGATCCTCCAGAAAATAAATTCTAAGTTAGGAGATTTAAATTTAGAAAAATTAAATACTTTAAAAAAATCCTTAGAAATTGCCCATTCAGGTGATGAGTCTGAAGATAGTAACCATATATTCCCTGTTACTAAAAACGAACATAGAAATTTCTATCCTATACCTGTCCCCCAGATATTCAATTAGAAGAAACACACACAAAGGACTTTTAATGGATCAACAGTTTACGAATGGAATATAGATGGTCTAGCAGAATACCATATTATAAAAATTTGTCAAGAATGGTAGTCATATCAAACATATATGGTAATAGGATGGATCAGGTTGATTGTGCAAAAACTTTAATCTTAGGATTTAATGGAGAATTAAAAGGATGGTGGGATAACTCTCTTACACCATTAGAACAAAATGTAAGTACTAGATAGTATTAAACAAGATGATAATGGAATACCAATTCTAGATGATAATAATAGACAAATTTCGGTAGCAATTACTTCCCTCATTTATACTATATTACTTCATTTTGTTGGTGATCCTAATTGGTATAGTGAAAGAAATACTGAAATTTTACAAAATCTAAAATGTAGAAAACTTCAGGATTTCAAATGGTACAAAGATGTTTTTCTTACAAAAATTTATGAAAGAGATGATCCGAATAATTATTATTGGAAAGAAAATTTTATTTCAGGATTACCAAAGTTATTTGTAGAAAAAGTAAGGGAAAAAATTAAAAGCATCAATGGAAATATAGAAACAATGCCTTATGGAGAAATTATAAATCAAATAAACTTGTCAGGATTACAAATTTGTAATGATTTAAAATTAAAATCCCAGTTAAAAAAACAAAATATGGTAAGCATAAAGGAATTAGGAAGTTGGTGCGAACAGTTTGGTTTTGATAAATTCAAACCCCCAACTTATAACCATGATAGAAAACCTTACAAGAAAAAATATTTCAATAAAAGGGTTAATAAACAAGATTACAAACCAAATAATAAAAATAGTTCTTATAAGAAAAAAGAAAGTTTTTATAAATTAAAGAGAAAGAGTCCCTCTAGATAAAATAATATGTCATAAATGTAAGACACCTGGACATTATGCCAACACTTGTAAAGTAAGGCAAAAGATACAATAATTAATTTCAGACGAACAATTAAAAACCCAGATTTTAAATATAATTTCTGAGATAAGTTCTGACGAAGAAGGAATAGGAACAAATAAAGAAGATTATCAATTTAATCAGATACAGTAAGATAATGATGAAACTTCTGATTATTCAGAAGAAGAAGACGAAGATTCATGTTACTGTCTCCCTGATCAAATGGGAAAGAGTGATTGCAATTGTAGTAAGAAACTTTTAGTAATCACAAAACAAAGTCAATATGAATTAATATTTGAAATGATCGATCAGGTAAAAGACCCTCAACAAAAAGATAATTATCTAAAGAAATTAAAAGATATGATTTTAGTAAAAGGACAAGAAACTTCTACTTCAAATAAACAAAAAACAGATTTCAAAGATGTAATAAAAACATTCAATACCCACAAGACAAGTAGTATCTCTGTTAATGATATTCAACGAGAGATTAAGGAAGTTAAAACAGAAATACGACAATTAAGGCAGGAAAATGAAGAAATGAAACAAGATATTTTAATTTTAAAGCTAAAAGATGAATTAAAAGAAGAAAGCATTACCAACAATATTGATAATGCAGAAAATAAGAAAGAAAATGTTGGGAAATTTCTTGGGAAATTTGTTAGATATTTTGTTAGAAATATCTGTTTAGATTTTGATCAGCAACATGATGACTTATCTTAGTCTCAGAAAGGTGATTAGTACTCTTGGTTCACTTGAACATTGTAAAAGAGGAAACTCACTAAGTATGATAGTCTAGCTAATCTTGTATAGGATGTTAGGTCTCAAAATGTAATTTTTATTTTATGAAGAGAAGACCAAGAAGAAGACATCAAGCTCAACGACATTGAAGACTTGAAGAAACTACAAGATTCTTTGAAGCTGTTTTCGGATACCTTAGCGGATATCTTGAAGACACGAATAGTTTTAAACAAAGCGTCACAAGAGATATCGAGAAATAAAAACTATCTGAAAACAAGGAAAGTGTCCTGAGATATCTATTCTCGAGATACCTTGACATTAACCACATTTACGAAAAGAAATATATATATTGCAAACAAAGTTGTTTCAATAAAAGTGGTATCTGAAGATTGAAGATAAGGGCGTCTGAAGAATCGAGATAACACTAGTCTACGATACAAAGCATAGTTCCGTTGGCACTCTGAGGACAAAAAGTATAGTACAATGCATTTAATGCGCAGACGGAGATATGCGAATAAAAGCAACGACTTACGAAGAAGAAGACAAAACACCTTCTGATTATATACGGATATCAATAGTTTGAATTTGAGCTAACGGATACTATTCAAGCGGCACTCAAATTCATCTATAAATATCAACACTTAGGCGCTTGAAGAGACACACCTTGAGCGAAACAACACAACGCTGAACACCTTACTCTCTCAAAGCGACTTACTTATCCTCAAAGCTTTACATTGCGACCAAAGCTTTTGATCTTGAGTAACCTTGAAGTTCTAAGTGTCACGATCCTAAACAAGCACGACTATCGTGAAAGAGTTGAAGCGAAAGATCAAGTATAAAGATTCATTCTCTTGAACATTTATCTAAGACTTGGGTCGATAAAAAGAACAAGATACCATACATTGAAAAGTGTATTAAGTATACTTGATTCACGAGCTATCTGAATAATGAATAAGTTATTAAAGAAGCTCATCGACAACTCAAACCAAAACCAAGACCATAATGGCGTGGATGAGGAAGTACTTAGTTTGAAAAATCGGGAATAACTCCAAGGTTCTGGGAGTATAGGAAGTACTTGATTTGGAAAATTAAGGAATAACTCGAGGTTATTGAGTATAGGAAGTACTTAGCTTGGGAAGCTAGGAATAACTCAAAAGGTTTGAGTCTGGGAAGTACTTGTGAAAGCCGGGAACAACTCGGGGAACATTTGGTTGGAACCATTTGTTTAAAGGAATCTTAGAATAGGATTTTTGTAAGGAGAACTCGATTATCTATTCTAGTGAATTCTAGGTCTCTGGAAGACCGAAGTGGATTAGTTGTAGGATTCGCCACCTCCGGATACCACTATACTTGCTGTTATTTACCTTTACGTATTTACATTTCGACACACACACACACTTTAAGCATTTGCACTTATCTTTATTAAGTCTTCCGCTCGATTCTAAGTATCGGATATCTTTTGAATATCGAGAGATAGTTTTATCGACAAAAGTTTTAAAAGACTATTCACCCCCTCTAGTCTTTTACTTTGCCGTTATCTGGACCAACAAGTGGTATCGAGCGGGAGGTTCACAAGCCTTACACTTGAACCTAGATCCCAGATAGGTGAAGGAACTTTGTCCATTTTCGAGGACTATTTAATTTGTGTGTTAAGTGTGCGGTATGTCTCTGGTGATGCACCCATTCTCAAACCGGAGAATTACGAAATGGAAAAATAACATAATGCTCCACCTTGAAGCCATAAGTGGCGAAATGATCGAAGTGATAAAGAATGGCCCGATAGTCATTCAACAACTCGAACAAGTCATGGAGGTTTCTAATGGTAGAGCAGAGATCAAGCGAAGGATCTTCACAAACCGATCGTCGACAAGTGGGAGATCTACTAGTCAAGTCATTTCTGAACCAAATCCGAGAGAACTACGGACATCGGAAGATGCCAAAGAAATCGTCTGGATGGTCAAGCTCGTAATATCATCATCGGATCGACACTGAGCACATACGATTAAAGCGTGGGGTGCTAAAAGCGAAAGTTAAAGCAATGATTGAAGAAATCAATGCGGGCCAGCCAAAACCAAAGAAAACAAGTTGAAGTTCTCAAATTGAAATTTCAAAATTTCAAACAAGGACCTTGAAATTACGGAAGAACTTGATTTGATTTACCACTCTCATGAGTGACATGGCGACTCTTGGGAAAGCAGAGATACTCCGGTCGGAAAAGATTAAGACTATTGTGAAGTCTTAACCTGGGAGCATACCAAATTCTTTTATTTTAACCAAGGAATGCGAATATCACTCCGGTGGAACTTTCTCTCATCTTACTCTGTTGATTATGAGACGACTCGAAGAGAACAAACAATGAAAAGTTGCAAAGCGTTGCTCTAGTCACTCGAGGAACTTGAAAAGAAGAAAAGCAAGGAAGAAAGCGAGGATGCTCTTAACTGCAAAGAAAATGAGCAAATATATCGGTCGAGAAATTGAAAGAAGGAAAGCGAAAGAGAAGTGAAAAAGCATCTAGGCTCGAACTATCACCGATACAAAAATATGCAAAGCTCATTGAACAAGCCATTTCGAGAAAGCATCATGTCTTGAGGAAGCGAAATTGGAAGCGATATCTGTTTCTATTGTCGAACACAGCCACTTCAAGAAGGATTGTCACGCCTCGACAAACTAAGGGCGGTGACAAGAAAGATAGGAGAATCTTGAGAAGAAGCTAGAAAGCTTTGTTAGCGAAGAAAGAAAGAAAATCAAATTCAATGGATGCTCTAGGCGTTGAGGCAGTTACGAAGATGACAATTCAGATGACTCAACCTTACCATCACCAGTTATGTGGAGTTACTCATGATATAATCGACTTGACCTCAAGAAGAATGAAATGTGTGGAGTTCTTTGAAATTGGTCCGGACATCTCAACATAGAAATATGTCTTATGGTAGATGAGGTAACACATACTTCTTGTTATACTTATGAAAGTGATGAAGAGGAAATAAAAATCTAGAAAATCTCGAAAGAACTTGACATCTATGAAATAGAATTTCTAATGATCCGAGCTAGAGCGAAAACCTTGAAGAAGAAAAGAATTCTCTTGCAAAGGAAAATTCTCAATTAGTTAAAGTATGTCGAGAGAAAGGATCTGAAAATGCATCTCTCAAAGCTCATATATCTGAGGCGAAAAGTCACATAAAGAAGCGATGGTGAATTACGAAAGAAATATGAAGATCTTCTTTACGAACAAGGAACTCGAAGAAAGAACTATCCTTTCAATCTTATGCCAAAGCTAGTGACACTCTTCTTTGAAGTACAATCTTACTTAAGAGATCCTTGAAAAAGAAAGGACTTGAAGTGAATACAATGATTGTTCTATCACTACGAATAAGAGTAAGGAGAAGAACATTTGTAAGTACTCGACAAGGCGGTTCCCATACAATCTATAGTATCGGTGAGAAGACAAAGATTGTTGACAAAGGAAAGGCGATTCGACTAAACCTTTGTGGGAAAAACAAGTCAAAACAAAAGCTGTTGGGCACGTCTACGAAAAGAAACACAACTCGAAAAGTGTAAACACCAGCGATGCTATGTCTCTCAAAAAGGTAGAATTGCGGGAGGCAAATTCTCCCATGTCACTTTTACGAAAGAAATTGGACCGACGAGACTAGCAAAGGCTGAGAAAAGATCTCGAGATAGCTTCAAGTGCTCGAAGCAGTATTGGCTACAAAGGCATCGGAAAACAACTTGCTCATGAGTACAAGCGAGCAAGAACGATGGTGAAAGCTAGAATTGCTCAAAGTAATTATCGAAGTGGAAGTTAAATCAAACCCTTGAAAATCGAGTGCAGGGCTAGAAGAAATCAGCAAGGAAAGCTAAGTTCTTTGAAAAGCAAACTCGAAACTGACAGTGTCTGAAAGCATCATATGGAGCACTAGGAACACACCGAGGAAGAAAATAATTCTTACTAATGATAACATTCATTCAAATAGAATTCCTCCTTATGTTCTGTCGGACAAAGAATATTTCAAAGAAATTCATTCAAAAATGGATTCCCTCTTGGAAGATCTTTTAATTACAGCGGTTCCATCAAAGATATGAGAACCTAATCTCCTGTTTCTGTTGTGTGCGAGAATGCTTCTGGACTAAAGCACAATGGCTATTTGATAGTGGATCTGGAAAGCACATGACGGAGATAAGCAAATCTGATCGATTACAAAGCTTGCAACACGGGACCGGATATCAGTTCTTGGAGGAGAATTAAATCCTCTCTGGGATTTAGCGTCAAATTGGGGACTTTAACAATCAGCGGCGTATTACATGTTAAGGATTTGAAATATAATCTATTTAGCATGAGCGGTTTGCGACAAGGTTTTACTATAAAATTCAAAGCTAAATCATGCAAACTAATTGACAATGAGTCAAGCAGACGGTCTTAGTTGGTGGCGGAAAGCGGTCTTTATGTTGCCGATTGGGCATCTGCCTGTTGAAGAATGTCTCATGGTGAGTCAATCTGGTCACCTGAAGAGCCTTTGGTTATGGCACAAAAGAATGAGTCACTTGAACTTCAAAACTCTAAATAGACTTGCGAAAGAGTTAGTGGTTGGCCTTCCCGAACATCTTTCGGAAAGGATGGTATATTACACTTTGTCGGATGGAAACAATCTAAGATCTCTTTCAAGTTAATCGAGACACTCTAGTGTTAGACCACTTGCAACTTTACACATGGATCTTTTTGAATCATACGTAACTAGTTATGCGGGAAAGAAGTATGAATGCAGTTGTTGTAGATGACTTCTCAAGATTCACTTGGGTTGTCTTTACGAAACCTGGCCCGATGCCGGTGGAGATACCAAACTTCTTTGAAAAAGCTTGAAGTCATGAAAAATGACAAGGTATCTGCAATCGAGCAGACCATAGTCTTGAGTTTGTCAACGATTACATAAAGGACTTTTGTACTGCAAGGTATACAACACCAACTTTCCTGTAAGAACACCTCGACAAAATGGTGTTGCGAGAAGGAAAAGCAGAACCCATAAAGAAGGCAAGGACAATGCTAGCGACCTTTGAAATAAGTGAAATTTATTGGGTTGAAGGCATAAACGCGACTTGCTACACTCGAGCAGATGTTTGATAAACAAACACCATGAGACCCCCTATGAGATCTTGGTTGGTAGACCCCTAATATCGAACATCGAGAGTATTTGGTTGTAAATGTTTTGTTCTAAACAATGGGAAAGATTATAAAGAACATTTCAACCAAAGATGAAGGTGTATTTCTTGGTTATTCCACAAATAGCAAAGCTACTGAGTTTACAACAAAGAACAAAGAAAATTGAAGAATCAATTCATGTTGTATTCTATGAAGGAAATAAGAAAACACCTCCTAATGATGAACTCTCAGAAAGATTCAAAGAACTATTACTGAGGGATTCTAAAGAAGAATCCTCAGAAAGGAGAAACATAATTATGGAAAGTGAGGATGACTCTGACGTAGAAAAGCTTGAAATGCTAGTAACAAGATGACTCACGAGACATGATGAGGAATTTCCTATGAGTTTTCGAGAAATGGAGCAGTTCTTGAGAACCTTCATCATGAAGAGAGGTATCGAAAATGAGGCTTTGAAATGCAAGTTCGAGATATCTCTAACCGAAAAAGTGTCGAGATATCCATGACATTTCCCATATGTGGATATCTGGAATCTTGAAAAAGTATCAAATCACAATCTTAGTGATTCACATTCAAATCACTTGGATATTGATCCTACTAGCACTAAACCTATGATGAGATGGATCAAAGATCATCCTGCAAAGGATGTAATTGGACCAATTAATCAAGGTGTTAGGACTAGGAGAGCGATAGTGA
Organism: Plantago major; assembly: GCA_026545765.1. Taxonomy (NCBI): domain Eukaryota; kingdom Viridiplantae; phylum Streptophyta; class Magnoliopsida; order Lamiales; family Plantaginaceae; genus Plantago; species Plantago major. Next base: position 105,071 of record JAIFAC010000086.1, read on the forward strand.
AAATGCTAATTCTCTCTTTGGATGTTTCATCTCGAATATTGAACCTAAAAATATAGAAGAAGCATTAGGAGACCAAGGCGGATCTACGCAATGCAAGAAGAGTTGGATCAATTTGAGAGAAACAAAGTGGAAACTAGTTCCATTTATAGAAGGAATATACGTGATTGGAACTAAATGGGTTTTCGAAACAAGATGAATGAATCTGGTGAAATAACCGAAACAAAGCAAGATTGGTGCCGAGGATTTACCGGTGAAGGCTTAGATTTTGTGAGTCATATGCAGTTGCAGATTGGATGCAATAAGACTCTTTATAGCCTTCTACTCATAAAGATTTCAAAGTTTATCGGATGGATGTCAAAAGTGCATTCTTAAGCGGTGAACTTGCGGAAGAAGTTTATGTTGAGCAACCACACGGCTTTGAAGTTTCCTCGAGAAAGTAGAATGGTCTATAAACTACGAAGCTCTGTATGGGTGAAACAGGCTCCAAGACATGGTATGACACTTTGGCCAAGTACCTTACGGAAAGTGGTTTCAAGAAAGGTGAAGTTGATAAAACTTTATTTACCTTAAATCATGACGGAAAACTACTCTTAGTTCAAGTATATGTTGATGACATCATATTTGGATCTAAGGACAAACAACTTTGTAATGACTTTGCAAATCTCATGAAAAGCAAGTTTGAGATGAGCATGATGGGAGAAATGAATTATTTTCTAGGATTGCAAGTCAAGCAACTCGATGATGGAATATTCATTAGTCGAACAAAGTATGCAAAGATATGCTCACAAAATTCAATCTTAAGCCTTACGAAAGAATGCTAAGATACCTATGAGCATTGGAACCAAAATGACCTATCTTGAATCGGATAAGAGTGTTGAAGAACATAAGTATAGGAAATTGATAGGTTCACTACTTTACCTCCTTGCAAGTAGACACGATATTCAATCGCCCGTTGGAGTATGTGCTAGATTCGAGACAAATCGATGCAAACACACTACAACATTGCTATGAAAATATTAAGGTATGTAAAGATGCAGTAGATGTAGGATTGTGGTATCCTAAAAAGCGGATTGAGTTTATTTGGTACTCGAATGCGATTATCTTTGGATCAACGCTTGATAGGAAAAGCACCTCGAGAACTTGTCGGTTTAAGGTACTAGACTTATCTCATGGTTTAGCGAAGCAAAACTCAATTGCAACTTCTACCACGGAAGTGAATATATTCTTTCTTTGGTTGTTGTGCAACACAAATTCTGTGGATACAACAACAACTTAAAGACTATGGACTCGATGAGAAGAAAACTCCCATTTATGTGACAACACAAGTGCTATTGCGATTACACAGAATCCTAAATTTCATGCCAGAACAAAGCACATTGATGTTAGACATCACTTCATCAGAGACCATGTTGAAAAAGGCAATATAGAGATACTCAAGATTGTGCTTTGAAGACCGACTTGCGGATATCTTCACTAAGCCACTACAAGAAAGTAGATTCTTAGCCTTAAGACATAGTCTTGGACTAATGGAACTACTGATGAAAAGAGTTCGGGAATGCAGGAGCAGGCATCCGGAGAAGAGGAATGCAGGAGCGGGCATCCGGAGAAGAGGTATCTGAGCGGGCATCCGGAGAAGAGAAAAAGAAATGCGAGCAGGTATCCGGAAGTCAAAAGGCTAAAGAGCAAAAGATAGCTTAAGATCTACGAGGCGGAACTCGGATATCTGAATCACTCTATAAGCAGGAACACAAAGAGAATAGTATAAATATCTGCGATCAACTACTCTTGAAACTCGCATTATTTCTATCTTGATGAAAAACTTGGAAAAATCCTAAGTATAAGGCAGATTCGGATGCAAAGTGTTCTTGGTCATACAACGTGATTGAAGCTATGAGCGAAATTCATTAAATGGGCACAATTACACTTGTTGATTGTGATCATTTTGAAAAGCAATGGTGACCCTTGATGAAATTAAGCGATTGATGCATGCGGTGGAAATTAATTCCGATAAATAGTGAATTTGAAATTGAGACATGGCCCACTAAGCATTTAATGCCGAACTAGCTTTTGCTCACGCCTGCTTGCAAATCACAGATACGTACACACAAAATCAATTTGTATGTATATCTCTGTTGAGATTCAATTGCTATATATATAGGATTTTGGCATAGGAAATCACTTTTGCCTAATCCAAAACTCGTCTTGCACAAAAATAGCAAATCCTTCTCTTGATTCTCTGCAAAACTTCTACAATCTCTGCAAATCAAGATTAAGTTTTTCGCAAAGAATTCTTGAATCAAGTCTCTTTCAAACACCAATTTCAAATCCTACACTATATATAAAGATGGCCCTAAAAGTTCAACCACTTTGAAATCTCAATCCTCCTTTGATGCTTTGAAAAGCAAGCACGAGTTGGTTATTGTGAACAACCATTTGGTAGGAGATTTTAATCGACCATTGGACTTCAAATCACAGAATGATTTGGGGTGGTGCCATGGTTGAGAATACCTCACAGTGGAATAGAGAACGAGCCGAAAGCTAATTCTTGACATGCTTGAAAAGGCACAAATCGAGGGCTTTCTATACGCTGCCTAGTGGAATTTCATCACTCGATGTGTTGGAATTCTACAACAACTCGATTATTTCTGTGTTTACGAAACCTTTGAAATAGTGTACATCAAAACCTCGATCCAAGGAAAGGAAATCATACGGACTTAACAACTTCGTAAGTTGTTTGAGTTTCAAAATCTTGGAAAGGATTTTGAAATAAACACCGATGATGAACTCCTTGAAGGTGTTAAAGAACTATCTGATGGCGTGTGTGATCTTGAAAATCGGATACACCTTTGAGTTCAAGCTTCGACATCCGAACGGACATCGATGGTTCCTTTGGGATATCTTGGCTTGCATTCTTCACGGATGCTTTGATGGTCTACAAGGAGGTCTTGACGGATAAGCGAGAATGATGGATCATGATGTTCTTCTTTGAATCGACAAGACAAAGTGGAAAACCCTTTAAGCTGGGAAAGTAAGCCTTCATGATGTTTGTGAAGAAGATTGAAGGCTTGAGCCTAAGATTGCCAAAGGACTAGGAGCGAAAGGCCACGATGAGCTATAGTGCGAAGATATGCTACTTCTTTGGAGAAGCTTGGCATTGAGCTCGAGAGGCAGTGAAATAGCCATGATAACTCTACAAATATGAGTATACAAACTTGATGAAAAGGTTCTTGGGTCTCGAAAGGTTCTAAGAAGCGAAAGTCTGAAAAGGTATCGAAGAAAGGTTGCGACCAAAAGCAGAACTTCAAGAAAGAAGTCTGGCAAATCGGAAGACACACCGAAGAGGTTGTCGATTCTCGGATATCTGCGGGCATTGTAGATGGCGATAAAGGCGGATGAAATCATCAATCTTTGCAAAGAGTTATCAACTCTTGAACAAGTAGACTCGGCAGAGAAAGTGCTTCGAAATGTGAAGACTATTCGAGAAAGCGCCTTTGATGAACTCATAAATCTTTGCCAAAAGTGGTGAAAAACACCAAGCCTATCTGCGAAACCGCGGGAGTAATGGACCAATCGGTTCCTAATCTTTGATGAGAGCTCGGCGATGAAGATGATGAACTAGTCATCTCTCGAGTCCTAGAAAGAACAAAGAAGGCTAAGGTTCTTTATGTGATGGCGGTGATAAGGTTTCGAAGAAGAACTACCACGAGTTCTTGAACCTATAGCAAAGGTTGTTGGTGCAAACACATCATCGAGGGAGCGTTTCTTACGCACAACTTCAAGAAGCCACGATGAGTGGTAATTTAGTCTTTGGCGGAATCTTGATGAAAATGCCACATCTAAAATCCGGAAGAACATTCTCTTGACCAATCCTGCTTCCGGACAACCACAACAACCACAAAAGCTACAAGTGGTTGATGAAATGGTAAATGAACTCCATTTGAATTACCGGCAATGCGATATCTTTGAAGAAAATTACGCAAAAGCGGGTTCCCCTGACTCGATGAGAGGATCAAGCGAGACATCTACTCGAATGATCAACCGGGGAGGCAATTGGTTGCATACTCGGGAAAGGTGTGAAGTACTTGAAACTTCCAACAAGAAGAAATCTTTGGAACAAGAAGACCAATGTATAGAAAGGTCACAAGTTTGAGACCAATCGACTGAAACTACTCGGTGGTGAGGTTTAACTCTTATCTTGTGAAATTTTATGCTTGTACATCTTGTTATTTATAAAAATTCTTTATTCTGAGGCTGAGTTAGAAACACAAAAACAAGAAAGTGAAAAGCTTACCTCGAAGCCCAGAAGGAGGTTCCCTGACCTCGCCTCTTAAGATATCGAGCACATGCCACGGTAATAATGGATTCTTAAGATAACACTTCTTCGATTATAAGTTTATGTGTAATCATTAAAATAAATGTTTCTACGAGCTCCAAGCGAGAAAGAGGAAGATAAAGCGAAATGCGGAAGAAAACCGAAGCAAATAAGGTTTACGAAGAACGAATCATTGAGCCTTCCGGTATGAAGGTATATGAAAATCGATGATAAATATTCTTCACCTTGGGTTAACTAAAGTCTTCTCTAAATTATTGATGCTTTCTACTCACGGGCTCACTCGAAGTAGAAGTGCAAGGGGACGAGTTGCGACATCCCACACCTATGGAAATTGATGAGGCATCAAGGCCTTCATCACAAGAAAAGATTCCAGAGACTGCACAAGTCTCTGAGAGACAAGTATCTGAGCCTCCCATGGAGGTAATTGACCTCTAAGATATCTGACTTGTCACTTAAAGTTTTCTTGATAAAAATTCCTAAGTATTGTGATAATGTTAATTCTCAGGTTCAAGAAAGAAAGGTTGATGAGGACCAGACTTTCAAGTCTCCGCCTCACAACAAGATATCTGAGACACCAATTGTCTCAGTAGAACAAGTCTCTGAGTCTGAAGTACTTACTCAGGTAACTCAGAAACTAAACTACACTTCTACTCAGATATCTATAAAAGTTTTGAAGCTCACTCAAAACTCTTTCTTTCAGGCTCAAACAAGTGCGGCGGGCTCCCAATGTTGAGACAAGGGACCTACTTCCCTTCTTCAAAGCTCACACCTGAAAGCACATTAAATGCTTCAAGAAATGGCAAAGGTTAAGGTGCTCTGATCTCTCTGAAATATTGAGAATCACAGATCAACCAAACAGACGAGCACGAGCTCTTGACTTGGATACATACATCCATGCAATGTTCCCTACGAGCAGTTACGATTGCGACTCTATTGCATAAGGATTTCTCCGGAGAAGTGGCGCCTGATTTGATACAAGCCTTTGAGCAGGCGGATGGTGAGACAAGATTACAAATGGAATTTAAGCGATCACCTTTCAAACTACGCAATTTATACCTTGAACAAGAAGAGGTTTATGGGCGAAGATCACTATTCTGAAGTGATCAATCTTGTATCTGAAGATGAGGAGGAGGAAGAGATAAGCGAAAATGACTTGATGAACCTCCATGACCATCACCAAAAGGATGACCTGAGACAAAAGGATGATGATGATGCCTGCACGGGGCCGGAGGAATTTAAGCTAGAAATGATGCCTCAATTCTTGAAAAGCACTGCGAGAAGACTTCACGAAATCTCGTCTCCATCTCCTCGAAATCTACTCATCCATCTTCTAACCAACACCAGTTACTCTTGAACAAGTAGTTGAGCTTTACGAAGAAACCGATCGGAAAATATTAAACACTCAGGCGGATCTGCTCAACTCGGACAAGCTGTTGGAAGAAGAACAACGACTCCATCTTCAAGCTGGAAGATCAAATAGCTAAATCGAGAGACAAGCTTGATCAACTACAAGATCAATACTTACAAGAAATGATTGCTTACTACGAGGTTAAAGAGCTACGGGATCATGCATGATATCACCAAAGAACTCGATCTTGAAGAAGTATACGAAGTCAAGCATGATGCTAAGGCGCATCATCTTCAAAGAAGTACCATCCTCCTCCGAGAAAGGAAGAAACCAATCTACGAGATGGTTCTTTGGACTCGATACAATCGATGAAAATGTCGAGAGGATGAAGATCCTTTGGTGATTACTCGGATGATGAAGAAGACAAGACTTTGGCGAGCACCGCAATGAACATTTAGCGGTTTCTCACTTGAAAAGAAGGCGATTGCTCCTACAATATTCAAAGCGCGAATGTCCACTCCGATGAATACATGAGCAGTGCAATCTTGACTCATCACGAACAAGGAGATGTCTTCACCAGAACAAGGAAGTAATTGCCTCCGTCCCTGAAATGAAAAAGTTCAGAGCTCATCACTCGAGAGAACAACTAGCATAGTCATTGCTCGGAAAGATGCAGGAATGATAAGGGGCGATGATCGTCTTTAGTGAAAAAGCTTTCGAAGGCAAGTTACCTTCTGGAAGCGAGATGCCATCCTAGGCCCATTGGCGAGCTCACGATAAGGACAATGGACTTATCAAGCAAAATCGAGGAGCTCAAAGCCGAACTTGAAGTTGGTCACTTTGCTATAATTATTTACAAGGGCACTTTAACTCTCTCTCAGTTCCTTTATGAGGTAGTCGATGACAATGACTAAGGGGGAAAGAGTGTACAAATCTGGACCTCAAAGTCAGGGAGAATGGGAAGAAGGAGAAGAAAACAAGAAGAAATCTGGAGCTGGTGCGGCTCAGAAAGGAAGAAGAAACATGAAAACTTCCCAGCCACCACTCAGAATCAATGAACCATCCTCAAGCCAAGCTGCTTTGCAAATAGTAGCTGCTTCCCAGAAACCTATTGAAGGAACTAAAATGATAACAAGGGCCGTAGCACGAAACCTCCAAGTACCAAGGCTCGAGGAAGACAAGTTAAAGGGATTGATGAATCTTCTTTTGAAGAAGAAGAAGGTCAAATCAAGTCCCGGGGCAATGAAGAAGGCTGTAAAACTCACACAAGATTTAATCTTGATGATGATGAGGAAACTGATGAAGATGAAGCTCCTCTTCACAAGAAAAGGAAAATTGAAAGCCTAAGCAGGCCCATAGGCGCAAAGCCCTAGCGGCTAAAACACCCTGGAAATACCAAGTCTATCCGGGGTGGTTCTTCAACAACAACCCCTAAGAATTCAAGACAAAGAAGAGCAGTGAGGCGAGCAAAGACAAAGTCGACTTCCACTCGGGCGGAAGAAGCGAAATAGAGTATGTGAAGTATGACAATGATTCCTCTGTCTACAGTGCATCAATCGGAAAAATGGCTATTGGATTACGGAACTTAAGCATCTATTGGTAAATTCAAAATTTCGAACCGATCCATAAACAACTTATGGCATGGAGAAAAGATAATCGACCTTGATCAACACCAATCACATTAAAGCTTGGTTGGATTTTGAAGTTGTCGAAGAAATGAAGCCATGAGAAAGGACCTCTCGATGAATGTCCATATGGAAAGCGGATGATGTGCACGGATATCGAATATCACGAGAAGCGAGCACAAAGCAAGACTTCATTGTAGAACCACATGAATCGTTCTATCTAGCGAAGATCAATACAAGGGTGACATAAGATATCGAGGATTATCTCTGAATACTTCAAGCTTTGGATATCGAGAATAGAGCATGCACGGAAGTGGGAAAGTATCATGGGTCGAACATTTTGTCGAAAAATCCTACAAAACCTATAAAGAGGTGCGTGGATTTGCGGAGACAACTGAGATGCTCGTCGAACACTTCTCTATGATTATTACGATGACATCAAAGGTTTGGAGATAGGAAATTTCGGTGATCCAGAGATCTTGTTGAAGACTTGAAGAGATTGAAGACTTGAAGACTAGTTTATTAGGATGTCTACTTGGAGCTTGGTTACTCCTGTTGTCCTAATTTACTATGTAGTTGTTTTTGTATTTTTCTTTGGTAGCGAACTTGTTCTATGTATTGAAGTTATCTGTAATCTCTCTTTATAACTTATCTGAAGAACTTACTCTCAGATAGTATTCTATAAAAGATAACTTGTCAGCAAATATCACACCTTGTGATTTGGTTGATGTTTACCTTCTGCACTTAATTAAATAAATTGAAGATCTTAAGAAAAGATTAAGTGTTGGATTGTTCACTCGTCAGTTGTTATAGGTAAGATAGTCATCGTTGACTGATCAAAAAGGGGGAAATTTGTTGGGAAATTTGTTGGGAAATTTCTTGGGAAATTTGTTAGATATTTTGTTAGAAATATCTGTTTAGATTTTGATCAGCAACATGATGACTTATCTTAGTCTCAGAAAGGTGATTAGTACTCTTGGTTCACTTGAATATTGTAAAAGAGGAAACTCACTAAGTATGATAGTCTAGCTAATCTTGTATAGGATGTTAGGTCTCAAAATGTAATTTTTATTTTATGAAGAGAAGACCAAGAAGAAGACATCCAAGCAGAACAAGCTCAACGACATTGAAGACTTGAAGAAACTGCACAAGATTGCTAAAACTATTTTTCAGATACCTTAGCGGATATCTTGAAGACACGAATAGTTTTAAACAAAGCGTGTCACAAGAGATATCGAGAAATAAAACTATCGAAAACAAGGAAAGTGTCCACAGATATCTATTCTCGAGATACCTTGACATTAACCACATTTACGAAAAAGAATATATATATTGCAAACAAAGTTGTTTCAATAAAAGTGGTATCGAAGATTGAAGATAAGGGCGTGCAAAGAATCGGATAACACTAGTCTACGATACAAAGCATAGTTCGTTGGCACTCTGAGGACAAAAGTATAGTCTGATGCATTTAATGCGCAGACGGAGATATGCGAATAAAAGCAGCGGCGACGAAGAAGAAGACAAAACTTTCTGATACTATACGAGATATCAATAGTTTGAATTTGAGCTAACGGATACTATTCAAGCGGCACTCAAATTCATCTATAAATATCAACACTTAGGCGCTTGAAGAGACACACCTTGAGCGAAACAACACAATGAACACCTTACTCTCTCAAGCGACTTACTTATCCTCGAAGCTTTACATTGCGACCAAAGCTTTTGATCTTGAGTAACCTTTGAAGTTCTAAGTGTCACGATCCTAAACAAACACTATCTCGTGAAAGAGTTGAAGCGAAAGATCAAGTATCGAGATTCATTCTCTTGAACATTTATCTAAGACTTGGGTCGATAAAAGAACAAGATACCATACATTGAAAAGTGTATTAAGTATACTTGATTCACGAGCTATCTGAATAATGAATAAGTTATTAAAGAAACTCATCGACAACTCGAGCCAAAACCAACACCATAAGCTGGCGTGGAGTCAGGAAGTACTTAGTTTGAAAAATCGGGGAATAACTCGAGGTTCTGGGAGTATAGGAAGTACTTGATTTGGAAAATTAAGGAATAACTCGAGGTTATTGAGTATAGGAAGTACTTAGCTTGGGAAGCTAGGAATAACTCAAAAAGGTTTACGAGTCTGAAGTACTTGGTTTTGAAAGCAGGGAACAACTCGGGGAACATTTGGTTGGGAACCATTTGTTTAAAGGAATCTTAGAATAGGATTTTGTAAGGAGAACTCGATTATCTATTCTAGTGAATTCTAGGTCTCTGGAAGACCAAAGTGGATTAGTTGAGGATTCGCCACCTCCGGATACCACTATACTTAACTGTGTTATTTACCTTTACGTATTTACATTTTGACACACACACACTTTAAGCATTTACGCACTTATCTTTATTAAGTCTTCCGCGCTCTGATTCTAAGTATCAGATATCTGAGAAATAGTTTTTATCGACAAAAGTTTTAAAATACTATTCACCCCCCCCCCCTCTAGTCTTTTACTTTGCCGTTATCTGGACCAACAGAAAATGAAGAATCATTCATAAATGCTCTATCACAAATTACCTATCAGAGGTGGTATGTCAAAATTAAAATTGTTATAGGAACATTTACCCTATAAACAATAGCCTTAATGGACAGTGGGGCAGATGCAACAAACCTAAAGATAAATTACAAACTTTCAAATGCACACATTTGCAATGATGGAATTTGTTTAGAGCAAGTTTGTGTTTAATAAAAAACATGAACACCAAAGTCATTTTAGGAAACCCATTCTTACAAATGTTATTTCCTTTACATGTAGATAACCAAGGTGTAGGAACTACGGTCTTAGGAAAGAAAAATACTTTTTCAATTCCTATATCCAGTAACAAGTAGAGATGTAAATCTTTTACAAGAAACTGGAATTTTTCAAAAAATAAAAAATAAGGAAAAACAAATCATGTATCTCAAAGAAGAACCCAGCCATAAAAGAATTGAAGAAAAGATCAAAAGTCGAGTTCTTCAGTAAAGGAAGTTTGTTCAGAGTTTCCCACAGCTTTTTGGGATAGAAAAAAACATATTGTAACTTTACCTTATGAAAATGATTTCGAAGAAAGTAAAATTCCTACTAGAGCAAAATTACCTTATGTGTAACTTTACCATACACACACACACACACACACACACACACACACACGGGAAACGTTTTTCACTTCTAGAATGACGATGAGGCGCATAATGAGACAGAGTTCTCGCTCAATTTAGATCGATTCTTCTTATATTGGCATGCTTTGTTATGATGGTAAACATGAGACATGGACAATCTCTCACGCACCTCGACTTCTACTTCCCGCTACATATTATATCTCTCTCTAGAGTTATGAACAAGAGGCGAATCAAAGTATTAATTTATGATATTGAGAGGGTTGATTCCCCATCGAGTATCGACGGGCCATTTGCTAGTATACTATAAACGAATCCAATTTAACTTCAAATAGGTAATCAATTACACAAATACGATAATTGTCCACTATATAATACACTTATACTATTTATTTATTGCGTAGATTTCTGAGCGTCTACAGTTATAAATAATAAAAAAAGTATATGTAGATAAGTAATATCATTGTTTCTGATAATGGATTGTCGTTTTTCGAGTTGAATTAGGGTGAATTGATATGTTTTAATTTAATTGGAAAAGATGGAGAAGAAAGATATGTTTTTTAATGATTGAATTCATTTTGTTGGTGCTGGATTACGACTTGGAATTTAATTGAAGAATGCATATTGGTGTTTTTCAAAGTAGTATGATAATTCACTAAGTGTAACTAATAGTGTAATTCAATTTTCATTCGCATAATTTACTTATCAATTTGAATCTGGTGCGTACAAGTGTCACTGTTCAAGTATATGTACGGGGTTTGAATCCCGTTGACATAAGTTTCTCCCTTTTGTTTATAGTTCTCTCTTTTTTTTTAATTATAAATTCATTTTTTATACAAAATTCTTAACACACATCACGTAGTGTGTTATGTAAATTCTAGTTTTAAATGTTGCATTAATTTTGTTGGGGTTGTAATTGAAAATTATGTTGGCTATTTGTATTAAAGTCTAATTTATGTATATACTATAAGCAGTCTGATTTAACTTAAAATATGTAATCAATTACACAAATACGATAATTCTCCACTATATAATAAATACACTTTACTATTTATTTATTTATTGTGTAACGGAAATAGTACTAGATACGACAAAAGATTTTATATTCATCTAATACGATAAGGACTTCAGATTCCGATTTCCGACCGAACTATGTATACTGTGTCAGATGGAAACCTATCTCCTTAAGTATCCGTGTGACCGTGTGCTTGTGCTGTCTGTGCATCTACCTCTTCCTCTAAAAGAAAAAAAAAAAGAAAATCAGAAGAAAATATGTCATATTGGAATGAGATTCCGTTAGATCTTGCTGTGACGATAGCCAAACGCTTAGAATACTATGAAGATTTTGAGATGTTTGGTCAGATTTGTCGAAATTGGAGACAATCCAAGTTTCATGTTTTGAATCGACCCACGAATAGGCAGACACCATTGTTGATGATTCCTGAGCCTCATCCAGGTAGGTTTTATAGTCTATACAAACGTATGGTCTTGCCAATTCAATTCCCTCCGATATATTCTGTAGCGGATCGTAAATGGTGGCACTTATCATCAAGAGGCTGGCTCATCTCCGTCACGGACAGTTTTGATATAATTCTCTTCCATCCTTTTACCAGACGCATTATTCAAACCCCTCAAATTCCCAATAGTGTGAAAGATGAAGTTAAATCTCTTATAGGCGAATTTATGATGCTTTACTTTTGTCGCTGTGCTGTTCTATCCCAGAGTCCTAATGATGACGATTGTTTCACACTTGCCATGGTTATTTCAAGCTATATTGCCATTTGGAATAGTAGAGATGATAATTGGGTGCTTATGGAATTGAGAGGAAAACTGAAACTGTGCTATATCATGGACCTCATCTTTTATAAAGAGGAGTTATATGCTCTTCTCCAAGATGGAAGAGTTGTGCACATTTTAACTTCTTAAAATGCTGTTTCTATCATGCAGCTTATATGGTGGAATCTGCTGGCAGGTTGCTCATTCTCCACCGTGTTGTCCATGAAGAATTCATAGATGACAATTATGATTATAAGACCGTGAGTTTCACAGTGTGGGAGGTCAATTTGGATACTAGAGATTTCAGAGAGCTACAAACCATAGGAGACCACGCCCTTTTTGTTGGCTTTAACTCTTCCTTCTCTGTCGAGGTGGTCTCTTCTGCTACTAATTCTTCAGGCTGCAGGCCTAACTGCATTTACTACACTGATTTTCAAGTTGAATCCCCGAGGGCAGGCAAGGATATGGGTGTTTATGACCTAGTATCTCGGAAGGTACTCGAACAGGAAATCTACTTTCAGCGTTTGATGTTACAAATCCCACCTCTCTGGGTTGAGGCTCCCAAATAATGACTATTGTATTGTCTTAATCCAGTAGTTTTGTTAGCTATAAATTGTTGTATTAATATTATTTCTTCCAAGGGCCCTCATTTGTCAGGGGTGTTCCTGTGCACTGGATTCTGAGCTCTTGGAGGAGTTGCTTTGATCCTTCCCTCCCTTGTTCAGCTCTCTTCCTGTACCCAAAACTTATATTTCTCTTATTTATTTCTCTGGGATTTAATTGTTTGAAGAAAATTTTCATAGTATTTTTTTTTTTTTCATCATAATTCTCTTCTCGTTCAATTGCTGATTTGCTAACAGATACTCTGCATTGACTTTTTATATATTTTTTTCTCAAGAGAGTTTATTTTTGTTGTAATTGAACTCTAGCAAGTATTTTATGGCAGTTTACATTTAAATTGGCGTATATAGCAACCTATTGAGATGTTTTGGCATTTGGTTCATAAAATCAAGGCATGTTAACCACACTAGGTGTTATCATTTGGATGCCGAACTGAAAGTTCACTTCTCTTTTTATTTCATATATGTGATACATATTTTTGTAACCCAATTCTAACAACAGATGGACTTTTCTTTCCTAACAATTATAGGATTTAGCTATAAGTCTTATTTATAGGTGTGATTCTCTGCTGTCTTTTGGTTGAATTTGTTGTTGGGTAAATGAAGGAAGAGATAGAAGGCCAGCTTGACTTAGTAATGGCAAGAGGTTTAACTTCAAACGTACCCGCCAGTTATTGGTATAAATGACTAAGGCCTTCCTTGTTCTGTTGTTCATCTATTTTCACAGTCACAGTTAGTGAAGTGGAGACTTTGCATGAAATATTTCAGAAGTTCAGCATATATTCAAGCTTTTAGAACAATTTGAAAGCCATCTTTGATGTAGGGGTAAAAATTATTCTCTATGGAGCTACTTCATTATGCTGGTGTGACCTATATATACTGGACTCAGAAATCTTTATAGTTGTTTCTTGCTGTACCTCTGCATCTTTTCTTGCTCATAAGCTCACACACCGTTTTCTCTTGCAACATACGGTTCTGTTGCAGGGTTTGAAAAAATAAATTGGACTACGATTGTTTGACTGTTGGGTAAGATACTGAATTCACCAACAGCATGACATGGCACTTTTACTTGGTCACATCATGATTGTCTAGTGTGAAATATTAATGGGAAGATTGGTAGTGTGAAATATTTCTCCTTTGTTATATATCTTGATGAAAGATGGCAGAAGCAATGGAGAAGGAGGTTTGGTTTTGTTAATTGCTTGTTTGATTTTGACTGGTGTTTTTACTCTAAACTGCAAATCATACCTGCTGGAATATAGTGCAGTTCTGTCTTGTGTATGGAATTATAAGTGCACGGGAAGTTTTCTGTTGGGGTAATCAAAATATATTCGTGTATGTTTGAACGGGAAAAAAAGGCTGGAAACTCCCTTCTTGTGCACTTATTTTTGGTGATGAGGATAAGATTTGATTGCTCGTCATAGTACTTTATCTTGGTAAAGTGATACGTGTTGTGAACTGTGCTGAACAACTATCATTTCATCTTGTTAGGGTAGAGTGGTTGATCGTTTTGATGTTTGATGATGACATAACAGTAACAGCTCTGCAACTGATATTAGCTATTCAATGTTATGATGACGGTTGTCTTTAGTTTTTTTTTTTTATCTTGGTGGAAATGTAAACAGTTGAAGGTTAATGCTCGTTGGGAGCTGTAACACACGAAAGGTGAGGTTTGTCGAGCTGAGGCTGTTTCTGAAGTCTGAACAACTTATTTGAGGTTTTTGTTATGCTAGAACCATATACAGGATACACCTCAGCATCAACAAGTTCATTGAATCTGCTGAGTGTCCTCTACCCATTCTCTCATTTGATTTCTTGCTGCAACATTGAGGACAATGTTGAATTGAAGTGTGGGTTAGTATGCTTGGAATGTAAGGTTTAATTTCTTCTTTTATGACAATGTCGAATTGAAGTGTGGGTTGGTATGCTTGGAATGTAAAAGTGGGTTTAATTTCTTCTTTTATGACAATGTCGAATTGAGGACAATGTTGAATTGTAGTCATTAAAGGTTTCATGGTTCCTTTCACATGTAATCAGTATCAGTGCATTTCACAAGTTTCATATCTTAACAGAGTGTTTGAACAAGTTCTGAGTTTTGTTTTTTTTTCCTTTCCTTCCCCCTAATTTGGTATTCTGGATTGGTTTATATATCTTTCTCACATTTCCTGCATATCCTGAAGTCTTGTTCTAAATTATAACCTTTCATGTTTATTATTTGTATTAGAACGTCGTAATAGGTTGCAGCCTGGGCAAGATTGCTGTTGATCAAGATGACTACGAAGCCAGAAACGATTTGTGTAAGCAGGTAAGAAAGCAATAATACATTCAGTGTCCACTTCAGTATGCATCTACGTGTATTTATTTGAACTGTTTTTATAAAGTAGGAAAAAAGCAATTTTAAATCAGTTTTCCCTCTCCAATTAATTACTTATATAATATATATATGCACCGTCCAGATGGATTATATACTTCTACATTATCTTAATAACTTAAATCACTTGGGATGATACGACATTGTCTCTAAAAGTTTTTATGAAAATATTTTGATTTTCTTTAGCTTGTAATATAGGTTATGTTGTTCGGAGATTTTTCCTGCGTTTGTCTTAAACTTAATTATCATCATTAATTCGCATATTAGACCAGTCCCGTGGGAGTTGTCGCCTGGACAGGTCGCTGGTCCATGGATCGGATCCATTTATGGTGGCCGCTGCCAGCATTATTTAGTGGCAGAAGCAGGTGGCGTTATTTTTTTTATTTTGTTTTTGTTTTATTTTATTAATTAATTATTAAAAAATATAAAAAAATATACCAAATTTCATGTTTTTTCGTCTTCTACAAATAGAGATCACTCTAATATTTTGATCAATTCCAAAGTTAAATATATTTTCACTTGTAAACTCAATAGAAAGAATAATTTCACTAAATGTGTATTCAGCTATTCGCTGCATCTATGCTTATGATATTCTTGTCAATTAGGCCTTGTTCTTCACTTAACTGTGATACTCGTTCTCTTGTGTCTTGTTAAAGTTCTTCCTTATAGACAACATCATTGATTTACTGAAATGTATGTTTTGGTGAAACCTTAGTTTTAAACATTTAGTGATGATGAATTGGAATCGGGAATAGATCAAACTAACTAGTGTATGATACTATGATGGGATTGACCGAGTGTAGTTGTTGTGGAATTTCACAATTGTATTGTTCAACATGTGTGTTGTATACATTTGCAACTAACAAAAATCTAGTGAAAAAAGATGATAAACTTTTATCTAAAGGAGAAAGAACTGTCTATGCGCATTTGGATCATATATCTGTCTTAGTAGTCACCGAAAGAGAGGAATATGCACAATTGTCCTTTTTATCTTGTGTTTGGCATGTATAATCTCTTGTCCCAAATGGTGTCTTAACAGATTTTGGTTTGGACCCTATAATATTGTACAATGCTTAGGAATTATTGTGTGCAGGATTTTAATTAATTACCTGGTACTGTCTAATTAATTTGAGTTACTTGTTTTGATTTCTTCATTTGCTTTTGTTGCTGCAGAAACGGAACAAGATTTGTGTCATTTATATTGAGAGGTGTAATTGGCGTCAGGGTGTCTTCCTACTTTTGATGTGTCATGGCATTTCCTAAATGGCACTTAGCCCCAATGCCTCAGCTGTTCAAATTAATTTAACACCCAGCCCACTAGGCCGTCAATTTTTGGATACTGCCGACTATTCATCTGCAAAGACGGCACCTTCCTGTTAAAAAGCCGACGGGATTGATTTCCCGTGCCAATCTCAAGCTTTTATCTCCTTGATGAAAAAATCGACGGGTTGTTTCAGCACTGATGAAGATTTTATACTTTTCTCTGCTTCTAATCGATGGAGGAAAAACTCTAGGTTCGATTGAGTTTCGTTTATAGCAACTCCGGGAGAAGCTTTGCACCACCATAACTCGCTGCTATTGGCGACTGGAGAAGCTCGACACCACTCAAGGTTCTCAATTTCTGGTAAGCGAGCTACCTTTCTCCGAATGATTAAGTGATTCAGTTTTTAATGTAACTTGGTTTCTGTTGCTTTTTTATTGTGTAATGATGTTTGTTACTTGATAAATTCTATATTGTGAATGAATTATGGTTGTAATTTTTGTCTAAATGAGATCGCTATGTGATTGGATTTCACTAGATTTGATGTGTAAGCCTGTGATGTGAGCTTGTTATGTGATTGGAATTGATTGATTTGTATCGTTTCTAGGGAGTTTGTTGTGTAAGTGTAGACACATAGCTGAAAAGTGGGCGTACTGTGAGCTTATGCAAATCTGTAAAAAACAAGCTTCTCATACTTCGTCATCGGGTTTGACTCTGTACAATCTGGTCTGATTCGATTCGATTACATGATTTAATTTAGCAAATACTGACTTATCGTATTTGTTATGTGGGAGTGGGACATCTCAGCTGCTTCCTTTCTTTCTATATGATTGTACAGTGAACAAATGTTGAATAACGGAAATAAGTTTTAAGATGTATGAGGATCAGTCTCCAATCGCAGTTGGTGACGTTATTCCTGATGGAAAGCTCTCTTACTTTATGGTTCAGAGGTGTGTTTATATTCTTACCCAATGTTCTCTGCAGGAAGACCTATGCTGCAAGGTAGTTTGCTTCACTGCAGATGTTGGTCAAGTATAAGAAGTGCAGATGTCATTTGAGTTACCAACTAAAGAACTGAGTTTCTCGTAAAGGGAACTCACAATTTATCGTTTGGTTAAATTCTATGAACCTGGGGTAATTTTCTTGTTTTAATCGTCCTGTTGATGTATATGAGAGGGTACTGGTAATCAAGAAAGTTGTTGATAAATTAGAGGAAATCAACTCTAGAAGATAGCAACAGGTTTTTTAATTAAATTTATCATGCATCAACTTTTCAATCCCATTTCCAGCTCCAGAATCTGATTTATATAATGTATATAATACCATGGCATATTTCAAGTTCAAACAGCACTTGGCACAAATGCCTGAGCTGTTCACTCTACCGGAGAAGCTCGACACCACTCAAAGTTATCAATTTGTGGTAAGCGAGCTCCCTTTTCCGCAATCAGATTCACTTTTCAATGTAACTCGGTTTCTGTTGCTTTTTGTGGAATGATGTTGTATATGACTTGATGAATCTAAAATGTGAATGAATTATGGCTGTAATTTTCTTGCGAGAGAACTAGTACTCGGGGAAGTGAAACTCCAAAACCGCAAAACCCTGGCCGTCAGCAACAAGGAGGAAACCCTAAGAGCAGCACGAAGGCATCAAAGACTAAGCTTTCTTTTTCTCTCGTTATTTTCGATTACTGTATTTTTTCCTGTGTTAGTATACTTTGACTATGAGTAGCTAACCACTTATTATAAAGGCGAACCGTCGAAATGCTGCTTGTGCTACTTCTTTATATACCGTGATATATTAATGAAATAGTTATTAGACGTAATCCGTGATTTTACAACTCTATACGTCCTTCGTGACGTGATGTTCTATTGAGTGACACATTAGTTACAATGAACTGAGTAAGGGTACTGGTATTGACTGCGCCTTGATATTTAGTATCATGCCTTGCGGTCGTTAAAGGTAATTACGTAGTGTGATTATTAGGAAGTTGGAAGTAGCATAGTACGAGCTAGGTCGAGGGTCCTTTACGCTTTCTCAACCATTGATAACAAAAACGTTAGGATTCATCTGCTATATAAACTGATTGTCAACTGCTTGCAAACCTCTTTCGTTACTTGTTTGTTCCTATGCTAAGTGTGTGGAGAACGACATCCCGAGTCAAATTTATGCTATAAACTGTGGATTTCCGACATAAAATAAATTTAATCTTTGATTGTATTTAGGGATTGTAGGCATTACAATGATATTAAATTCCTGAGTGCACATAAATTTGCTTGACGAACTTGTAACTATATAGGTCTCAATTTTTCTAAAACTTTTGTTTATGGCATGACCCAGTGACCCAAGCACATATGTTCGGATGTTCCCTATTGGTTTTGCTTAGAATATGTTGTGGACCAACACCAATTACTTCACAATGTAGAAGTTGAGGAATACAGGGTTATTGTTTTGAGTTTCTATGTCTATCAATTATGGTTTGCTCAGGTTGGCTTTAGCAGCAGCAGTGTCATTCTTTATTCAACTTCTAGTATTTGTCTTTTACCTCATTTGTTTTGTTCAGGAAGTTGAATTTTCTTAGCCTTGGTGCTGTTGTAAGCTCTTTTTTCTTATATAAATAATTTCATGACGTAATCTGTGAAGTCGAGTTAGTATACTGCTTACATTAGATTTTCTGTATGCAAGTAAAATTGTTGCATGGATCTTATTTGCGTGACCAATTAGGTCACCTAAAGGAAAGGACTTCAAAAAGTTTAACGTCGCTAACATAACTTCAAAAAGTTAAACGTCAAAAGAGTTGCATTTTTTTTACAGCGTTTCGCGAAACGTAGGTAAAATTAGCATAAAATCATACTTGATGTGTTTGAGACAAATGCAGTGGCTTTTACCTGGATTTACTTGTGAAATGCAGGTACAGCTAACTAAACAATTGCGTTCCTATAAGAGCGCATGATTACAGTCTTTAAAATAGCCCGCTTTTTCACAGAAGCGTAAATGTTTTTAGATATCTTTACCTGCGCTTGATAAGTTTGATAATAAACGCAGGTAAATTTTTGGTGTTTTGCTGCGTTTTCTTATAATGCAGCCAATAATTGTGAAATTAAATAAAACACGGAAAAGCGGGTAACTCAAAATTCACTCCCTACTGTACATGGTCGATTAAAGCTTGATTATCTGTCTTTGTTTCGTGTTCAAATTTTTTATCTGGTTGTGGTTTATAAATTACTTTGTCCTCTGTTTTCCCCAATTTCTCTGTGCTATTTATAGTTGTTGATGTTAAATATTGCTTTTGGTTTCTGTTTTGTGGAGGTCATTATGCAAGTTTGTGCTCTGTATTTGATGGTAAGGATTGGATCGGATTCGATGATAATTTTGCTGTTTGTTTGAGCCTTTGCTGATTCATTGAATTAATTTTTCTATTAAGTTAGGGTTCTTAATTTGCGATGAGAGGATTTTGTCAATTGATGTGTGGATGAAGTAGTTTAATGTGGAATCTATGACTGGATGACAAAAAGTGGAGGCCATTTCAGTACGATTAAGAACCTGGACGAGCTTGCTCATGAAGCCAACAATGGACTTGACATTGTTGTTAGGCTACTGCAGCAGATAAACTGATAAAGTAGCAATTTCCAATTCTCTGTTATGCAGACTTCTACCAGGTATTAAATGTTTTGCTTGTTGGGATTGTAGTTATGGGAGGGCCTGAGATTCCTTTTCATCCTTGGAGTCCGGTTAGTCTACTACACTACTCTTTATGTATGTTCTCATTGATTATCTTCTATTGGAACCTGGATTACCTTTGGTCTAGTTGTTTAAGCTTCTTTCTCTTGGTCTGCGCTTTACTTGCGATGTTGTGCAGTTTTAACTTCCGATCTTAGTTATGATTTGATATGCTCTATCAAAGTACTAGCATTTGTTTATTCGACAATAATAATTTCCATATTTTGCTATGTTTAGCGGAGTTGTAGCAACTTGACTTGATAGCTTAGTGTATTAGGAATTCTAAGCTTTACCTACTGTTAGTCTTACATTGATCAAGTCGCACATATTCATCATGCATTCATCCAAGCATAAGACTATGTGATGTCATATGGATCAGGTATGATGGTAGTCTGTTTAGATATCTGTGATTATGTGGTGTAATTATAGTTGAATTTCCTCCAATCTGTTTAGTGTGCTAATAGAACTACCTAGTAATATATGCTGGGCATTCTTGTCTTGTCTTTCAGGACAAAACAGAATCTCTACCAGAAGGCCGGTTGCCAGATGCCAAGAAAGGTAAATTCTCTATCCCCTAATTTTAATACAAGGTTTAGACAATTCGACCCTGGAAGACACAACTTAAAAACTGTCAATTCGAATCCTCAGACAACTATTTGAGGGAAGTATTTGGCACAATAATGGGGCTAAGTGATAAAGATATATTGTCGCTCCATCTGGTGCTCATACTCTGGTAGGACATCATCCAACACGATCAATTTTCTATACTCATACAATTTAATTATTGTATACTCCCCGTAGAATATATAACCACTGCTTACAGAGCTTATTTGTGTTTATTTATCAAAATTAAGCTAGAGTCGGGGTTTAGCATAATTACGTACAAGTAGCTTTCTATAAAATTCATTAGTCCCATTAGGGAGAATGGCATTTTTGGTCCTATGTTTTGGGCCAAATGGCGCACGTACTCTCACATTTGAAGCTCTGGCATGTTTCATCCCAATTTCGATCAACCCTGGTCCATTGGTCCATTTTTATTTGGCGTGGCTATCGAATTCGACTCTAAATTGCGATTTTGACTTCCACATGTGCTGACACATTACCACCAACCTATTTACATTTAATTTTAAGTCCAAAATTGAATTTCAAAAAAAAAATAATAATAAAATAAAATGAAAAGAAAAACAAAACCGAAAAACTGAAGAAAAACAGAAGATCGCTGCAATACCTGAGACACTCAAACGGGAAGTGAAGAAGTGAAGAAAAACATAAACTCTACAATAGTACCGGCGCCCGGGATTCGTCTTCGTCCAAGATGTTTTCATCACAGCATTCCTTCCACAATTACAAAGACGAGTCTCCTGTGAATCGTACGAGTTTGCAGATGAAGTTGACATGGTTGAATTCGTTCAATTTGGAAGAGAAGGAAAAATTAGGGTTCTTGGTCTGATTTGGGGGTTCTTATAAGTTGTGGTTTTTTGTTTTTCTTTTTTTTTTTTCCATAACCTTTGGCGCCAAATCTCCCGCGTCTTCTGTTTTTCTTCAGTTTTTTGGTTTTGTTTTTCTTTTCATTTTATTTTTTTATTATTATTATTTTTTTTTTTGAAATTCAATTTTGGACTTAAAATTAAATGTAAATAGGTTGGTGGTGATGTGTCAGCACATGTGGAAGTCAAAATCGCAATTTAGAGTTGATCCGATAGCCACGTCAGCGAAAATAGACCACGGACCAAGTTGGAAATTGGGATGAAACATGCGAGCTTCAAATGTGAGGCACTCGCATTTATTTAAAACATAGGACCAAAAATGCCATTCTCCCGTCCCATTATATCAATTTCTTTCTGAAACTTACATGAATATGTTCTTAGCTTGATGAATGATGATACTTGAACTGGTGGACATCTTTTATTGTCCATGCTTAGGAAAGAATCAAGTTGGAAGAAGATGGATCTTTATCTATAAAAATCTTGGTAAGAGGTCGGTATCTGTGAATGACATGCTAGTGTTCACAGGACAATTTTTGACCCTCCCTCTGTCCCTGTTGTTTATTTACTGTCTTGTTTCCTACAATTTCTTCCTTTTTTCTAACAACTCTTTAGATGTTTCATATCAAGTTTATCAGAACTACACTAAAGAAAGGTATAAAGTAATCAAATATGAGTAAAACGTGGGAATAAGTTGTCTCATACATTAAAGAAAGTTTATCAAGTTTGATTTTCTGGTTTGTTTGTTGCATTTTGAATTGAGGACCAATGTATTGATGGGGTACTGGAATTTTGGCTATAATTCCTGGTGTAGTCAATAAACTGCTAGTAACATTCATCATACATTACCGAATTAGTGCATCATGAGAAACTGAGTGTGCCTTTGGTAAGATACAACTCTATGCACAAGATGTCTCGCTCCCCCCACCCCTGACATTCAAATGCCTCATTACTCATTTTGAAGAATATCTTGGCTAACTTTCCCCAATATTACTTTGTAGATCAAGTTCCAAAATGTGAGAATCCTTGCTGCGACAAATGTTGACGAGCTAGAGTTGCAATGTTTGGTTCAACTTATGAGACCATTTGGGTCAAAGAAAATTGTGACCACTCTTTCCGATGTGAGTCTATGAACTAATTATTGTATGTTATTCTTTGGTCTTCCAGAACATCCGCCTTTTTGTGATATATAATCGTGCAATTGTATTCACTCTGCTAAGAGAAATTGCATCATTTATTTTCTTCATCTCTTACAACATTCAACAACACTTATCTTCATTTCTTATTGTATGCGAGCCTGAACGGGATGTGTTCAGGTTTCATGGAACATTTTGCAAGTGTCATATCTGGCTATGGTGGGTGTAATGCTATTATTGTATCTGCCTCTGAGGATCATACTTGCAAGGTCTTTTCTTAATTACTTCAGTATTTTACATACTCATGAAAAATAGCAGTCGGGTTATGTTGTAATAGAATTGTCGAAAAGTTATAACTGTCCATATTTTTTACTTGCAATTGCGCTGGATCCTGGGAACATGTCTTTTTATGCAGGTGGTAGAGATGGTAATGTATATATTGATGCTTTTAATCTTTTGGCAGCCTCCCTGAGTAAGTAAGCACTACATATCATTGGTTCACTAGCCTGCTTGTGTATTAACTACTGATCTTGGACATGATTATTAAGATTTTCTTGTATCCTAACTTTTTCATGAATGGGCTTTTATGTTTTGTGAGTTGTGTCACAAAAGCGGTAACGATTGGCTTCTAGCACTGATGGATTTCTATTAGCCTCTGGATCAGAGGATGGCATGATTCAAATCTGGGATATTCGGTTGAGAAACATCACTCATGTCTTCAAAGTGAAACACAATAAAGATTTGCCATATTTCTCCCAGTGTATAAGTTTGCTCCAAATAACTTGTGCAGTGAGCTTGATGTTCTATTATACGAAAAATAATCTATATTATGTACTTTAATATGGTCTGTGGTAAGTCTTAATTTAACAATATGCAATATCTGGGTGTTTAGTCTAGTGGTATGATTCTTGCTTTTTGCAAGAGACGTGAGTTCGATTCTCGCAACACCCTATCCATCAAGTTTATATTTGCCATCTAAAAAACTGAACTATTCTTAGGAGATGTACAACTAATGGATCAGTTGTGGGAGTATGCTATAATCTGTAATGAATCTATTTTCTTATGCGTCAGTCACTTACTCTTCTTGTTGCTGCTTTATGGAAGAGTGATAAGTTATGCTCATAACAAGTTTTATTGTCCACTAGCGTAGGTAAAAATCTCATGAAAATTTGAAAACTAATAGCAAGTTTTTTGCATTATTGACAGATCAATATACAGGGAATTGAAGCAATTTTTATCTGAATATAAAACATTTAGATGCTTTTCATAGAAAATGTTGGTAAAAGTCCCACATGACCTGCGTTCGATATAAACTCAGGTACAAGTAGCACAACTAACTGCATTTACCAAAAAATGCAGCTGAAAGTCCAGCATTTACTTGTGTTTACAATGAAGCGTAGGTATAATTTGTAAAGTACAGTGTCCATATACCCAAGTGTCTCTACCAGCGATTTCAACATAAATGCGGGTATACGTTTACTTTCACCTGCTCTTAATAAACGCGTGTAAATGAACTTCAACCCTAAACAGTATAGCGGCTGCTTTTTTTGGATCATTCCCTGCGTTCCCTAGCATCGTGCCCGCTTTTGCCAAAATGCATGGATTTTTTGCGTTTTGATCGCAGGCAAAGACCATTTTTTTTTAGTGAGATGAATGTCTAATATTATAATTATGCCTAATATATTTCAACTGGATGAATATGTCAAGTCACATCAAATCCATATGCTAACCCTAATGAATCACCTCTGACCTTTTCTTGGATTACCCTAGTAAACCATCTCTTGCTTTTCCTCTACTCAAATATTCTCCTCCTTCCGATTTTTTATTCTATAAATTAAGCACATTTCATGCCGTAAGTGGAATCCCATACCTACTTGTTTATTTGTCTGGTTTGCTTTGCCTCGTCAGTTGATATTTTAATTTCGGGGATAATCGTTTTTTAGGCTCACTTATCAATCTTGAGAAACCCTTTTGCTGCTAGTGCTTGACTCACCATTTTATTCCATAAAGGAGAGGTTGGTTATGTATTTAAATTCGGGTCCTGCGATTTTCTGGAACCAATTTGGATTTTTCAGAAGATAGTCAGGACTTTGCTCTTTGACTACTCAGATGATATCAAAAGGTTTGGGGATAGGGAATTTGCAAATTGATCCATAGATCTGCTGATTTAAAACTTAAAGATCTTGAAGACTTGAAGACTAGTATATTAGGATGTCTACTTGGAGCTTGGTCACTCTTGTTGTCCTAATTTAACTAAGTGTTTTGTATCTTGCTGAATGTACTTTATTGTTCTATCATTGTAAAAGTTATCTGTAAACTTTACTTGTAACATATCTGATGAACCTACTCTCAGATATCAATCTATAAAAAGATAACTTGTCAGCAAAGATCACACCTTGTGATTTGGTTGATGCTTACTTTTTGCACTTAATTAAAATTTTAATTGAAAAGATCATAAGAATTGATTAAGTGTATGTCTAGATATCTTTGATAAACAAGTGTTTCTCAATGAACCAGTTTTGAAAAAGATATCTGAGAACGCAAGGTTTCTGAATGAGGAAAAGTGCCCACAGATATTTACACTCAGATACCTTGGATAAAACTATGTTTTTGGGAAACAATGTTTCAACAGGTATCTGGAGATGAGAAGGTCTCTGAAAAGGGACATGCAATGCTTCAGAAAGCGTGCATAGTTAGATGCACTCTGATACAAAAATAGTACAATCTGATAAATGCATGACGAGACATCTGAACAAAAGAGGAAATCTCTGAAAAGAGACAACGTCTTCTGCAGTACTATTTTCAGATATCAATAGTTTGGATTTCATTAAACCTAACGGATACTATCAAACGGCATGATTTTCAACTATAAATATCATCACTTAGAATGCTTGAAAGATACACACAAAACTTACACACTGAACTCACTGAAAATAGCAAGCCTCTCTAAGAAAACAACTAGTGGTATTTTTCTCTCAAGCATACAAGTCTTCAACCTTTTTATTCTTCAGCTTACAGTTGCGACTAAGCTCTTGAATTCTAAGTAGCATGAAAGTTCTAAGTGTCCTGATCGTTAACAAGCATTGCTATCTGTGAAGAAGTTGAATCAAAAGATCAAGTATCTGAGATTCATTCTCTAGAACATTTATCATAGACTTGGGTCAGTAAAGAACATATCACCACGCATTGTAAAGTGTGTTAAGTGACTCTTGTTCAAGAAGGTAGTATTACATAACTGAAGAAGTTATTAATCTACCAAACCTGACAAACTACCTTAACTTGACACCTTAAACGGCGTGGAGTACAGGAAGTACTTAGTTTGGGAAACTAAGGAAGAACTCCAAGGTTATTGAGCATAGGAAGTACTTAGTTTGGGAAAGTAAGGAATAGCTCAAAGGTTTCTGAGTATAGGAAGTACTTGGCTGAGAAAGCCGGGGAATAACTCAGGGGGAACACTTGGTTGGGAACCTAGTGTATTTAGGAATCGAGAGAAGATATTTGTAAGGTGAACTCAATTATACATCTTAGTGGATGCTAGGTTTGAGAAAGGCCGAAGTGGATTAGTTGAAGGATTACGTCACCTTCAGATACCACTATAAAGATCAGTGTTATTTACTTTCTGCAATTTATTACTTGCTTTATTTACCTTGTTGAGTATTTACATATATCTTGTTGAGCACGTGCACTTATCACAGAAAAGTCTTCCGCTCTCTGAAAATTAAGTATCAGATATCTGAGAAATTGTGTTTATCGACAAAAGTTGTAAAAGACTATTCACCCCAGTCTTTTCCTTTGCCGTTATCTGGACCAACACTCTTGAGAAGGAAAATTCACAATTACTCAAGATATCTGAGAAAAAGGATGTCGAAAATGCATTTCTCAAAGCACATATATCTAAGACGGAGAAGTTACACAGAAAGGCAATGGATATACTCCAAAAGGAAAATAAAGATCTTCTTTCTGAAAATGAGGAACTCAAGAAGAAAGAACTATCTTTCCAATCCTATACCAAAGCTAGTGACACTCTTACTCAAGTACACTTTTATTAAGAGATCCTTCAGAAAAGGGAGGACTTGGTATGGACACACAAACAAATAGTTCTACCACTCTGGATAAGAGTGACGAAAGAATAACATTTGTTAGTGCTCAGCAAGATGGTTCCCAAATAACCTATAGCATTGGTCAGAAAGCTAAGGGTGTTAACAAAGGAAAGGCAGTTGCGACCAAACCTTTGTGGGAAAAACAAGTCCAAAAGAAAACTGTTGGGAACGTTTCTGTAAAGAAACATAACACTGAAAAGTGTAATCACCCACAGTGCTATGTCTCTCAGAAAGGAAAAATTGGGGGAGCAGGCAAATTTTCCAACATCACGTTTTCTGGAAAGAAAGACGTTCCAGAGACTAGCAAAGCTGCTGAGAAGAGAGCTCAGATAGCACCAGGTGCTCGAAATGGCATTGGCTATAAAGTCATTGGGAAACAACTCGCTCGTGAGTACAAACAAGAGCAAGAACGATGGATGAAAGTCAGGGTTGCGCTAGCAATCATCAGAAGTGGAAGAAAGAACATGTTACGACCACTCTGAATGCCAGGGCTAGAAGAAATCTGGTAAGGAAAGCTAAGTTTACTGAAAAGCAGACTCATCAATCTGACATGTATCTGAAAGCACCACGAGGAGCACCAAGGAACACACCAAGAAGGAAAATAGCTTTAAATGATGATGACACTAATCATTTACCTAAAATTCCTCCTTATGTTCCAACAAGACAAAAGAATACCCCAAGGAAGTTCATTCAGAAATGGATTCCTACAGGGAGATTCTTTAGTCCAGAAGGTTCCATTGTTGGAATGAGAGCCTAACTCCATGTTTCCTGTTTTGTGCAGAACACTTTGAGGAAGAACCCGAAGTGGCATTTTGATAGTGGATGTGGGAAGCACATGACAGGAGACAAAACAAATCTGGTTAACTACAGACAATGCGATAAAGGACCATTTATTAGATTTGCTAGAGGAGATGAAAATCCAACCATAGATTTTGGCAATCTGAAGCTTGGAGCCCTTACAATCTCTGAAGTACTACATGTAAAGGGATTGAAATATAATCTCCTAAGCATGATTCAATTGGTAGACAAAGGGTACACTGTCAAGATCAAGTCAAAACTATGCAAATTAATTGACAATGAGTCAAAGTAGACAGTCTTGGTTGCTAGGCGGAAAGGAAATCTTTATGTTACTGACTGGGCATCTGCCACAACTGAAGAATGTCTCATGGTGAGTCAATCTGGCCACACTGAAGAAAACTGGCTATGGCATAAAAGAATTAGTCACTTGAACTTCAAAATTCTGAACAAGCTAGCCAAGAAAGAATTGGTAGTTGGTTTACCCAAAATGGTATATAGAAAAGACGGTATATGCTCAGCTTGCCAAATGGAAAAACAATCCAAAACATCTTTCAAGTCTAAAACTAGACACTCCAGTGAAAGGCCACTGCAAATGTTACATATGGATCTCTTTGAATCCTCTGTAACTAGCTATCACGAGAAAGAAGTATGAATGCAGTTGTTGTTGATGATTACTCAAGATTCACTTGGGTTGTATTTCTCAAACAAAAATCTGATGTAAGGGTTGAAATACCCAACTTGCTGAATAAGCTTGAAGTCATGAAAAATGACAAGGTATCTGTAATCAGAACAGACCATGGTACTGAGTTTGTGAACCAGTACATAAAAGAGTTTTGTACTTGCAAAGGTATACAACATCAACTATCTTCAATAAGGACACCACAACATAATGGTGTTGTTGAAAGGAGGAATAAGACCCTAAAAGAAGCAGCAAGAACAATGCTTGTTGACACTGAAATAAGTGAAATCTATTGGGTTGAAGTTGTTAACACAGCCTGCTACACTCAAAATAGATGTTTGATTAACAAACACCATGACAAAACTCCTTACGAACTTTTGATTGGTAGACCCCCTAGTATCAAACATCTAAGGGTGTTTGGTTGCAGATGTTTCGTTCTTAACAATGGAAAAGAATACTTGAGAACATTTGAACCAAAAGCAGATGAAGGAGTATTTCTTAGTTATTCTATGAATAGCAAAGCTTACAGAATCTACAACAAAAGAACGCAAAAGACTGAAGAATCTATTCATGTAGTTTTCTATGAAGGAAACAAGAAAGTACCCTTGGATGAAGAACTCTCAGATAGGTTCAAAGAACTAATGATTAAAGATTCTGAAGAAGAATCCTCAAAAGGAAACAACTCTGCCATTCACTTAAAGGATGACTCTGACGATGAAAAGCAACCATTGCTTAGTAACAACCAGATGACTCTAAGACATGACGAAGAATTTCCTATGAGAATTCCAGAAATGGAACAAGTTACTGGGAATCTTCATCATGAAGTGGTTTCTAAGAATGAGATTGCGGAAAATCCAATCCCAGATATCTCTAACACTGAAAAAGTGTCAGAAATCTATGGCGTTTCCCATGTGCCAGATATCTCAGATACTGAACAAGTATCCTATCAAGATCATATTGATTCACATTCAGATCAAAATGATATTAACCCTACTAGTTCAAAACCCATTATGAAATGGATAAGAAATCATCCTGCCAAGGATGTAATTGGTCCTTTAGACCAAGGAGTTAGAACTAGGAGAGCAATTGATGACTCCCCTTATGGATGTTTCATCTCAAACATTGAACCTAAAACTATAGAAGAAGCATTGAAGGATCAAGATTGGATCTCTGCAATGCAAGAAGAGTTGGATCAATTTGAGAGAAACAAAGTCTGGAAACTGGTTCCATTTGTTGATGGAATATCTGTAATTGGAACCAAGTGGGTTTTCAGAAACAAAATGAATGAGTCTGGTGAAATAACCAGAAACAAAATAAGGTTGGTTGCCAAAGGATTCACCCAGACTGAAGGACTAGATTTTGATGAGTCATATGCTCCAGTTGCAAGATTGGATGCAATTAGACTATTTCTAGCCTTTGCAGCTCATAATGACTTTAAAGTTTATCAAATGGATGTCAAAAGTGCATTCCTAAACGGTGAACTTGCTGAGGAAGTCTATGTTGAACAACCACTAGGCTTTGAAGTTTCCACAGAAAGTAGAATGATTTATAAGCTTCAGAAAGCTCTGTATGGACCGAAACAGGCTCCAAAAGCATGGTATGATACTTTAGCCAAATACTTGCTGGAAAGTGGTTTCAAGAAAGGAGATGTTGATAAAACACTCTTTACTTTGAACCATGAAGGGAAACTACTTTTAGTTCAAGTATATGTTGATGACTTTGTGAAGACTTTGCTGAGATCATGAAAAGTACATTTGAGATGAGCATGATGGGAGAATTAAACTACTTCCTAGGATTGCAAGTCAAGCAACTTAATGATGTAATATTCATTAGTCAAACAAAGTATGCAAAGGATATGCTCAACAAGTTTAATCTAAAGCCTTCTGAAAAGAATGCTAAGATACCTATGAGCATTGGAACCAAAATGACATATACTGAATCTGAAAAGAGTGTTGAAGAACATAAGATTAGGAAATTGATTGGGTCTCTATTGTACCTCACTGTAAGTAGACCTGATATTCAATATGCAGTTGGAGTGTGTGCTAGATTTCAGACAAATCTAATGCAATAACACTACAACATTGCTATGAAAATATTAAGGTATGTTAAGGGTACTGTAGAAGTTGGATTGTGGTATCCAAAAGACAGTGGATTGAGTTTAGTTGGTTATTCTAATCTTGACTATCTTTGGATCATTGCTTGATAGAAAAAGCACATCGAGAACTTGTCGATTTCTTGGTGCAGTTAATATCATGGTTGACAAAAACAAAACTCAATTGTCACATCTACCACGAGGTTGAATATATTCTTGCTTTGGGTGTTGTGCTTCCACGGATATTGTGGATACAACAACAACTTAGAACTATGAGATCAATGAAGAAAACTCCGATTTTACGTGACAACAAGTGCTATTGCCATAACTCGAATCCTAAGTTTCATGCGAAAAAAGCACATTGATGTTAGACACCACTTCATTAGAGATCATGTTGAAAAAGGCAATATAGAGATACTCAAGATTGGTACTGAAGACCAACTTGCAGATATCTTTACAAAGCCTTTGCAAGAAAGCAGGTTCTTAACCTTGAGACATAGTCTTGGGTTAATGGAACTACCAAGGAGCTAAAGGATTAGTCAGCTTTGAGGCAGAACTCGATTATGACATAGAAGGAAAAGGAGAACTACGATATACGGGCGGAATCCGGATATCAAAGGCAAAAGGTGAAACACTTAGCAAACAAGTATGCAGGCGGCAATTTTCGGATATCAAAGGTTAAGGTAAAATGGCTATTGAAAGATTTACGAGATAGGTACTCGGATGTCTATGAGATCACTTAGTGAGAGGGAACAAAAGAGAATAGTACAAGTATGCGATGACTACTCTCTTGAAATTTGTATTATTTCTATCATGTAAAACATGAACATATCTTGTGTGAGATAGACTCGGATACAAAATTGTCCCTTAGTCACCGGAAGAGATGTGATTGAGATAGCTACTACTTAAATTCATTAATTGGGCACAATCACATAGGTTGATTGTGATCATTGCTGGAAAATCAATCCCAACCATTGATGAAATGGGCCTTCCATTTTAAAGGCCAAGATTAATTCTCGGTAAAAAGTAGTGGACTGTAAAAACGGTTATGGCCCATTAACATTTAATGCGAAGTAGTCTTTCACCCTCGCCTTACTGCACGTACACAGATACAAATGCACAAAATTAATTTGTGTATTTTTGCCTGTTGGAATTACACTGCTATATATATAGGATTTTGGCAAAAGGAATTACTTTCGTCTAATCCTACATTTGCTCTTGCACAAAAACTGCAAAATACTCTCAAATCTCCCTGCAATTTTCTCTGCAACTACTGATTCCTTCTTAGTTATTCTGCAAAGAATTACTAATCCTTTACACTAATCTCATTCCAAGTTTCAAAAACTACATCTATTCAAAGAGATTGCTCTGACGTGCTTCCACAACTGCTTCTCAAGCCACCACCTTTGGTACTGCTGCAAAGCAAGCACCAGTGTTGGTTATCACAAACAATCGATTGATAGGAGACTTCAATCCTGATCATTGGACTTCAAATCACAGGATGATTTGGGGTGGTGCTATGATTGAGCAACACCTTTCTGTTGTAATCGTAGAATAAGCATATAGGAGGACTATCCTTGGTATGCTTGAAAAGGCACAAATCAAGGGTTTTCTCTCAGCTCTTCCCAGTGGATGCTCTTCACTGGATGTACTTGAGTTTTATAATAACTCGCGTGTCATCACCAGCATTACTAATGTCATTGAAGAAATGTCCATTAAAACCAAAGTTCAAGGAAAAGAAATTTTCCTTAAATGCTAAGGATTCTGTGATATCTTTGGTCTCCGAGATCAAGGAATTGATTTTGAGATTAACACCAAGGATGAAACTCTCCTTAAAGGTGTTAAGACACTGTACAGTGATGTTTGCAACATGGACAAGCCAGATACTCCTTCTAAGTTCAAACTTGCTGATATAAGGACCATACATCTATACATTCATTGGGATGTCTTGGCTTGCCTTCTTCACAGATGCTTTGATGGTCTACAAGGTGGAGCTGACCAAATAAGCTTGGAACGGTGGATGATGATGTTCCTTATGAAAGAAGAAATAACTAGGTCTGAAAACCTTTTTAACTGGGGAAAGTATGCCTATGTGAAGTTTGTGAAGAAGCTACAAAGCTTTGAGCCAAAGATCGTCAATGGCCTTGCTGAGCCAAAAGCCACAGTGAGCTTTGGACTAAAGATATGCTTCTTGCTGGAAAAGCTTGGCATTGAGCTCAGAAAGAAGGCTGACATAGCCAACAGTAACCTGCTCTACAAATATGAGTATACAAACATAATGAAAAAGGTTACTGCATCTCAGAAAAGTTCTAAGAAACGAAAGACTGACGAAGTATCTGAGGGATCCGTTGCGACCAAAAAGCCCAAAACTTCACGAAAAAGTCTGCTAGCAAATCAGAAGGCATACCCGTTGTGAATGTCGACTCTCAGATATCTGCCGCCACTGCTGATGAACTCATCAATGCTGCTAAGTTCCTGACGGATGAACTCATCAATCTTTGCAAAAGATGACTCTTGATGAACTCATCAATGCTACCAAGGAAAGCCTTGCTGAAGAACTCATTGGTAAAAATGAGAGTAGTGGCAGGCATCAAGCCCTATCTGTAGAAACCGCAGCGATTATGGATAAATATGTTCCTAATTCTGATGAGAGCTCTGATGATGATGATTTGGTCATCTCTCAAGTCCTACAGAAATCAAAAAGGGGTAAGGTTCTTTGAAGAAGCAACAAGTTCTAAGGATCTTTGAAAGAATAGAGGTATCTGAAGAAGAACCCACACCTCAGGTTGTTGAACAAGCACTAAGTACAAAGGTTGCTGAGATAGAACCTATGACCAAGGAATCTGGACAAGACACACTCAAGTTGGTAGAAGAAGCTTTGAGAAGTGGTGACATAGTGATCGAGGATTCTGACATTGCCTCCACACTATACAAACTGTCACAAAAGGATCAGGATGAGCCGCACTTTAATTCATCCAATTCACATGATTCACCAGATGATAATGAAGCCATAGTGAATGAATTACAGTTTGACATACCGGCGCCGATTCTTTGAGGAAAATCCTGCAAGCGGCGGGTTCCCCAACTCAATGAGAGGGATCAAACTGAGGCATCTGCTCAGAATGATCAACTAGGGGAGGCAACTGAGTTGCATACTCAGGATAGGTCCGAAGTACCTCAAACTTCCAACAAAGCAATGGTCCAAGAACAACAAGACCAACGCATGGAAACTTCACAAGTTCTATAAACCAGTCAGCCGGATAAAGCTCAGGTAGCTGAATGGTTTAATTATTTACTTGTGATAGAATTAAAATTTCATTATTACAGGCTGAATTAGAAACAAAAGAACAAGAGGAAGCTGCAAAGCTTGCCTCAGAGACTGAGAAGGAGGCTCCCATAGCCTCACCACTTAAGGAACCTGAGCCTGTATTACAGGTGGAAAATAGTTTCTTAAGACATAACTTTTCAGATAGCTATTGTATACACTTGACTAACTAAGTGTTTGTTTCTAATAGGCTCCAACTGAGAAGAAAAATGATGAGGCTGAAAAGCCTAACTCATCAGAGAATCAACCAGAGACTCACAAAGTCTCTGAGGAACAAGTATCTGAGCCTTCTATTGAGAAGGTATATATCTCAGATATCTATATTCTTCACAATGTTACTTTGATCATCTTTCTAAAAACTTAACACTTTCTACTCATAGGCTCAAACAGAAGTAGAAGTTGCTAGGGAATTGCCCATTCAATCCCCTCAACCAATGGAAATTGATGAAGGCCAGAGAGAATACCAGAAACTGCACAAGTTTCTGAGAGACAAGTGTCTGAGCCTCCTACTGTGGAGGTAATTTTCATCTCAGATATTAAATTGTCAATGTTTCTCTCCTGATAAATTTCTAAGTGTTATGTTATATTTTATTCTCAGGTTCAAAAAGAAAGAGAGAATGCTGAGGATCAGACTTCCAAGTCTCCTTCTCACACCAAGATATCTGAGGCACCTGGAACCTCAGTAGTCCAACCTTCTGAGCCTGTTGCTGTTGCACAGGTAACACAGATACTTGACTACTCTAAAACCCAGATATCTACTAAAGTTTTGAAACTAACTCAAAACTCTCTCTTTCAGGCTCAAGCTAGTGCCTTAGTGGTCCCTGAAGATTTGAACAAGGACCTACTTCCATTCTTCAAAGCTCATACTCTGCAAAAGCATCTAAAGTGTTTCAAGAAATGGCAGAGACTCAGATGCTCTGATCATGCGAGATCACAAGGTCCTTGATCACCCTACCAGAAGAGCAAGAGCATTTGACTTGGAGAATTATATGCATGCAATGTTTCCAACTAAGCAATACGCATTTGCCACGTTGATGAATAAGAACTTCATAAAGGAAGTAGCACACAAGCTTATTGAAGCCTTTGAAAAGGCAGATGGTCAGACTAGAATGGAGATGGCATTCAAGCCAATCTTGCCCAAGTCCCTGCAGTGCATACCCTCTGAACAAGAGGAAGCAAATGGGCAAGTGGTCACACTTCCTGAAGTGATCAATCTGGTTTCTGAAGATGAACAGGAAACAGATGAGAATAATTTTGAAGAACCTCCTTCTGACCATCACAAGGATGATGATGACAAAAAAGATGATGATGATGCCCCTGCACTAGGGACAGGAGGGATTGCACAAGGTAATAATACCTCAGTTGCTGAAAAGTACAATGAGAGGATTTCACAAAATTCCCCTCCTCCATCTCATCAGAAGTCTACACATCCTTCTCCCCAACAAAAAGACTCTACTGAACAAGTAGTTGAGCATTCTGAGGACAACACTCAGAAAATATTTGATGCACAAGCCAGAGTTGCTCAACTCAAACAACTGTTGGAGGAAGAACAACAACTACATCTTCAACTGGAAGAAAAGATAGCTGAATCCAGAGTCAAGCTAGATAAACTTGAAGAACAAGCCTTGAAAAGCATGAAGCTTACTCTGAGATTAAAGGGCTTTGGGACGCTGTTGATTATATTGCTAAGAAGCTAGATGCTAAACAAGTATCTGAAGAAAAGCATGATGCTAAGGCTGCATCTTCACCAAAGAAACCATCCTCCAAAGGCAAGAAACTCATATCTGAGATGGTTACCGCCTTCAGAAACCTTGATGAAGAAGTGCAAGAGGATGAAGATCACTAGGTTGATGACTCAGATGATGAAGAAGAGAAGAAATTGGCAGAACAACGAAATGAGCACTTGGTGGTGTCTCATTTGAAAAGGAAGCTGATTGCTCCTGAAATCTTCAGCAAGCTGCCAAATGTCAACTCCAATGAATACTTGAACATATATCAAATACTAACTAAATTAATTAAGGAGTTGTCTTCTCAAGATAAAGCTGCCATTGCATCAATCCCTGCAGGGATGAAGTCACTGAGCTCATCACTCAGAGAACAACCAGTTTGGTCATTGCTCAGAAAGACCTAGGCATGGTTAGGGATGATGACCAAAACTTGGCTGCAAAAGCCTTTGAAGAGGCTAGCTATGCTGCTAGAAAAACAAATGTTATTCAAGGGCCACTGGCAGAGCTCACTGATAAGGAAACAGGACTTATCAAACAAAATCAGGAGCTCAATTTGAATTGCAAAGTTGATTCTTTTCTGACTATCTGCAAAGGAATTTTGAGTCACTCTCAGAATCCTTTGTGATACTGAGTCAGTCAATAATGACTAAGGGGGGAAGGATATCAAGGACAAGGGAAAGGATCTGGCGCTCAAAAAGGAAGAGGAAACAAGAAGAAATCTGAACAACCATCACTTCCACCACTAAAAATAAATGAGCCCTCCTCCAGTCAGACTTCTCTACAGATAGTGGCCACCACTCAGCAACTTCCTAAAAAAGGAATGACAACAAGGGCCAGGGCACATAAACCTCCAAGGCTCCAAGGAGAAGACAAGTGATAGTGGTTGATGGGTCTTCTGAAGAAGAAGGACAAATCAAATCCCAGGGCAACGAAGAAGGCTGCAAATCACCTAATAAGAGAAATCTGGAAGATGATGATAAAGATGAGGATGAAGATGAAGCTACTCTTCATAGAAAAAGAAGAAAGGTTGATAAGCGTGGCGGGCCCTTAGGCGCAAAGCCTATAGCGACAAACACCCTGGAAATACCAAGTCAATCCGGTGGTTCTTGAGCAATCGAGGAAAACTCAAAGCAAAGAAGGAATAGATTGAGAGCTGAAGAAGAAAAGGTCAACTTCCACTCGGGCGGAAGAAGCGAATTGAGTATGTGAAGGCACAACAACTCCTCCTACAGGTGTATTCATCAGAGGAATGGATACTGGATACTGGAACTCAAGCACTTGCTTGTAAATGAAAAAGGATTTCCATTACCCATCCATCAACAACTTATGGCATGGAGAAAAGATAAGTCAATCTTGATCAACACCAATCATGTCAAAGCTTGGTTGGATTTTGAAGTTGTCAAGAGAGTTGAAGCCATGAGGAAGGACCTTAATGATGAATGTCCTTATGAAAAATCTGATGATGTGCATAGAGTCACAAACCTCACTGGAACAGGCACAAGGCCAAGACTTGTTGTGGAACCCTTTGAGTCATTCTACATGACTGAAGATCAATACAAGGGTGACATCAGATATCTGAGGATTATATATGAATACTTTAAGCTATCAGATATCAGAATTGAGCATGCCTGGAAATGGGGAAAGTATTTATGGGTCAAACATTTTGCCAAGAAGAATCCCACCAAATCATACAAAGAAGTATGTGGTTATGCCAGAGATACTGAGATGTTGGTCAGAACCTTTCTCTATGACTACTCAGATGATATCAAAAGATTTGGAGATAGAGAGTATGCAAATTGATACTTGGAGCTGTTGAAGATTTGAAGACTTGAAGACAAGTTAATTAGGATGTTTACTTGGTGCTTGGTTACTCCTGTTGTCCTAGTTAACTATGTATTTTGTATCTTGCTGACTGAGCTGAAATGTATTTTATTTATTAAGTTATCTTTGAACTTTACTTGTAACATATATGATGAACCTACTCTCAGATATCAATCTATAAAAAGATAACTTGTCAGCAAAGATCACACCTTGTGATTTGGTTGATGTTTACTTTTTGCACTTGATTAAAATGAATTGAAAAGATCATAAGAAATGATTAAGTGTTGGATTGTTCCCTCTTCCAAGTTGTAATAGGTTTTAAAGATAGTCATCGTTGACTGATCAAAAAGGGAGAAATTTGTTAGGAATATCTATTTAGATTTTGTTCAGCAACCTAATGACTTATCTTAGCTCAGAAAGGTGGTTAGTACTCTTGGTTCACTTGAACACTGTAAAAGAGGAAAATCACTAAGTATGATAGTCTAGCAAATCTTGTATAGGATGTTAGGTCTTTGAATGTATTTTTTATATCTTTGAAGAAGACCAAGAAGAAGACCTCCGGCAGAAGAGTTCAACAAATTTGAAGATTTGAAGACTGCACAAGATTGCTGAAGACAAAGGAAATTGGTCTCATCAGATACCTATGTCCAGATATCATAAAGAAACAAGTGTTTTTTCAATAAACAAGTTTTGCAAAAGATATCTGAGAACACAAGGTTTCTGAACGAGGAAAAGTGCCCACAAAAACCTACACTCAGATACCTTGGATAAAACTATGTTTCTTGGAAACAATGTTTTAACAGGTATCTGGAGATGTGAAGGTCTCTGGAAAGGGACATGCAATGATGCTGAAAGTTGCATGGAGTTGGTACTCTGAGGACAAAAATAGTACAATCTGATTAATGCAGACAAAGACATCTAAACAAAGAAAATCTACGAAAAGAGACAATGTCTTCTGCAGTACTATTTTCAGATATCAATAGTTTGAATTTGAATTGAGCCTAACGGATACTATTCAAACTGCTTCAAATTCAACTATAAATATCACCACTTAGAATGCTTGAAAAACATTGAACACATAGAACGAACTTATTCATTCAAGCATACAAGCCATCAACCTACTTACTCTTTAGCTTACAGTTGCGACTAAGCTCTTGAATTCTAAGTAGCACGAAAGTTCTAAGTGTCCTGATCCTTAACATGCATTGCTATCTGTGAAGGAGTTGAATCAAAAGATCAAGTATCTGAGTTTATTCTCCAGAACATTTAACATAGACTTGGGTCAGTAAAGAACATATCACCACACATTGTGAAGTGTGTTAAGTGATTCTTGTTCTATAGAGTATTCATAAATAACTGAAAAGTTAGTAAGAATACTCACCTGACAAACCATCATAACCAACACCTTAAACGGCGTGGAGTACCGGAAGTACTTAGTTTGGGAAACTAAGGAATAACTCCAAGGTTACTGAGCATAGGAAGTATAGTTTGGGAAACTAAAGAACAGCTCAAAGGTTTCTGAGTATAGGAAGTACTTGGCTGGGAGCCGGGGAATAACTTAGGGGGAACACTTGGTTGGGAACCTAGTGTATTTAGGAATCGAGAGAAGATATTTGTAAGGTGAACTCAATTATATGTCTTAGTGGTTTCTAGGTCTGAGAAAAGCCGAAGTGGATTAGTTCAAGGATTACGCCACCTTCAGATACCACTATAAAAGACGTGTTATTACTTTCAGTAATTTACTTATCGTTCTATTTATCCTGCAAAGTATTTAAACACATTATATCTTGCTGAGCACGTGCACTTATCACAGAAAAGTCTTCCGCTCTCTGAAATTAAGTATCAGATATCTGAGAAATTGTGTTTATCGACAAGAGTTGTAAAAGACTATTCACCCCCCTCCTAGTCTTTTCCTTTGTAGTTATCTGGACGATAATTATATAATGAAAATTTAAGAATTATAACATAATTTTATTAAATTATTAACTATTATAGTTCAAGAGTAATTTGTGGTAAAAGTAAAAAATAGTTGACCAGTCAAAGCCAAAATTGAAATAATTCTTTGAAATTGATGTAGTATTAAATAGCCTCCATAACTTGGTAATCTATATAAAGGGTTATTTACGTACACACCTCATGTATAATGGCGAAATTACACATAAACTCAGCCCAAATAATTGTGTGACATATA
The DNA here is from genome assembly GCA_026545765.1 of Plantago major. Taxonomy (NCBI): domain Eukaryota; kingdom Viridiplantae; phylum Streptophyta; class Magnoliopsida; order Lamiales; family Plantaginaceae; genus Plantago; species Plantago major. The sequence continues at coordinate 144,627 of JAIFAC010000086.1, forward strand.
GACCCTTTGTCGTTATTCTTTTCGTCAAAAGTCGGTCAAACCGTTAAAAGTCAAAGTCAACGTATAATTTATGACATCATCAAACAACGTCATAATCATGGATTTCCACGAGTACCCCCAGGGGTTTTAAAAGTAAAGTACCATCGGGGGGTTTGAAACTTGAAAGTAAAGTTTTTTTAATATTTCAGTTTAATGTCAAAATGACAAGAAAAAAATCACATATAAATAACAAACACCATTCCATTTAAGTTTACATTTCATTTTCCGTTTTGGTTCAAATTGAAAAAAAAATACTTTCAAACGCCGTAAGAAAACTTTACATTAAAACCCCCTGAGGATTGGGGTATTTTTGGAAATATAAGAAAATTTATGACGTAATAAAATTTTGTTATGACATCATTAAAAAAGTTCATGCTGACTTTCACTTTTAACGATTTAATCGACTTTGTGGAAAAATTAACGACTGGGAGTATATACGTTATAGAGTGATTTGTGCTGGTGAAACATGCATGCATAATGTTTGTCGGTGATCACTTTTAGCCGTAAACATTTTTACTTCATCGCGATTCAGTTTGCGTGTTTACGTGGCTGCCAGGTGCCGTGTAACTAGTTGTTAAATATTTTTATGTTTTTTGAGAATATAACTAGTTGTTAAATACGATAATGTGATCGGAGATCATCAAATCTTTCTCAATCCCCCGTGGGATCTCTTTCCTCGTATGAGTGATATGTCCACTCCTAATGGAGATTTGTACTCTCCTCCTATGGAGAGTCTAATTGTTTCTTTAATTTCTATGGATCTGCTATTTTTGCTCAAAATTTTGGATTATATGCATTGTTCTCTATCTCTTTATGTCTCTAAGTATCTGCACATATCAATTTCCTATTTCTCCAGATTTGATTCTTATGATCAAATCCCTGAAATCTGGCTTTACATTGTCTGCTCTTGGCTATTTAAGAGTGTTGCAGTCATCTTTCTTTCTCATTGTTATTCTCTCTTTCTCACTAAAAGATCTATTCTATGTTGTTACTCTTCCATTTTCAGGGGTTCCCGGTTGCTCTCTGTCACTCTAGCACACCACATTCTCTTTGAACATAGCAATATGGCGAATTCAGGGGCGTCTCACATATTTCAGGGGCCCTGTGCGACTTTTTAAGAGAGGGCCCCGAATAATAGTATAATAAAAAATTTACTTTTTGTTCTTTCTATTTGTTTCTATAAAAAAAAAAAGAAAAAAAAATTAAGCTAGGGCACAACAAGTCTCGAACTTAAGACCTCATGGTTCCTATCCAACTTATATATAAATGCTAAAAAAAATTGAGGCCCCCAAATTTTTGGGCCCCGCCCGCACAGGGCCATGGTCGGCCCTGTGGCGGACAAATTCATTGAGAAAATGGCTAAACAGTTGCATCTCATGGAGGATGAGGCTGAGGTAGTCCAAGTGCCAATCGAGGCTTGGACAACGACCAATGAGAATTACAGTAGGGCTTTAGTGGGTCGAGCTCTGTCCAAACGAGCCATTCACTTGGATTCTGTTATAACTTAGGATCCCGGATTGGTACTTGTAACTAGATCAACAGACAGTGTTGCCAACAATGTTGTTCAACAATGTCTACAGTAAACAGACAGCAGCGGATGAATAAGAATAAAACTTCTATTACCAAGCCAATATATAGAAAAATATATTGGCAACGCCTTAGGCAAAATATCTCTTGAGGAAAAGTAGATCTAATCAACTAGGTTTAATACAATCACAAACGATTGATTAAACAACCAAAACTAGCCCTAGAAGAACCAACAGTAAAAGCTATTCTAGGTCGATGTTTGAAAGAGTTATTCCAACAATGAATACTCTTAGACAAACTCTAAAGCTAGCAGAAAACAAGAAGCCTAAACTCTTTTAATATAATCTTAATTGATCATCAAAAAGCTCAACCTTGCTTTGCTGAATCCTTGCATATATATACTTGAGATATCGACCTCTTCCATCCATGTCGAAAGGCAATAGGATCTCAGCAAAGGCAATTTTCCTTTTACTTGTTTTCTTCAATATGCGCATAGAAGGAAATTCCCATATTTCAATTCTTCATAAAATATATTCCTTCTTGCTTTCACCACAAGCTGTTCTTTTTCCTTAAATCGTCTCTTGTTCGTTTAGTCAATACTTCCAGTCCAAGTTTCACATCGATGTGCTTTGTCTTGATGTCTCTGCAATGCTATATCTTCAATGTTATGCGACCTTTGAATTCCATCCTGTCACAATGTTATACAACATTGGTAATCCTGCAGCTTCACAAACAACAACAAACACAAACTTGGAACTGATTATTGAAAGACAAGATTATCAAAATATAAGTGCATACTGCACTTTCAATCTCCCCCTTAATCTTAGTCTTTCATCACAAAACTAAACAAGAGTTTAATAGAAACATAACTAAGAACTGCTAAAGATCTATTCTCCCCCTTAACCAGACATCTTAAGAAATGTTCAAGAGAAAAATATTACAGACCCACAAAACAAATATAATTGTTCAACACAGAATCAAGTAAAATGAACTCAAGTTATCTATTCTCCCCCTTTTTGTGAGGAAAGAAAAGAAACTAATGTGCTTCTGAACTTCAGATTGTTTGAGATCTGCTCATCAAGCCCTTTGATTTGCTCCAGAATCAGCTTGTCATGTTCAGTTAGAATACCTGCAGACAGAGTTTCAATGTTAGGGATCAATGTTGAGCCAACATGTAGGTCAACATTGGAACGTTGAGCAGCAACTACAGAGCTTTCTGGTGCATCAGCATTGCCAGTGGAAAGAGGAATATTCTCCTCCACATCCATGTTCACAGAAACATCAGGATCTACCCAAGGAAGATCACAGATCCTGTCATGTGTTTCCAGCAGTTGCTTGGTAACTGTGATGGATTTGAAGTTGGAATGATAGACATCATTGGCTTTGACCTCAATACCCTGCATCTGAATGACAGCAAATATGGTGGATGGGAGAATCAAATGGCCTCTGATCCCTCTATTCTTGGAATTTTCTAGATGCTTGAGAATCCTTTCTCCCAAATTGACATTGTATCCCATTTTGATCCTGTAGAGCAACATGGCTGCCTCTTGACTAAGCTTGTTGTTATTGGAAGATGGCAGCCAGTTATGCGAGATCTGGCAAAACGAGACTAAAGAACAACAATATTTGGTCTAGAGTCGATGGGCGAGATTTTAATTTTCCTGCCGTTAGCTCTCTAGCAATCTCATCCATAGTCACCTCCACAGGAGTCTCAACCTCATCCCTATTTCTATGAAGCACTGTATTGATGTCCTTAGAAGTAAAAAAGAATACATCACCCCTAAGATACACACAGTGATGCTTACCATGGCCTTCAATACCAAAATTCTCAGATAAATGAGCATAGAATTCTCTGATGATTTCAGGAACAAAAGCAACATATTGAGTATGACATGATAGAGATTCCTTTTTCTTGGATAGGCGACTAAGTTATACTCTTCAAATGATTCCTCTTTAATTATCTTCTCAACATCTATAGCATTATTTTTTATTTTCTCATATTTTTCTAGATTCTTATTATCATAGAACAAATGAGAGCGCATCTTCATCAATCGAACCATCTAAAAAAGGGTTCAGAGGGTAGATCATTTACCTCAGGATCTTCAATCTGATCTTCTCCAAGAATTACATCCTCATCATCAAGTGATTCTTCTTCAGATTCATCCTCTGTCTCAGCTTCATAATCTTCAGAGTCATCTGAACTTTCATCTGTGTTGCTCAGATCTTCTTCATCAACCAGTGACTCATCCTTAGAGTCATCTTCTGTTTCTGGCTCATAATCCTCCATATCATCAGAGCTTTCATCATCGTTAACATCATGAGCAATCGATGTTGAAACAACATCCTCATCTATACTCATATGGTCACTTTCTGTTTTCTCTGAGTCATCTGACTGCCAATCTTCCACCACAACTGGCTCAATAGTAGGCTCATCTGCGGGTTTCTCAACATTTTCAGAGTGCATGCTTGTCTGATTCTCATCACCATTTAGGTCAGTTTCCCCTGTTTTGTCAGGTTGTTGTACATCATCTTTTTCAACAGATGAAGGGTTTTGGGGGTTTTCTCTCAGATCTGCATGTTGAATTTCAGTATGTTCAACTTCTTTCCCAGCATCCTCCATGGGAGCATCTTTCTCTATCCCCATTGGACTTTCATCATCATCCCTAAGATCTTGTGGCAAGTCGACTGGCATATTTCCCAATTTAACAAGGGTTTCTGCAGCAAACTGAGAGGGGTTTGATGGTGACGACTCTGTTTGGGGTTTTGAAGATGGAGATGGTGATTTTGGTACTGGAGATGGGAATTTTTTAGCACATTCTTCCGAATCCTCACTTATCTCATGGACTGGGATCTCAAAATCGGCTGGTTCGACACGGATGGGAAGAGGATATGCTTGCTCCCCCTCCGGTGTTTGCAATGAAACTCCGGGCAAGACAGGTTTTGTTGGAGAAGACATTGTTCAGATTGTGAATGCAGAGATGAAGGAGAAAGAGCGGGAGAGTGGTTTGGTTGAGAGAGACAGGTGAAAAATGTGAGGAGAAGGTGAAGAGTTTTTGGAGTAAACGGTGTTTTTTTTTTTTTTTTTTTGGTGGTGGTGAGGATAGGTGGCAGTTTTTGTGAGTGGTGGAGAAGTGGGCTAATGAGAGAAGGTAATATGGTTAAAGGAGTGTTTTTGGTTGGTTTGCTTCAAAGATCATAACCATATATATCAAAACACAGACGAATCATACTACATTATTAATATGAGATTAAGGAAAGCAAATGACCACCGTATCAATTAGGTCAAAAATGAAGGAGATTCTCAAAACTCAACCTAGGGAGGTACATTTTAGGAAACAAATCAAGATCCGATAAGAGTAAGACACTTACCAAATTAAAACAAAACGGATGTAGGAAGACCTGAGACACAAAAATACTCCCCTCAAATGACCCAGAAACACGAAAGTGCACACAAAAACACAGCAAGAAAGGTACTTCAAGCACAGGCAATGTTGACCAGGATGTTGGCTCAACATTGATGACAACATCGGGAAATCAGACCATTCTTAATGTAAGTCAGCCAGGAAACCAAGTCTCAAGATGTGCAGATTCGATTAACACCACTAATGCTGCAGGCAAAGTCAGAAAGAGAAAGGAATGCCAAGAAACACACCCAACATTGCCTCAAAAAGTAAATTGAACAATTAGCATAAGTTTGAGTGGGGGTGACCATGAGACCGTGAACCATGTCAAATAATTGGAACACGTATGAATCCGCTCCAAAGCGAAAGCTTTATGCGGAGTTAAGCGAACACGTCTCATGGCATAAAGATCACTCATTTGACTATATTGGGTAATTTGGTACTCAGAAGGTGAACCAGCAGCATTACGAGAATCGGCACTTTTGTGCGTGTCGGTTTCCAGTACAGGCCATCAACCCTCACAACATATGACACATTGGCCACGTCGATATTTGGATAGTATTTGAAACACCTTGACCACGATCCTCGTGAAACACTTGACCGTTTATCATAATTCATTAGATTTATTAAGCATAAAGAGCAGGAGGCAACATCAAGTGCGAGTCAAGGTACGAGTAAAAATAGCCAAAAAGCAGCAAAAGTGGGTTTTACATAAAGCAAACACACAGGAGACTCGATACCTTTCAACCTTGGTTTCAAACAGCCTTTCAAACCCTAAGCATCACCACTGTAAGCTACAAACCAAGAACAGCCATCGACCAGCACAGAAGCACAGAAAACACATAGACACACAAGAAGAACAGAAGAAACAAAAATTTAAACAGCAAAAAAAAAGAACAACACTAGATAAATACAGAAGTCAATGTTGACCGTGATGTTATGTCAACATTGCTTGCAGCAAATCCTATCACATAGTGCAAAGACCAAGAGACCTTCTCAAACATAAGAATCTCTCCTTATCAAGGGGCTTTGTGAAAATGTCAGCTAACTGATTTGTGGTATCAATGTGTTGTATGTCAATAATTTGTTTGGAGACGAGGTCTCTAAGAAAATGATGTCGAATGTCTATATGCTTGGTGCGTGAGTGTTGAACAGGGTTCTTGGAAATGTGAATGGCACTTAAGTTATCACAAAACATCAAAAGAGTGTCACTTTGGAACCCATATTCATGCAGCATGTTGTTACCAAATTAGTTGAGACACACAACTCGGCCGCTACATATTGATTCGATGAGAGAGAGACACACAATTTTGTTTCTTACTATACCATGACACAAGATTTGGTCGAAGATAAAAACAACCTCCACTAGTTGATTTTCAATCATCTAAGTCACCATTGATCGAATCACTAAATCCCAGCAGTTAGTGTTTGAATCACATGCATACCATAATCCAAGATTAACGGTTCACGATATATATCTAATGATTCTTTTGGATGATTAAATGAGATATTTTGGGTTTGGATTGATACAGCACACACAAGAGAGAACATGATGTCGGTGCGGTGGTGAAAGATACAAGAGACTTCAATCATTGATCTATACAATGTTGGGTCAATAAATCCCAACATCTGTTTCTTGAGTTTGGAGAAGTAGCCATGGGAGTCTTTGCAAGGTTTGGCATTTTCGGACCAAATTTTGTGATAAGATTCTTGGCATATTTCTCTTGAGAGATAAAGAGGCCATCCTGTTTTACTGTGTCTGGAGCCCCGAAGCGGGTTCACCAATCATACTCATCTTAAAGGTTCTGTCATGGCTTGAACAAAGCTGATCTAGCGAGGAGAGGTTAGTAGCACCAAAAACAATATCATCAACATAGATTTGACCGATGCGGATGTCTTTTCCTTTCACGAGAATAAGCGAGTTTGATCTCCTCTCCCTTTTAAATCCTAACTTGACTAGGAATTACATCAACCTAGCATACCAAGCCTTGAGGCTTGTTTCAAACCATCTGATGCTTTTCTTAGTTTAAAAACATGGTCGAGGTAAAGAGGATCTTCAAACCCTCAGGTTGTTCAACATACACTTCTTTGTCAATGTAACCATTCAAAGCTCCTTTAACATCCATTTGGTTGAGTTTTATGTTAAGACAACATGCTATGGCTAGGAGCAAGCGAATGGACTCTAATCTAACAACAGGGCGAAGGTCTCATCAAAATCAATGCCTTCCACTTGAGTGTAACCTTGAGCAACCAATCGGCTTTGTTTTTTTACAACTACCCCTTTTCATCACTCTTATTTTGAATATCCACTTAGTCCCTATGACATTTATATTATGGGGGCGGGGAACAAGAGTCCATACTTCATTTGTTTGGAATTGACGAAGTTCATCTTGCATTGCTTCTATCCAAAAATCATCAGCAAGAGCTTCTTTCACATTTTTAGGCTCAATTAACGAAACAAAGCACGAGGAACTTACAGAGTGACATATTTCAGCAAGTCTGAGTGTTTCCTTGTAATTTTTGCGCGTGTTTCCCCTCAATGTCCTTCCTCCTGGAGTTCCAATTACTTGGGAACTGGGATGATCTTTGCGAATTCTAGGAGGAGGATCCTTTCGTGAGTCAGGAGACATAGGTGCATCATTAATGCCAGATGGATTGTCAGATTCAGCCTCAGTCTCAATGTGGGGATCAGCTTGTTCTTCATCAACATGAGTGAAAATCTGGGTTGTTGAACTTAATGTTGAGTCATCATTGCACAGGGGGGGTGTTGGCACAACATTGACCACATCATGGGTTCTTTCACTTTGATCAACAGCTGGAGTCACAGTTTCTAGTACATTCTCACGTGTAGAAGAGTCAGAGGTTGAGTCAATAACATGTTCAGCGCCTGCAGAGATCTTCTTCTGGGCATAGGGCTCAGAGTCATCAAATGAAACATTCACAGACTCTTGTATAGTTTGCAACCTAGGATTGTATATTCTATACGCGTGACTATTTTGAGAGTACCCTACAAAGATTCCTTTGTCACTTTTAGCATCAAACTTCCCTAGATGTTCTCTATCATTGAGAATGTAACACACACATCCAAATACATGAAAGTACTTAAGATTGAGTTTTCTACCTTTCAACATCTCATAGGGAGTGGTCAGAGAACCTGGACGAAGATAGACACGATTGATTATGTGACAAGCAGTGTTCACAGCTTCAGCCCACAACCTTTTTGATAGGTTCATTGAGCTCAACATCACTCTGGCCATTTCTTGAAGAGTCCTATTTTTCCTTTCAGCAACACCATTTTGTTGTCGTGTCTTAGGAGCTGAGAATTCATGCATGATCCCTTTCTTTTCACAGTACTTATTAAAGAATTGATTCTCGAATTCTTTACCATGGTCAGATCGAATTCTTTGAACAAGAGTAGAGTACTGATTACAACATTTTGTAAGCCAGTTTTTGAAGGATTCAAAAGTTTCTGATTTTTCTTTCAAAAAATTGACCCAAGTGTATCTAGAAAAATCATCAACTATAACATAGATATACCAGGCTCCTCCTAAACTTTTAGCTTCTATAGGACCCATGAGATCCATATGCAGGAGTTCAAAGCAGTTAAAAGTACCTCTTTGTTGTCCTTCAATCAGAAGTGGCTGGTGTATCGCCTTGGTTTGTTTTCCCATAAGACAGTCGCCACACACATGTTTCCCTATTTTGGTAAGCTTCGGCACTCCTGTCACCACATTGTTTTTTATGATCTTCTCCAGATTTCTGTAATTGACATGTCCCATTTCTTATGCCACAATGTTGCATCATCATGTTGAGCAACATTGCATTTGATAGGAATATCCATCACATAGCAGTTGTCCTGTGATCTCACACCTGTCATTACAATTAATTTGTCCACACAAGTATAAACTTTGCAAGAACGTTTATCAAACTTGACTTTCAAATCATCATCACACAGGTGGCTTATACTGACAAGATTAGCCGTTAAACCCTCAACAAGAAGAACATTTGAGAGTTTCGGATATCCTTTAAGACACAGTGTTCCGTTTCCAAGTATTTTGCTTTGGTATCCTCCTCCATATGTTACCGTACCTGTTTTTTGAGCTACAAAATTTGACAAATTTGACGGGTTACCAGTCATGTGCCTAAACAACCAACGTCCAGTACCATTTTCGGCATTGTTAGGGAAGTAGCAGAAAAACAACATTGCAAGTATGTTTTTCTTTAGCTACCCAAACATGTTTAGGAACACTCTTGTGTTTTCTTATCTGTCCTGGAGATTTGCCTTGTTTAGGAGAACTAGGAAAGAACTTCAGAGTCTTAAGATTACATCCTTCAGTCTCTGTTGAAGTGGATGTTGTCACAACATTGCGACTAGCATCCTTTGTTTTGTTCTTGGAAGCTGGATGGGAGGGAATTGTGGAGAGATTCTTGTGGTTGGAGGTCTCAACATGTTCCCTTTTAAGTCCTTTGGTACTTGAAGCGAAGGCTTTTTGTGACAGTTGTGACGAAGTGCACACAAACAAATCTTTTTCTTTGACAAGCGTAGGACCTTTTATGAGCTCGAAGAGGTTTGACAACTTTTGGAGTATCGGGTTATGATGCGATTCATGTTGCACCCAAGTTTTCTTCAAAATAAGCATCATAACTCTTTGGTGTATCCTAGACCGGTGGTCTATCATTATTCACATCAAGCATATCATTGAGTCTAGAAGTAGAGGAGTTCCATTTTGCAATTACCTTCTTTTCATTATCTAGTTCGAGATTACTTTGAGCGATTCGGTGTCCTTCTTTGTTAATTGACTTCTAGTTTGACAATGGTGTCTTTGATTGTAGTTCTCCTTCTCGTTTTCTTGAGAAGTTTCACGAAGTCTTGATTCACTCGAGAGTTTCTCATACATACATTGCGGATCCTTCACCATTTGATATGCATTGACTTCCTCTTCTGAAGGACTATCTATATCAAAATCCACAGAACCATGTAGACATAAAACATCAGAGATTCCTGACTTCTCAGGTTTGGTTAGTCCCAAAATTTCACAGTTCTCGGAGTCATCATAGTCAAAGATTTCTATTCTGATGTTGTCTTGTGATGTTGTCCCAACATTGGTCATCAACATTGTAAGTGGATGGCGGAGAGCTACGGCATTGGCACTTGAATCATCTTCTTTTCTTCATCTTCTGTTCTTCATCGAGTCATCTTGAGACAAGCAAGAAGATTCTTTTCTCTTTACGAGATTGTTAGCACATTCATTTTGATAATGACCCCACCTTGGCATTGAAACATCTAATCTTACTAAGAGGAGTGCGATCGAAATCAGTTGAGCTAGTTTTGGAAGCGAACCGTTTGAAAGTATTGATTTTCCTTTTGAAATTTTTGTTCCACTTGAGGATCCTTGACGAGTTTTTCACGAATCTAAGTTTGTTGAACTTCCTCACAAGATTGTTGAAAGCTTCCTCGGTCGTATTATCGGACTCATCACTACTACTATCGGGCTTTGAAGATTTAGCTTTAGAAGCAGTGAAGGGAGATACTATGAGTTTTCATACCTTGTCTCTCATTTTCATTTAGTTCAAAGTTTTCAAATTGTTCAACGGTATGAAAATCCATAGTTGCCAAGTTATGAGTGTCTTCCAAAATAGTGACTTTGGTATTAAATCTTGAGGAAAGAGATCGAGCGACTTTGGAAACAAGTTGCCTATTAGAAATAGCTTCTCGGTCTTTGGACTTCATTTGAGAGAGTCAAAGTTTTTGAAATAAGTCAATGGTTTCTTCCTCCGCCATTCTTAGATTTTCAAATTGAGACCAAAGCATTCTAAGTTTAGTTTGTTTGACACTAGCATCCCCTTCACAATGACTCTGAAGTAAGTCCCAAGCTTGTTTTGCAGTAGTGCAGTTTTGAATAATTTTAAACATATGAGCATCTACATGACCAAAGATAGCATTTAAGGCCTTTTCATTATAAGAGCTAAGAAGTATGTCACCTGCAGAGAAGCGTTCTTCAGGGATGGGGACAATGTCACCATCGACGCATCGAGTCCTTGATTGGCGGTGTATCCTTCCAGAATGGATCTCCAAGCACGGCCATCAAGGGACTTGATGTATGTCCTCATCCGGATTTGCCAGTAATGGTAGTTGGACCCATCAAGCACAGGAGGTCTATTGTAGTTTGCATCCATTGTAGTAGTACCAAATCCAGACACCAGTAGTTAGGTGACTGGCTCTGATGCCACTTGTTATAACTTAGGATCCCGGATTGGTACTTGTAACTAGATCAACAGACAGTGTTGCCAACAATGTTGTTCAACAATGTCTACAGTAAACAGACAGCAGCGGATGAATAAGAATAAAACTTCTATTACCAAGCCAATATATAGAAAAATATATTGGCAACGCCTTAGGCAAAATATCTACTGACAGGAAAAGTAGATCTAATCAACTAGGTTTAATACAATCACAAACGATTAATTAAACAACCAAAACTAGCCCTAGAAGAACCAACAGTAAAAGCTATTCTAGGTCGATGTTTGAAAGAGTTATTCCAACAATGAATACTCTTAGACAAACTCTAAAGCTAGCAGAAAACAAGAAGCCTAAACTCTTTTAATATAATCTTAATTGATCATCAAAAAGCTCAACCTTGCTTTGCTGAATCCTTGCATATATATACTTGAGATATCGACCTCTTCCATCCATGTCGAAAGGCAATAGGATCTCGAAATGCAATTTTCCTTTACTTGTTTTCTTCAATATGCGCATAGAAGGAAATTCCCATATTTCAATTCTTCATAAAATATATTACTTCTTGCTTTCACCACAAGCTGTTCTTTTTCCTTAAATCGTCTCTTGTTCGTTTAGTCAATACTTCGATCCAGTTTCACATCGATGTGCTTTGTCTTGATGTCTCTTGCAATGCTATATCTTCAATGTTATGCGATTGAATTCTATCTGTCACAATGTTATACAACATTGGTAATCCTGACTTCACAAACAACAACAAACACAAACTTGGGCGATTATTGAAAGACAAGATTATCAAAATATAAGTGCATCTTGCACTTTGATTCTTTTCAACAAGCGATGAAGAATAGTTGAAGAATTACGATGCGGTTTGGAAGTAAGAAAATCAATGAAGAACGGCTTCTGTTCCAATTTAACCATCAGTTGGAGAAAAAAAGAGTTTTGGATCAGAGTCCTTGGTCGTTCGAAAAGAATTTGATCTTGCTTGCGTCAATAGAGGAAGGGGAAGATCCACTTCATGTGACACTTAACTTCGCTGATTTTCATGTTCATGTGGTACGCTACCAATCGGTATGATTCAAGGCTATAAGCGGTAATAGATATGAGGTTGGTGAGTTTCTCGACTTAGATACGAAAAATGAATCCTCTACAAGAAGATTGGAGATGCGTATTCGGGTCAGAATCGATGTCACCAAACACGCTTCTGATAACCGTCCGAAACGATGGACTGTTGTACTGACCCATCCCACGCAAAGCCCACTAGACCATAAATCTTCCCAGCCCAAGAAATGAGGGCGCCCTTCGGCCCAGGACAAAGGCAAGAAAATTATCTCGGTGACCAATAGGAAGCTTGGTGAATCGGGAGGAGATTTGGTGAGCGACAGACCTTTCAAGCAAACGAATAAGGGGATCATCATCAATGAGCATGTACCAGAGACGGAGGCTGTGTCCCAGCCCCGCCTATCTCAATGAGTTGTATAAGTTGTAACTGTCAAGGTGCGGGTGGCCTTTGGACAGTTCAAGAGTTAGGAGACTTAATAAAGGAATCCAACCCCCAACTTATCTTTCTCATGGAAACACGTTTGGGTGACCGTGAGGTTGATCTTTTAAAAGCATGTTTTAATGTTTTTGGTTTTTCCGTTGCATATCAAGGTAGAAGTGGTTGTTTAACGCTTCTTTGGTCTAAAGACACTCAAGTAACTCTCCAAAGTTATTCAAGATATCATAATGATGCCAATGTGCAACTCTGTAATAGTGAACAAATCTGGCGTTTTACCGGTTTTTATGGTGAACCGGATGTGAACAAAAGAAAACTTAATTGGGATCTTTTGAGTCGTTTGGAAACTTTATCGCAAAGAGCTTGGTTATGTATAGGTGACTTTAATGAAATATTGTCAAATTCTGAGAAGTTGGGAGGCTTACGTGTTGGTCCTTTTAGACTTCGCAATTTCCGAGATTGTATCCGGCAAATTGGGACTTAAGGACATGGGCTTTATTGGAGACCTTTACACTTGTATAATAAAAGATCTTTTCCTCACTATTAGAGCCAGATTAGACAGAGCGCTTTCTTCTTCTTCCTGGAGCGCTCGGTTCCCAAATTCTGCCATCCATCATCTCAAATGCTCATACTCAGATCATAATCCTCTGAAGCTTGTCTTCGACAATGGCCACACCCCACGTCAACACCGAAATCGCAGCTTCAAGTTTGAATCTATGTGGATTCGCCACACAGACTGTGCAAAACTCATTGTGGAAATTTGGGATCCGGAGAGCGACGTACTATCTTCACTCGACAATTGCCGGATCGGTTTAATTAACTGGAGTAGAAGAAGTATTGGTAGCGTGAAGGGCCAAATCAAGAAGACTAGACACCGATTGGGTGAGCTCCAAGAGGCGACGATCACTGATGATACTAAGCGTGAGGAGAAAAAACTGAAATCTGAATTAGAAGAAATCTTGGAAAGAGAAAACGCAATGTGGAAGCAAAGATCGAAAGTTCAGTGGGCTCAAGAAGGTGATCGGAACACCCGATTTTTCCACTCGCGCGCGTCACGTCGACTGGCAAAGAATGAAATTCGGGGATTAAAGGACGATCAAGGGATTCTTCAATCTGACCAGGAAAGAATGGGAGTGATAGCTGTTGATTATTTTCGGGGTATCTTCACATCAATAAACCCGTCTATCGAAGATGTTGAGATGGCGCTGGAGTTTGTGGTGCCAAAGGTGACAGAGGAGCTTAATCGGGAACTTTGTCGGGCTTATTCTGCGGAATAGGTAAAACACTCTCTTTTCCAAATGTATCTTCTCAAATCACCTGGCCCAATGGCTTCCTGTTTTATTTTTTCAGAAATTCTGGGGTGCAGTAAGTCAGTCTGCGATCAATTGTTGCTTGAGCTTTCTAAATCATGGGACTTTTAATGTTAACTTGAACTATACGCATATTGTGCTGATCCCAAGTGTCGTTCACCTGAGCTCATAACCCAATTTCGTCCCATTAGCCTCACCAATGTTGTTTATAAAATCTCTTCCAAATGCATCACTAATAGGCTGAAACCTCATATGCGCACATGTTGATTAGTGAAACTCAATCGGCTTTCATCCCTGGTAGATTAATCACTAATAATGTTCTTGTAGCGTATGAGATAAATCATTATCTGAAGCGAAAAACTAAAGGAAAAGCTGGACATTTGGCTCTGAAATTGGATTTGAGTAAAGTCTTCGATCGAGTGAGTGGTCTTTTTTGGAACTCTTGCTTCTTAGAATTGGTTTTAACTCTTCCTTTGTAAATCTGATCTTGCACTGTGTTCATACTGTTACTTATTCTGTTATTTTGAATGGTGGTCAATTTGGCAATTTCAATCCGGGACGAGGTATTCGCCAAGGCGACCCTCTCTTCCTTTTTGTTTCTTTTCTGTACAGAAGCTCTCTGCTCTTTGTGATCTTAAGGGTGTGAAGGTGAGCCCAAGCGCCCCTGCTGTCTCACATCTTCTTTTCGCCGATGACACCATGATTTTTTGTCAAGCCACCGTTGAGGCTGCTTTGGCTATCTTAAATATTTTACAGGTCTATAGTCGCGGTTCTGGACAAGAAGTCAATTTGGACAAGTCCAATATTGTCTTTAGTAGAAATGTGAGTACTCATGTTCAAACTAGTATTCAAAATATTTTGAATGTCCAGATTGTCGATAAGCATGAAAAATATTTGGGTCTTCCGACCACCATGGGAAAGAATAAAAAATTAAATTTTTGGGTGGTTAAAGAACAAAATGTGGAACAAAGCCAAATCTTTTGACAGAAAGTTTTTGTCTAAAGCGGGAAAAGAGGTCTTAATTAAATCTGTTTTACAAGCCATTCCGAGTTATGTGATGAATTGCTTCAAATTACTCGACAACCTCCTTCATGACCTCGAATCCTTGATCACCAACTACTGGTGGGGAGACGAAGGTAAACATAGGATGCATTGGGTTAATTGGAAAGTCAGACTAAAAGTAAAAGAGATGTTGGTCTTGGTTTTAGGGACCTCAAATCTTTTAACTTGGCCCTCCTTGGTAAGCAAATTTGGCGCATAATAGAGGACCCTCATTCACTTTTGAGTCGCATTTATAAGGCAAAATATTTTCCAAAAACGGATATTCTTCATGCTGTCCCCAAGTCTAATTCTTCGTTCACCTGGAAAGTATTTGTGCAGCTACGGATTTAGTTAAAGCTGGAACTCGATGGAGGGTAGGTAATGGCGCAAACATTGATATCTAGAATGATGGCTGGATTCCAGGAAATGCTTCCTTTAAGCCGAAAACGCCCGATCTTGGGCATGAAGGCCCTCTTAGTGTTTCATTTTTAATCCATGCTTCTGGAACTGATTGAGACTTGCCTATTCTTAATTTTTTGTTTTGGCCAGACGATATCCAGGAAATTCTCAAGATTCCATTAGCTAATAAAGATACAGTTGATTCTATTGTTTGGCATTATGAAAATATGGCAGGTATACAGTGCGCTCAACATACCATTTAGCCATGAAGCTCGAAGATATCCAAGTTGCCAATCAGTCCGGTTCGTCTTCTCGCGAGGTAAGTCACAATTGGAACTATGTTTGGAACTTGAAAACTCCGAATAAAGTGAAACACTTCTTATGGATAGCGTTACATAATTCTCTACCCACTAATAGTGAACTTAGCCATAGGCATTTGTCCGCTGATTCTTTTTGTGTGGTTTGTGACCATCACAGTGAGTCTATTTTGCATCTCTTGAGAGATTGCCATTTTGCACACCAATTTTGGGCTCTCACTCAGATTCCCTCTGCTACCATTTATTTTAATGCTGATAATATTTGGGACTGGGTGAATGGTGTTCGAATTAGGATTGATTCTTCTGATTTTTCCTTTTTCGTGACCTCTTGTTGGAGTATCTGGTACGGAAGAAACAAATTCCTCCATGAACAACACAGATACTCACGACCATACCATTATGTTGTTCAATCCTCTAACTTTCACAGGTCAAATATGTACCAACCTGTTGGTACCTCAAATGGGCAGCCAGAAACTGTTCATGGCCCTTGGTCTGCTCCGCCGGAAGGATGGATAGAAATGCTGCAGTCCCCTGAGCAGGCCGAACAGGTGGAATTGCGGCAGTAGCCAGGGATCACACTGGACTTATACTAGTTTGGAGCAGGAAAAAACTTGTTGCCGAACTTGATGTTGAAACAGCCGAATTATTTGCTGCAAGACTTGCTATATCTTTGGCAAAAGAGATGAATTTTCATAAAATTATCATCGAAGGTGACTCACAACAGGTAATCAAGAACCTGAAACATGCCGAAGCCTCTTTGTCGAATAATGGCGCTGTTTACTCCGACTTACAGCAGACTTTGGCATCCTTCTCTGATTCCAACATCATCCATATTAGAAGAGAAGCAAACAACTTAGCTCACCTGCTCTGCCACAATTTCACTGAAGACTCTTTTGGCTACTTTGATGTACCTTTTGAGTACTGTAAACCTAGTTGAGTTGTTCAAGTCTGTTTGTTTACTTTGTATTTTGATAGTTGATCTGACTCTTGTATTGTTCTATGCTCTTTTATTTGGGATTAATAAAATACTCTTTTTCCTAAAAAAAAAAAAACGATAATGTAAGATTAATGTGTACATACTATAACAAAACAATTAAGTTGACAATAAATGTGTCCTCACCTCATAAGAGATCGAATTAATTCACTCGATCGGACCATTATAAAAGTAGATAGAAAAGCCAACTGTAATTATAGTAAATATTAATTCAATAATCTTCATCATTTAAAGATCTCCGGCTTTAATCATTTAGATCTTGACATAATTGCGAAACACAAAAAATTGGTAGAATTGCACATAACACCCAATTTTTCATAATTGTGCCAAGAATCCCGTACGTAAACATACTGCATGTGTGCACACACGACACGAATACTATATGGGGCAAAATTGTAATTCTACCGTTGTAAATGTTGTTTAATGTTTTTCAAATACTCAAATTAACTTACATATGACTTATGTTTTGAAACTTAGTAGGTCAATCCGGATTACCCGGTATTCGATGGTATTACCAGGCTAAAAATTCAAAAAACTTGTATAGACCTAGAACCTGGAAAAATGCATAAGCCCGAAAATACAAGCCTTTGCATGAGTAATGCCGATGAAGTGGAGCACCGTTGTTCTTAGAATTCGGGAACAGTGATAATGTGTAAATTCAACACTAGAACTTGCTTCTCAAGCCGTATTTTGATTCAATCTTGATTTGAAGGAGCGAACATACGTGCAGAGTTCTCTCGGGACACGAGGTACTGTTACGCGCTATTCCAGTAACATTGGGTACTTTTTGTAAAATTACTTATGAGATTGGGGGTATTTTGCAATTTAGCCAATATACTAATCACATGATCTCTCGTTAATCACGGAAAAGACATCTAGAATCACCTAAATATAGAGTTTAGATCCAAAAAGTAGATGACCAAGGAATTACTACATAACATGGAGAGAAACAAAGAACAAAATAAATCTCACTTCTTCAAGAAACATACACTATTTCCAGTACTAAACTTGCCCAAAGTTCCTTCTTTTCTGTTCTTCACAACATGTTTGCTCATTGCCATAAGCTTCTACTTTGTGTATCCAGGAAGTAATTCCATCATCTACACATCCAACAATCAGGAATGGAACCGAACAGAATCGACCGTTCAATCGAAAAATGGTGAGTCGCATAACAAATGCGACTTATTCAAGCGATGGGTACCCGATACCGAGGTCCGTTGTATCTGAACTATAGTTATGCGACTATACCGGCCTCCAAGAACTGTTTCCTCCACGGACGGAAGGACAGCGATTTTCTTAATTGGAGGTGGAAACCGGACCAATGTGATCTCCCTCGTTTCGATCCTGATGGATTTCTTAGCATTGTACGAGGAAAGACGATGGCTTTCATAGGCGACTCGGTTGCACGAAATCAAATGGAGTCACTTCTTTGTCTCCTATCTACGGTACGGATCATCCTCTAGCTTTATTATTTCTCAATCGCAAATGCATGGGAAAAGGATATTACATGATCTTTGTTATACGATCGATCAATGATAAATCAATTATTGGACTTTCGTGTCCGAATTTCTAAGTTTATTTTAATTGTTAAGGTATGCGGAACACATTTTAGTACTATATCATATCCGCCATGAAATGAAGCATGTAAATTCTTAGTTTGGTCCTCGTCTAAATTCTTGGCTTCGCCCCTGCAGGTAGAAACTCCAACAAAAACATTCGGAGACGGGGAAGACAAGTCCACAACGTGGGAATTTCGAGACCAGAACTTCACGCTAATGGCTTTAAGATCAAATTTCCTCGTCAGTGCCATGGAACAAGCCGTCAACGGCTCGGGCACCGGTAACTCCGATTTGCACCTTGACATTGTCAACCCGAGTTGGTTCCAAATGTTCCAAAATATCGACTATGCAATATTTTCCGTTGGCCATTGGTTCTTGAGACCAAACGATTTGTATGACGGAAGTGAATACCTCGGCAGAACCTATGGTTATCGGGCTCCAAGCATAGCAATTTGGATCCCGACGTAACCTTCCGAAGAGCCTTGCGTGCCGCTTTTACGGAAATTACCAATTGTGACGCTTGCAAGAAGAGCCACATTTTGTTGAGTACGTTTTCTTCATCACATTTTGAGGGTGGGGATTGGAACAATGGAGGAGATTGCATTAAGACTAGGCCTTATGGAAAAGAAGAGGTTGTAAATTGGGGTGATTTGAAATATAGGAATGTTCAGGTGGATGAATTCGAAACTGCAAAAAATGTTGGGGGCGAAAATGAAAATATGTTTCTTGGAATACTTGACATTACGGAAATGATGATTATGAGGCGGATGGGCATCGATAAATCTTGGAAAGATGGTGGGTCGGATGGTTATAAGGATTACGTACATTATTGTTTACAGTCCGATCGATACTTGGAGCGAATTATTGTTAGAAATTATTAAGCGATCAGTGTTTGATATGTTAAATATATGATCATAAAACAACATTATATAAGAATTTACCTAGCTCACATTTGTTAGTGATTTATATGTATCAGAATATCAGATCATAGCGTTTTACTTTTTTGCACATTAGCCCCTCATTTTTTTTATAAGCAGTGTATAATAAAAGCTTTGTTCAAGTTTGACTTAATTTTCATTTCAATTAATTTGTCCATCTTACTCGTTCAATTTAGATCTAGTGTGTATATATGCCGTACTTTTAAGAAATTGGAGAGAGTAACGTGACTATTAGAAAAATGCATATGATTTTTAGCAAAAACTGGGGTAATTTTACTCATTGTTACTCTTATTCATTGTAACTCTTATTTCATTCAATCATGATTCAACATTACACTTTTAAATTGTTCTAATTATTTATACATTTCCCTTTTAAAATCCGTGTCCAGGTCCACATAGAATTGAGCCTGGACATAGGGAGTATATAAACGTAAAATCTATATACACTTAACTGGATTATCGAGTTCCTTACTCGACTCGGTATGTAAAACCAGCTTCTAATGATGTTTGAACTCGACTCAAACACTTTATATCCAATTAGCCGATCTCGAGCTTTATCGGGCCAAACCCTTGTACCTAACCAACTAAACCGAACTCAGACTTTGTAATTATGTAATTTGCACGAGTCGATGGTAAGAGGATTCGATCTTACATGTTAGATGAAATGATGCGTGTTGAAACCAGAATGCTCATAACTGCACGGAAAATGACATTAAAACAGAAATAACTTGTTGATAAACATATACTCCTATAATCACAGTTTGAAGTTTCACAATATTACAAAAAAAAGGGACACTTTTTAAGAAGTGGGGAATAGTCTAGTTGTTCTATCACATTCTCCACATAATTGTAGCATCTTGACACTTAAAATTGCTTATGAAGTCTTGCAAGTTTTTAATAGTTAGGTCTATTGTAAATTAAACCAGTTTGGCAAATAATAAGACTAGTTTCGCTGGAGTTCAAGTGATACAGTTGGTCGCTTATGTGAATCAGGCGAAACCAGTATGTATAATCAGTCAGTTGACTTGTTAGATTTTTTTAATTACGAAGTATTGCACTTAAATGGTAAAAAGTTGCATATAAATTTGCACAAGCCAAACTCTCTGGATCAACATGCACAACATGGAAAAGATTGAGAAACCAGCTAATTTAGTGAAAGAGCAAAATTTTGATCAATGCCACAAGAAAATCAGATTTCTAAACTTATCAAGTTTTACTTCTATTCTGATTTTCTCCTTATGCCTCATCCTGGCTGTAAGCTTCTTCAATGTTTATCCAGGCAGCATCAGATACGCCTTTAGCAACCGACAGCATGATCATACTGAATTCGTCGTTGCAAAGAATACTAGTAAGTCGAATTTCAATCATGCATAAACGTGTTTTAGATTCTTGAGTAGATTAGGACTGACAGTGGCGGATGTTTTCTACTCTTGTTGGTTTCATTTTGCACTCTCTCTCTTCCTCCTTTCAATTCTACGACCTATCAATAATAGTATATTATTATATTGGAGTATCGTTTGTTTATATTGTAATTTGAATATTTTTCGTTTTAAAAAATGTACTTCTAAATTCGACCCCCTAAAATGTTCTCCTGGATTTGCCACTGAGGACTGATTTATTTTGTCGTAATTTAGCTAGAGAAAAATGCAATCTGTTTAAAGGGCAGTGGATTCTGGATGCAAGAGGTTCTTTGTATCTGAACATGGTTGTGCGACTATTCAGCTGACAAGAACTGTTTAGGGTACGGAAGAAAGGACACCGAATTTCTTAACTACAGATGGAAACCGGATGAATGTGAACTCCCTCATATTTCGACCCAGAAGAGTTTCTAAATATTGTACAAGGAAAGACAATGGCTTTCATTGGCGACTCTATTGCTCGAAATCAAATGGACTCACTCCTTTGTCTCCTCTCTTTGGTTAGTCCTCGAACTTGAGTTCTTATTCGGCCTACTTTTAACACGCTGTGAAACTGATTTCGTCCTCAAACTTAAGTTCTGATTGGCCTAATTATGTATGATGGTCTTTCAAACTGCCCTCGAGTTTATCTTTGCCAAAATTGAAAAATCTTGCAGGCCGAGACTCCAACTCTGGTATATAAAGACGCTGAAGAAAGAGTTGCGACGTGGAAATTCACTAAACATAACTTCGTCTTAAAGGTTTTGTGGGCTGCATTCCTCGTCCCCCACACTGTGCAAACTAAAGACGTCGACCATTATAGCTTTGATTTGCAGCTTGACAAATTGGACACTTGGTTCGAAATATTACCCTCATTAGATTACGCGGTTATTAGCAATGGTCACTGGTACTTCATGCATAACTACCTATCTGGCAGAGTCTCATAGGTTGCAATTACTGTGGGGCACCAAATGTGGCGGTACTAGGCCCTGATGTAGCCCTGTGGAAAACATTTCGAACCGTGTTTAAGGAAATGAACAACTGCAAGACATGTAAAAATCTTCACGTTCTAGCAGTGACAGAAAACACGGCCCATTATGGATACGGATATTGGGATACTGGAGGAAGATGCGGTAGGACAAAGCGGTACGGATGGGAAGAGGTTCCAGACTGGGGTGATATGGTTTTTAGGGATCTTCTGGTGGAGGAGGTTGAAACTGCAAGGAATGCGGGGAAAGAAAATGTGTCATTCGACATTATTGATATAACCAGAATGATGATCGTGAGGTCGGATGGACATCCTAACGAAAATCATGGAAAATATTCGTCGTCTGGGAGAAGAGATTGTTTACACTGGTGTCTACCTGGTCCGATTGATACTTGGAACCAACTTATGTTGGAGATGCTTATAAGATCCTCTAATTACTTAATTTGATTATTTACTAAACTTTCACTTTGAATTCGATCTTTTATATACGATTGATTTAAAGATAAATACCACTTAAAAGTGTTGACTTCCCACAAAGTCAAAAAATGTAGTACATATTAGTAATTTACGTTCTTATATTATACCAACAAAATTGAAAATACAGGCCTCCATAGATTATGCGGATATCTTGAACGCTCACTGGCTTTTCCTAGCAAATTACGCATTAATCAAATCAATAAATTGATCCGATAAACTAAACCAACCAACAAACAAACACAAGATTTAGCATTGGTTCGACAATTATCTACGTCATGGGATAACAAGATTTCTATTAACAAATAACCAAAAGCAGTTCAAGGAATCGACCAAACCTCCAGTTTCAAGCTACATGCTCCTGTTTTCTATTCCTCACCGTGTTTCTCTCAAATCTTTTCTATGTCTCATCGATTTATCTAGTACCTACATGTGTATATATACTAGAGAAATCAACATACATTCTCTCTAATCGAAGCGAATTCTTTCCTAACTAGAAAAGAAACCTTTGATGCCAGTAAAGGAATCCATTAGATTCGACTTCTAAGCATACGTATTCACACCACAATCTTCTCGATGTTATATCCAGTGTCCTCGACACTCTAACACCACACATCATTCATCCTTGTCATCAGTGTCTTCAGTACACCATGTTCCATTACTTCCTTTAATATTAAGCTAACCGGCTTCACAATTCTCCACCTTAGCTTCATATTAACGTAACCACAGTATACCACACCATTCATGTCCCTAGAGTTAGGACACAACCCTTCCTTCCATCAACTTGATAGAACTTAGACACGATCCAAACTTCATCACAGAAATATCCTCGGCAATATTCAGTGCAAAATACACCATATCTGGATCTGCAGTAGAGGTTCTAACTCTTGGTTCTCTACACTACAAGAAAACCAGGAAAAAACGGCGTTATGGGGGGGCGGATTTTATCCGTCGCCCCATAACGACGGATCGGTAAACTGGGCGACGGAATCTATCCGTCGCCCAATTTAGTGACGGATAATAGTTATCAAGTAAACTTATTAGCGACGGATAACTTATACGCATCGCTAAATTGGCGAATAATATTATCCGTCGCCCAAGTTTGACTTTATTAAAAAAAGAAATTTTTTTTTTTGAAAATGGCGACGGATAGATTATCCGTAAGCCTTATAGACGGATACCTATCAAATGCCAAAAATAATGACGGATCGACTACGGGCGGACACGTGTCCGTCAGCCCAGAGTTTCCTAATTTACCCGGACAGAGAGACACTCTGCCTCATTTTCTTCATCTTCTCCCTTAGCTTCTTCTTCCTCATTCTCTTCTTCTCCTCTCTTCGGTTTCCGGTGAATTGTTCGTTATTCCGGCCAATCTTGGTGCCTAATCGAAGCTAGTGGGACAAGGAGTTTGTTTCTTCGATCAATTTCAGATTTCTACCGATTAATCAAGGTATTTTGGCTAAAACCCTAGTTTTTTAAAATTTGGGGATTTTGTTTATTTTGATTAATTTGAGCAATTATATGTATATTTGATAAGTATGTACTAGTTTAATTTGATCAATTATATGTAATTTGTTCAATTTGATAGTTAGTTTAATTAATGATATGAATGTATGTAGTATGTTAAGTTTGGTATGTATGAATGTATGTAGTTAGTTTGATTTGTGTGTTAAGTATATATAGTTAGTTTAGTTAATTTGATATGTTTGTTAAGTATAGAAGTATGTAGTTTTGATTTGATAAATTTGTATGTTAAGTATGTAATTTGATATGAATATATGTAGTAATTCGATATGTATAGAGTAATTAGTTAATTTGATATGTATGTTAAGTATATAATATATGTACTAAGAGGTTGAAATGGTTAAATTATATGCCCAATTTTGTAAATATCGAACACTTAATTAATAATTAATTTATAAGCAACATATAATAATTAACAATTAACCTCTACAATCTTCTTATCCGAATTGGAATCGATCTAATAAATTAAATACGATCTAATCAATTGGAGCGTCTCGAGTTAAAAATAAAGTATACAATGAATTCGACCGTTCATGGATGTACTGATAAATACGTCGGTAAATGGCGAGTTTCTAGGAGTTTTGTAGAAGGGTTAAAGGTTTCATCTCGTTTGCCATGGGACGTCCGGTTTGTGCAATTGGGGTTGATAAAGTGTCCTTGCACATTGGAAACACTGAAACAAGCAATTTATGGCGCCTTCTGATGATTCGAGCACTTGCGGCGTTATGGATTCATGCACGAGTATCATGTATGGATTCATCACGGTGAGAAGCACCGTCCATGGCATACCTCAATGGAGGGAGAGGCGGGTTGGGGCCGCCTATCAGTGTCTTCTGCTTGTGAACATGTGCATGGTGTATTGGGAGGAGGATGTAGGCATTGGAATGCAAGTTATGTGGTAGGGGCGTCACAAGTGATGAGGAGGATCGTGCATGAGAATGAGAAGTTTCATCCGTTTTGTCTCTAGGCTTGAAGCATATAACTAGTAATCATTAGTTGATATATATATGAAACCAAACATTATGGTAAAATTGAAGTGATGTAACTTATATTATGTAATGCCGTAACAATTGGTTGGAGCTAATATAACTTATATTACGTAGCAATTGATTGAATTATTGTGAAATTGATTTATTATAAATAAATGAAAGAACTCGATCTAATGAATTCAAGCGTGTGGTTATTATCTAATTATTCAATGAATACCGATCGTGGATGGATGTATTATGTACTCTCGATGGCGAGTTCAATGGAGTTTTACGAAAGGGTTGAAGGTTTCATTGCATTTGCAATGTCAAATCCGGCTTGTGTAAAGGATGGGTTGATAAAGTGTCCTTGTACAATGAAGCGGTCTGAAACAAGCAATCGTGACTCCTAAAGTGGTAGTCCGACTTGAGGAAAAATGGATTCTGCTGCGTATCGGTATGGAATCATCATGGTGAGAAGCGACCGTCAATACATATGACCAATCTGATGACGTGGAAGGAAGAAAAAATGAACAAGTCGAGAACAAAGTACATCAAGGCGATGCTATTTGAGCTCGAGTCGAACAAATGGTGTCACGATCTTTGCGGGTGGAGTTGAGGACACAACCAACACGAAACCGAGGTGGAGGTGGAAGAACCACCGAATCGAGGATCGGTTGTTCTTTGACTTATTAGAATCATCGAGGAAGCGGTTTACCGGGTGTAAGCTCACGAGTTGTCTTTGTTAGCTCGACTAATGAGTTGTAAGGCTAATGGCCAGCAATAAAACGAGCTTCAATGAATGGGTTGGCGTAATCGGACCTTTTTCTGAAGAAAACCTAGTTCCCACCAACTTTACCAAGCGAAGAAAAGATCACGAGGATTAGAAATGCTTGTAGTAACCATAGGCATTGTCCGAAAATGTGCATGATATATTTGGAGGAGGATGCGATCTAATAGAATGCAAGTTATGTGGTAAGGAGCAATTTAAGCGTTACAAGGAGGAGGCAAAGAAAGACAAAGAAAAATCTCTCACATAAGAAAATGTGGTACTTCCCTCTAGCACCTCGTTTGAAAAGATTGTATGCTTCAAGTGCTTGCGGATAAAATGCGGTGGCACAAGGGCGAGTAATCTCGGATAATCTGAAGGTGGTAGAATGGACCATCAATGAGACTCACCCGCATGGAAATCGTTTGACAAGACATATCCGAGTTTGCGGCGAATCTAGAAATGTCGTTTGGGACTTTATGCGGATGGTTTTAACTTGTTCGGTAGTGAGCGTAAATACTCTTGTTGGCGATTATGCTCACACCGTACAATCCTTTGGTGAGTGCATGAAGGAGCCATTCATGTTCGTTGCATTGGTGCACAGGCGAAAGATCTGGGTGACGTTGGATGTTTTCTTGCAACCCCTAATCAAGGAGCTGATCGAGTTGTCGACAAAAAAGAACTTCACCTTGAGAGCAGCTCTTCTTTGGACCGTGAGTGCCTTCCCTGCGTACTCCATGCTATCTGGAAGGAAAACTGCAGGGAAATATGCATGTCCACATTGCTTGGAGGATACAGATGCATTTGGACTGAAGGGTAGTGGAAAATTTTGTTGGTTTGATTGTCATCGTAGGTTGCTAGAAAGTGACCATCCGTTCAGGAAGAACAAGGATCAATTCTTGAAAAATAAAAATCGTCAACAAAAAGCCCCAACAAGACTTCTTTGGAGCACAAATTCTTGCGGAGATTGATAGATTGGGTCTTATGAAGGTGACTGAACTTGGGTGGATGAAGCATGACGAGAAAATTGGTAAAAAATGTGGTTGGAGGAAGAGAAGTATTTTCTGGGACTTGCCTTACTGGAGCAGTCTTCTTATCCGTCACAACTTAGATTTCGTGCACATTGAGAAGAACGTGTTCGAGAACTTATTCAATACACTTTGCAACATTGAGGGAAAAATAAAGGACCATGCGAAGTCTAGATCCGAGTTGTTGGCGTGGTGTAAAGGCTGAGTTGACAAAGAAGGATGAGAATGGTAAGTGGCGGCGTGCTACACAATTGACAACTTCTAGGTCAATTTTGTTTGATTGGGTGAGGCATTGAGTTTCCCGGATAATTCGCCTCAAATTTAGAGGTGTGTGGATTTGAAGAAAAGGTTTATGGGATGAAGAGCCACATTGCATGTGTTCATGGAGGCTTATCCGGTAGCATTCGAGCTTACTGAAACACGTATGGTGCTATCAAGGTTGAGCTTATTTTCAAAAATTTAGGCACAAGGGTGGTTCATGATAAAGTGTTGGAAAATCTTGAAAGGAACATACCATTGATTCTATCTGACTCGGCGTATCTTTCCACAGTGGTTTGATTCTATGGAGCACTTGTCAGTTCACCTTCCTCGTGAAGCGAGACTTCTTGGACGGTTCGATGTCGATGGATGTATCCATTGAGAGGTACTTGGGAAATTGAAGAAGTATGTCAACAACAAAGGTAAACTGAAGGTTCGATTGCGATGCCTACATTAGAGGAAGCGCAACCTTACGCTCTTATTACTTTGATGAACCGTCCCTACGAAGGCAAAGGCGGCTCAGCAGACACATTAAGTAGTTCAAGCGGATGATGAGTTTTCCTATCATCTTGAGGTGTCGGGAGACCTCTTGGTGCAGCTAAGAAAGAATATCTTACGGATAAAGAGTTGAAAGCGACTCATATTATGTCCTCACGAATTGTCTTTGAGGTTGACGATATATGGTACTATTTGCGAGGTGAGCAACCATTTATTTAAATTTTAATATAGCTTCATGAGTCTCTAATCAATTATAGACTTATCATCGAATCAATGTTTGCAGTTTTTCAAAAAGCGTTGTTTGGAAGAAAATCCTCGGATGACGGAGGATACACTAGAGGAACTACTTGACTCAAAAATTCCTCTGAATTTCAGTTGGTTCGAGTATGTCGAATCCTATTAACAACGTCACATGCATATACTTAAAGGCTCTCATGAAGTCCATTCAAAAGGTCTACACATTCCGGGTTATATAGTCGATGGCCTTAGGTTCCACCATTTGAATGTAACACGGCCGTGGCGACAAGCAACTCAAGGTGTGTGTTAATGGTGCGAGAATAGTATGGAGCGCTACTTTGTTTGATTTCCGGCAAGCTAAAGCGAATTGTGAGGATTGAATATTACGGATTGCCATTTAAATGAACCTTCTTGTTTGGCGTTGAGTGGTATGATCCTAATCCGAGATGCGAGGAAGAGCGGCGGTATGAAATGGTTGATGTGAACGAAAAGAAGAGGTGCGAACAGTATGAACCATTTATTACGGCGACTCAAAACGACAAGTGGTGTTTCTTGAATATCAAGCGAAAAGCGATAAGGGGAATGGTTAGGCTGCGGTACCTATTACGTGCTCGCTTGAAAGTGGAGTACATTGAGAAAGGCGACTCGATTACCAACTCGTACCAACAAGAGGATGTCGATAAACAAGCGGAAGATCCCATAGAAGCGGATGATGAGTTGTTTGATCTGCACGAGGACGATATGTAGCCTTAGAATGGCGATAACGGTATATTATGTGTATTATGAGTAATTATATGTTATTATAATACATTATGTATTATAACTTCGTACTAACACATTTTATTGTATTTATTACATTTTTGCGGATGCATGACGGAGGCCGTCCACTATCGTCCCCCATGCGGCCGCGCATGATAGTGGTGGGTCGGACACCGTCGAGACAGGGGAGGCTCGAAGATCGGGGCGGCGGGTCTCGGATTCTGAGACCCCGGCGGAGAAGCGGCGTGGCTCTACCGGTCGGCCGGACACATGCTGAAGGGCGACCACGATTGTCCCTACCTCGTGTTCGATCGAACAATCAGCGTCACGTGGGGCGGCTTTGTGATTTTCCCTATTGGTCACCCCAGTAAGTATTATACATTCTTCTTAAATATGTAAAACATAGCGATAATGATAGTTGACAAGTATAAATTGTTGTACTAAAGTAATATATATTAGTTTCTTGTATCTTATACATTGACAGACTTATGGCCTCGGGAGGTGCACAACAAACTAGGTGACATCTTAGGGCGGAGAACCAAGGCGGGGTGGTGAGTGTTGGAGCCACATCTCGGGCGCATGAGGGCGAGTACTTGATGAGCTAAGGGTAAGTTAAAATATGACATTCATTTGTTTGTAATTATAATCGTTTTAATATGGTGGTATGTTAGCCACTTTATTTGGGTGATATGTTAGTCACCATTGTGTTAGTAAATTTTAGGACAATGTGGTGGTATGTTAGCCATTGTATGTGAGTGGTATGTTAGCCACTTTATTTGGGTGATATGTTAGTCACCATTGTGTTAGTAAATTTTAGGACAATATGGGTGGTATGTTAGCCACTTTATTTGGGTGATATGTTAGTCACCATTGTGTTAGTAAATTTTAGGACAATGTGGTGGTATGTTATTGTTGTATGTGAGTGGTATGTTAGCCACTTTATTTGGGTGATATGTTAGTCACCATTGTGTTAGTAAATTTTAGGACAATGTGGTGGTATGTTAGCCACTATGTGAGTGGTATGTTAGCCACTTTATTTGGGTGATATGTTAGTCACCATATACATTATGTTGTTAGGACATGTATTGACTTTGGATGTTGTATGAAATTGGGAATGTAGAAGGTACTTCATTCCCGAGTTGATCCACAGATCTGGCGCGTTTACGAGGCTATGGGATCAAGCTATCTGAGGATATGAGTCTGCGTGGAAGGCCATTCGGGATCGGGTGGCCCAATCCCTCCACAGTTGATCCTGTGAGTGGGCCCTTTGGGATACTCTTGGCGCTTGGCGATGTCGGGGCGTTGCTTGGACCAATGAGAATCGGACATCCCGATCGTCTGGCGGAAGGGTCGTTCACCACCTTGGGAGGCGATCTACTGTCACTGATTATTATCAATCGGTGCGTATATATGTGTTTTTGCAATCTAGCATTACGTGTATGTGTGAAGTCTCTGCTGCTCTATTACTTGTAGATGATAAATTGTTGACTAGATCTGGTTTGATTCGTGTACGCACGGGAGGTGACATCCAAGTATGCCATCTTCAAGAAGGCCAAGCAGAATGGCGGGGTATGGACCGACTACCGGGCCTCGTCTATTGCGTTATGTTTATGTTGCTTAAAGTTCATATTTGTACACTATTACAAGTTACTTTTTAAAAACAGTAACTGATCATGATATCTGCTATTTACGATTTGGTGAGGTTGATGCTCGGTGGCGGCGGGGAGGGCGAGGCGGGTGATGTGTTGTCAATTGAACAAGTTGACAACATCTTCCTAGAGGTCGACAAACCGGACAAGAAAGGGCGAATATATGGACTCGGAGCCTCGGTTTGCATCGCTGGTCCGGTGCTCCTCATCATCATCCAGCGATCCAGGCGTCCGGTTTACAGGACGAGTCTCGGAAATAGATGCGATCGCTCAAGAGCAGGTTGCTCGGCTAACTCGAAGATGGAGCAACAAAGGGGCGAGATGGGCCTTGTGACGGAGAATGGCGCCTTGATTCTGAGATGGGCGATTCATGTCCCATTCCGCCATCACCCACCCGTCGATAGCTAGTTATGTATACATATGTTGGATTTTTTTCATATTTACACTTGTTTGGATAATTTCTCGACTCGAATATTACTTTTTATTCATTGAAACATTTTCTCCATTATTGATTTATTATCGAACATTATATTGATTAAATAGGTGAACTACGAAAATAGGGATTAATATGAAATAAATAGTGGCGGAATTAGTGGCGGAATTCACGGTGTGAAATTAGTGGCGAATTTCAAATTCGTCACTAGTCGATAAAATATTTAGCGGCGGATAGATTCTATCGTGCGCTAAATCTTGACAGATAGAATCTATCCGTCGCTATATTCGAAATTAAAAAAATAAATTGGTCAATCCGTCGTCCAATCCGTCGCGAATTGGACGACGGATTGTTATCCGTCGCCACGGCTCGAGGCGGATTTTCTTCCGTCACCGGTAGGCGGCGGATAGGCGCTTTGTGGCCATTTATCCGTCGCTCTGATTCGATTTTGTAGTGCTATCTCTGATGAGTTGATAATCCACAACATCATCTGGATTATTGAGCTCTATCCCTGTCCTTCTTCTAATCACATGCCTCTCCACTTGATTACTCGATTCAGGCTCCACGTGATCATGTATGTCAGTATTTCCCTGAGATTCAGCATGCGGTGTTGTCAGAACACCATGGTCTGCGAAAACTGGTGTTATCACCACACCAGTGTCTGTCTACTCCATATTCAGTGTTCCTGACACACCATCTTCGACAGGCTCCACCTGACTGAGTGTTCTCTCAACATTGTCAGTATTCCTCAATAATGGCATCACATCTTCATGGAAAGTCACATCCCTGCTGATGATGCATTTATTCACCCCTGGTTCTAATCACCAAAGTTTGTATCCCTTAACTCCCTTTGGATAACCAAGAAATAAGCACTTTACTGCTCTAGCCTCCAACTTATCTTGTTTAACACGAGCATAAGCTAAGCATCCAAATACCTTGAGATATGAGTAGTCTGAATGAGTACCTTTCCAAACTTCTTCAGGTGTCTTGAAACCAATAGCTGATGATGGACATAGGTTAATAAGATGTGCTGTCGTAGTCACAGCCTCTCCCCCAAAAGCTTTTTGACAAACCTGATCCAAGAAGCATGCACCTCACTCTTTCTAGGATTGTTCTATTCATCCTTTCAACTACTCCATTCTGCTGTGGATTTCCAGGAACTGACTTGTGTCTCAAGATGCCCTTCCCAACACAGAAGGTATTAAATTCATTAGACAGGAATTCCAGCCCATTATCAGTTCTGATCACCTTGAGCTTCTTGTTCATTTGATTCTCCATCTCCACAAGCCATTCCTTGAATTTCATGAAAGTCTCATGCTTGGACTTCAATACAAACACCCACACTTTCCTTGAAAGATCATCAATGATGGACAGAAAATATCTACCTCCATTCCTAGTGGTGGTTCTAAATCGATCTCCATAAATCTGCATGCACATCTTTGAAGTATGTCCTGTGGTGTGTTTCCCAACACCATAAGCATTCTTCTTGGACTTCCCTAACACAGAGCTCACAAAGTTCCATCTTATGTATCTTGTCTCCACAGAGTCCCTTCTTAGATAAATCCATAAGACCTTTCTCTCCAACATGTGATAGTCTTCTATGCCATAGAACGGTGTTGTCAGAACACTGTACACTGGAAACTTCACCAGTTACAGTTTTTCCTTGTAGATAATACAATTCTCTCCTTTTCAGAGCCTGCATAACCACCTTATCACCCTTCTTAACCTGAAGGACACCATTATCACCTGAATACTTGTATCCCTTAGTATCCATAGTTCCTAAGGATATCAAGTTCCTCTTCAAATGTGGCACATACCTCACATTAAGCAAATCCCTTATCACTCCATCAAACATCTCAATTCTCACTGTTCCCATACCCTTTATTATGCATGGTCTATCATCACCAAGAACAACTGATCCACAGTTTCTATGCTCAAAAGTTGAAAACCATTCTCTAATAGGTGTCATATGAAACGAATAGCCTGAATCCATAACCCATTCAGTTGATTGACTAGTTTGAGTGACTGAAAGTACCTCAGTAACAAGAGCTTCCGCAGTATGATAAGCCTCTAATTTGTTTGTAATGTCTGCGCCATAATTAGTATTCGGTGTTGTCGCCACACCCTTCCCTTTCTGCGCCTTTAGACTCATACAATCCTTCTTCAAGTGTCCTTGCTTCTTGCAATAATAACACTTCCTTGTTTCCGGGCCATCCTTGTTATACTGAGCTTTCCTTTGATCTGGATATTGCTTCTTCTTTGGTGGAAACTTGTGATATTGTTTCACCATAAGGCTTTCACCAGTACTGAGTGTTGGTGGAACACCGTCCTGGTCTAGCTCCCTTGATCTTAATGCAGATTCAATAGCCTCCATTCTCAATGCTTCTGTCCTCCCATACACCAAAGCATCCTTGAATGCAACAAGAGACCTAGGGAGTGAATTCATCAACGAGATAATTGCCTTGTCTTGGCTCCTCATCCTGTTCTTCACATCAGTTTCCAGATTGTCATGGTGTGCAACCAAGCTTCTTGAACAAATCCAACTGACTCATGATTGATTTTCCTTCAACCATCTTGAATGCAAATAGCCTCTGTTTTGCATAAATTTTATTTGCATCTGACTTGTCATTATACAATTCTTCTAGCTTCTCCCATATCTCCTTTGCCGATGAAAGATCACCGATTTCAATAAGAGCATTATCTCCCAGAGCTAATATCAAAGAACTGTAAGCCTTGAACTTGATTGCCTTTTATCGACATCGAGAAAGTTGTATCGAACTTCCGATCGGTCGTCGATAACACCTATTTGCGTAATGAGCCATCATTCTTCTCTTCCACAGACCAAAGTCTGCCTTTCCTTACAACGGTTTGAGGTCGAACTTTGGAGACGCATTTGATGAATAGATACCAGTTGATTGTCTTCCCACGAAGGCGCCGATTGTTAATCAAATCAACCCGATTCAATCGATAAACTACAAACCAACCAACAAACAAACACAAGAAAAATAAACACAAGATTTAGCGTGGTTGACAATTGTCTACGTCCAGGATAACCAAGATTTCTATTAACCAATAACCAGCAGTTTACAAGGAATCGACCAAACCTCCCGAGTTTCAAGCTACATGCTCCTCTGTTTTTCTATTCCTCACCGTGTTTCTCTCAGAAATCTTTTCTATGTCTCATCGATTTATCTAGTACCTACATGTGTATATATGCTAGAGAAATCAACATACATTGCCTCTCCTAATCGAAGCAATTCTTTCCTAACTAGAAAAGAAACCTTTGATGCCATGTAAAGGAATCCAGTTAGATTCGACTTCTAGCATACGTGTTCACACCACATCAATCTTCTCGATGTTATATCCAAGTGTCGCCACCACACACACATCCTTCATCCTTGTCATGAGTGTCTTGACACCATGTCCATTATCCTTTAATATTAAGCTAACGCTTCACATTACCTTCTACGGAGATGGGCGGTTCCTCGGCTGTACTAAGCGGCACTCTATCGTCGAACGCACAGATGTGCATTCTCCAGTATCCATTAGAAAACTCTATGTATCGGACCATGTTTAAGAAAATCAACAACTGCAAAGAGTGTAAGAATCTTACCACATTGTCGAGGACGTATTACATTAAGTATCGTAAGAATACTTAATATTGAGCCACCAATAATGTCTTGTAACCTACAGAACTTAATCAGTCAGTGAGCTCATTATCCAAGAATCAAGATCCCAGTTATGTTAAATATTAACTCCGACATGCACATGAGCACTCGCAATTTTATTTTGTCATATCACATGGTCGCCAGGATTTGACCCAACAACGATTAGAAAAAGTGCAAAACAACCATTAAGTAACTGCTCCGTTCCACGACAAGTTTCTCCTTAACTTTCGTGACCACCAAAATAAAGAAAAGTGGAAGATTTAATAATATTTAGAGGAAAAACAATAGATAATTAATAGAAAAATGGTAGTTTGATGATAAAGTTGAAAATTGAAAATTACTCTCTCCATCATAATCTCAACTTTCCACTTTCCTAGTATTTGTTATGTCTTAGTGCCAAGATGATAATGTATTTGGCGATAATGTATTTGAAGACTAATTGATAGCTTATAAATTCACTAATAAGATAACTTAAATTTGAGACTACTAAGCTAATTAACTTATTAATCTAACGTGTTCATAAGCAAACATCTACTTCCTCCGTCCTGAATTTAACTTTTCGCATTCTATTTTGTGAAGTCTCGATTTATTTTTATCCATTAAATGAAAATATATCTCTTACTTTATTCATTATCTCTCATACTTTATTCACTCTCTTTCCTATTTTATTCACTATTTCTCTTAATTTATTCACCTTTCTCTTAAAACTTATGTCTGGACCCGCAGAAAGTTTAATCCGGGACGGAGGGAGTATAATTTAAAAAATAAAAATAAATTATCAGGTAACTCATTTTTAAATAACGAATACAATTGTCTGGGAAGTGTGAAACTGGGAGAATCGATCGTTTTCAAATAAAAAGGTCTGGTTCAGGAGTAAGGACCATAGAACCGTCGCTTTCATGGTTCCAAAATTGAAGGTTCGTAAACCGTGGTCAGATCTACCTAACTGTCAACGTTTGGACAGGAGATATTGAACACACACCTAGTAGATCTAATGAGACTTGTGTAATGGAAATACTCAATGTCCGCCTCGTATATATAGATTAGATCTAGGCCTCGATTACTCACAAGATCGCAGCTACTTTTTCAACACGTGCGGACAGTGCTGAATCTGAGTCGAGTCCCGTCTGATCCAGACCCAACCCGACCCAAGAACTGTATAATACATACACATAGTGTAGAAGTGGATAGTTCAAATAATTACTATGTACACAAAGTAGCAATAGTGGTTGCAGTCGGTGGTGACTTCAATCTTTTATCAAGTTATTGATGAAGAAAGTGTTGTTTAAATTTGTGTGAAAATTTCAAAATATATTACTCCCACAATTTTTAAGTAAAATGTATAAAAGTATGTGGTCCCAAAAAATATGTGGTGGAGAATGTGTATGAGATATTAATTGAGTGGAAAATTACATGTAGACCCAAAAATATGTGGTTAGAAATGAGTATTATTATAAAATTAATTTTCATAAAAGGAAATGTAACACTTTTAATAAAACGCGTAAAACGGAAAATTGTAACACTTTTAGTGAAACGGATGGAGTATATTAAAAATATTAAAAATGGACGGAGTAACCAACAAACAATGACTATTGTAAAACAACGTCTAGATCTAACAAGTTATGTGAAATTGGTTTCGCGGTACCTTTGGTGATCCAGTCGTCCTAGGCGAAACTAGTTTTACAGTTAAAATTGAAAAATTAATTATTTTTTAATGCTTGACTACCAATAATGAGATTATGATAAAAGAAGTAAACAATTTTATCAATATTTTAAAAAGCAGTCAAAATTGAAGACCAAGTTATAATAATTTAGTCATCGTAAATAACAAAAGTACAAATCCAATAAGAAATACTAAAACATAGGCACATGCTGAGGACATATATCTTCCATCAGTCATGGCTTTTACCTGTTAAAAAGACCATGAATTCAATTATTATTAAAAAGTAAACAGCAATTCATTATTCATCCCCAAAAAAAACATGGACAGATCCAGTAAGAAACCAAAACTAGCCAAAGAACACAGATTTCTGCAAGATTATCTTCCTTCTTTCTTGTTCTGTCCATCTTGTTTTGTCATTGCAGCTACCTTGTACTACCTTCTTTTTCACCCAACAAACTACATCAGCTTCACATCCATCAATCATGGACAGAACCGAACCGAATCCATCATTCAGTCGAAAAACGGTGAGTCTGAAAGAATTCCATCTCACGTACAAACTCAAACTTACAGTTTTACCGACAGTTTTCAAATCTAGTCAGTTATATTAATTATATGTACGTTAACTTTCAATCTACTCTTATTAGCATGATACGACTCTTTTTAATGGTTGAATTAGATCAAATCTATTGTAGTGATGAACGTACATTTGTGTTTTACAGGTAGTGAAAAATGTGACTTGTTTAAGGGAGATGGATTCGCACTGCACAGGTTCCGCTGTACACGAACTATAGCTGCACGACGATGCAGCCGTACAAGAACTGTTTCTTGCAGGGAGACAGAACAGAGATTTTCTCAACTGGAGATGGAAACCGGACCAATGTGAACTCCCTCGCTTCGATCCTGATGGATTTCTTAGCATTGTACGAGGAAAGACGATGGCTTTCATAGGAGATTCGCTTGCTCGAAATCAAATGGACTCGCTGCTTTGTCTCCTGTCTATGGTTAGTTCTGTGACTTACAAGTTATAAAGTTCTTATGGATGTTAATACATGCCACATTCTCCAGATAAGGCTAACACAGTAACCTTTTTTGTTTTCTTTTACCCTCCTTTTAGGTAATTCTCTTATATATAAATCAATTTTTACACTTAACAAGCTGTAAAACTGATAATGTTATGTTAACTTCATATCGAAAATCGAGAATCTTGCAGACAGAAACCCCAATACAGATATACAAAGATGCAGATGATAGATCTGTGACATGGAAATTTCCAAAGCACAGCTTCACACTGGAGGTTTTGTGGACTACATGCCTAGTTGCAGGCACAGAGCGAATAGTGAACGGCTCCAAGACTAACACCTTCGATTTGCAGCTCGATAAAATCGATACAAGTTGGTTTAAGAAATTGCCCTCTGTAGATTATGCAGTTATCTCGAACGCTCATTGGCATTTCCGAGCAAATTACTTATACGAAGATGGAAAGTTCCTCAGTTGCACTTATTGCAGGGTGCCCAACATTACAGACGTGCATCCTACGGTATCCATTAGAAAAGCGTTCCAAACCTTATTTAAGGAAATCAATAGCTGCAAGAACTGCAAGAATCTTACAACATTGTTGAGGGCGTATTCACCCGCACATTATGAGGTGGAGAGTGGAACAATGGAGGAAATTGCAATGGAACTAGGCCGTATAGGAAGGAAGAAGTTGTTAATTGGGGTGATCTGGCATTGACGAAACTTCAGGCAGAGGAACTTGAGATTGCAAGGAATGAAACGGATGGAAATGGAATTGGAAATGTGTTTGAAATTATTGATGTTCTGAAATGATGTTGATGAGGCGGACGGGCATCCTGGCGAGTACTATAGGAAACATTGGGTGAAAGGTTATAAGGATTGTGTGCACTGGTGTTTACCTGGTCAGTCGATACTTGGAGCAGATTCTGCTGGATATTCTCAAGAGACATCCATTTAATGGTTAGAACTATTGTATTTAGCAACCTAGGAGTTGCTACTCATATGAAAATTATAAGCATGTCGAGCGTGTATAGGAAGTGAAATTAAACATATACTGTTATACCTTTACAAGGTTTAGCATCCCGTAAATTTCATTTCTAATTCGCCTCGTGGCTAATTTACTCTTTATGGAAAACATGGTGGAGTAAATGGCAAGAAGCAAAAACAAGTATAAAGAGAAACAAGAAATTGTTTAAGCCCACTTGTTTGAAAATTCTCCATGATTGAACCTTGAGCTAGCTCTGCAAGTGTATCACTAGAAACACAGACATGGAGAAACAAGAACCAAACTTCATAGACCAAAAATCAGTTTCATTACCAAAGTTCTTGTTCAAGAAACAAGATCAAGAACATAACTTATCAAAAGATACTTGTTTTCTGCTTTCCTCAGCATGTTTGATCATGGCTGTAAGCTGCTATATATATACTCGAATACACAGACAACAGTAAGAATGATCAAGCGCATAATCAAACTAAATCCATCCTTGGTAAGTCACATAATGCATGGATTCTCTCGATCATTTGTTCAATCATTAACTTTCTTTGAGAGATATGCTTCACATGTTGATCGTGAAGTGAGGTAGAAAAGGGCGATTTATTCAAAGGGCGATGGATTCCAGATGCAAGAGGCCAAGAGGTTCATTATATACCAACTACAGCTGCAAAACAATTCCAGTAATGAAGAACTAGCTGTTTCCTGCAGGGGAAAGAGGATAGAGATTTTCTATACACTGATAGCAGTATGTTATTTGGAACTGTTGATGTTACCGAAATGATGATAATGAGGCCTGACGGCCATCCTGGCGTGCACTGGGGATATAAATGGATGAACCGTTACAACGATTGATTGCATTTGTGCCTGCTTAGTCCGGCTGATACTTGGAGCGAAATGATTTTAGAAAATCTTAAGCAGTGTTCTTTGATTTATTGAACCCGGATTCTCTTCCTTGAGGCTGATTTTCGTAGAAATTGAGTTCTGTGGGTTGTTTAGTTTTTCCAGATGTCTTGGGAAAGGTAATATGATTCCATTTCCACAAGCTTCATCTTGGGAGAAGAATCAAAGGTACTTGAGATTGGCAATAATTTATATGAATCAAGATCCCCAGTTAGTTAATGAAACTGACAGAACAATATTTGTTTAAGCTGCAAACACATTATGAAGACACGGTTTTCTGGCGTAAAACCTGCTGAGAAATGCTTAAAATCAAGCATCTGTAGCAGTAGAGCACAAGTTACATGGCATGAAGAAATCAACTAACAGCACCATTTAGCAGATTATAGAATCAGAAATTCAGAACCATTTCAGTCTCATCATGATCAAGAAACTCAAATCGTGAACTTGTGAAAGTTACTTTGTATATGTGCTACTCGACATGTCTGTTTATGGTTGTTAGCTTCTACCTAACACCCTGGAATCTTGATCAGGTACCGTCCAGCAATGAAGAACACAATCAAGCGAAATGCATAGTTAGGCCTGAAACCAATCGTAAGTCATGCATAAATCACGCGTATTTTGTCATTCATATACAGCTGTTTTTGAGCATTCTGTTTCCATGTTCAGATAGAAGACTGTGACTTATTCAAGGGGCAATGGATTCGGGATGCAAGAGGTTCTCTATATCTGAATTATGGTTATGCGACAATGCAATCCTTCAAGAACTGTTTCCTCCACGGAAGACACGATAGAGATTTTCTTAACTGGAGATGGAAACCAGACCAATGTGAACTCCTCGTTTCAATCCTGAGGAGTTTCTATGTATTGTCTGAGGAAAGGCGATGGCTTTCATTGGCGATTCACTTGCTAGGAATCAAATGGACTCCTCCTCTGTCTCCTATCTATGGTTAGTACTCGAACTCTGGTTCTTGTTCGATTTTAGACCGAGCCTAGTAGCGACTTGGTAAGAGATCTTGCATTCAGTTCAACAAAGCAGGATGATTTTTGATGCTCAAAATCAAATTGGGGTTCATATTCTGCTTTTGTTCAAGAACTTGGTTTATCAAACAGTTCTCATAAGGCTTTTTGCAGACAGAAACTCCAACACAGATATACAAAGATGGCGAAGATCGATTCGTAACATGGAAGTTTCAAAACACGACTTCACGCTAAAGGTTCTCTGGACTACATTCCTAGTATCTGCCACCGAGAGAATAAACAACGGATCCAACACTGGTAATGTTGATCTCCAGCTCGAGAAGATCGACACCAATTGGTCTGAACAACTACCTTCATTAGATTACGCAATTATCTCCAATGGTCACTGGTTTTCCGACCAAATTACATATCTGAGGATGGAATTCTCCTCGGTTGTACTTACTGTGGGCGCCAGGCGTGACAGAACTAAGTCGGTGTATCCATTGCAAAAGCATTGCGAACTGCATTGAAGGAAATCAATAACTGCAAAACTGCACGAATCTTACGTACCCTGGTGAGAACATTTTCTCCGGCACATTTTGAAGGTGGGCGTGGAGCGATGGAGGAAGATGCAACAGGACAAGGCCTTACTCAAAGGAAGAGGTTCTTAACTGGGGTGATTTGGAATACAGGAAACTTCAGGCAGAGGAATTCGGCATTGCAAGAAACGAAAAAGGGGGCGCGTTCGAAATTCTTGATGTTACAGAAATGATGATAATGAGAGCGGATGCGCATCCAAATGATCATTATGGAAAATATTCGATGAAAGGCTATAACGATTGTATCCATTGGTGTCTGCCTGGTCCGGTTGATACTTGGAACGAACTTTTGTTAGCAATTCTTAAACAATCGTCAGCAATTACAGAACTACATACATTTTCATTTTTGAATTCAAGATTTGAAACCTGTGTACAGTCAATACTACCATAATGTCTATAGACAAATTCTTTTCATGACAACAAATATTGAAGAAAACTACAGGAACAACAGTTAGCATTTCATGCTTCAAAACAAATCCGGTTCTTGTCAATGATCAGTGCGAACCTCAGAAAAAAGAATGCAAGTTTACGTCTCCCAGACCGATGATCCATACGATCAACAATGGCGAAAAGCATGATTAACCTGCAGCCTTTGATCTGGGAGATAGCCTTGAAAACGCGGTCTTGATGCTCAACTTCTCCTTGGATTTCGACGCCTTTGGATCGTGTCGATAACAAACATCACCATCGCAGGCATATTTAGGGGTGGATTGTTCAGAAAAGCAGCTGCTCAAAATGTTGAACAAATTAGAAATAGACATGTTTTATGAATGAATATTGTTCAACTTTGCTTTGTTGTTGTTCTAAGTTAAGAGTATTTATAATTGGAGAAAAAAAATGGTTGATTTATATATGTGCACGTTGAATAGTTGAACACCTATAGCTGGTTTACAGAGAATTGTTGAAATTCAAAAATATTAGTATTCCAATAAAAACACGTGAAATGTCTATTTTCATAAGTGGTCAATATACGATAGCCATGACTTTTTTATTGTTTTTCTCATTTTCTTTTCTAAATGTTTGATTGGTTTCAAATCTAAGATGCCGACTTGTGGCAGATATTTGACACTCTTATTAGAGTAAAAACCAATTGTTTGATCGATGTTTGTGAATCACATGTCTGGAATGTTTTTATGAGAGACCGGATTTGATATGCATGAAAGACATACATAGCACTGCACAGTGATGTATGTTATAGCTGATGTTTGCAGATTGATCTCGTCTCTCGGAGATATATAGCT
Source organism: Plantago major (assembly GCA_026545765.1). Taxonomy (NCBI): domain Eukaryota; kingdom Viridiplantae; phylum Streptophyta; class Magnoliopsida; order Lamiales; family Plantaginaceae; genus Plantago; species Plantago major. The sequence goes on from JAIFAC010000086.1 coordinate 185,903, forward strand.
TATGTATGTGCCCATATTAGTAAAACGGCGTAATAAGACAAGTAGTCATTTGTTCACAGTTGATTAAGTGAAATCGACTATGAGAGTGTGATATTGTATTGAAAATTTGATGAGAGATAGATGCCTTAGTACCAGAGTTGAAATTATGGATTTAGCGCGTCTTTATAAGTTGGCTTTTAGATAGAAGCTGTCATAATATTAGAAACTTTGACTAACACCCAGACTTAGGGTTGAATGAATCTTCCACGAGAGTGTAGGGAGTATTGGATGAGTTCAAGCCAAACAAATCACTAAACATAAATAGGGATATTATTTTCAAGAGTAACCCAAATCTGCAGCACTCGTTGTTTTACTTAGAATTATGTATCACGCCATACAAACTATAGCGTAACACTTCCTCCGTCTGTGAATGGACATGGACCCAGATTTCCCCAACAGGGGATGGAAATCGGATCAATGCAAATTAAAGCGTTTCAACCACAATGAAGCTAAGTCATCGTCTATTAGTTGTCAACAACAAATCGATACATACTTCCGCAAGAACATTTCAAGACATCATTCGTCTCTAGTGAGATGCTTCATTTGAAGAACACAGCCCCCAAGAGGAAACAGACACAACAGTGTTCAACACATCATAAGCTAACCACTGAGGTTTCAACATCAACATGGCAAGTTATGCTTTGGATAAATTTCTTCATATATGAAATATGTGTTTACATACAAAAGCAGGCATTTTGATATAGACAAGAACAGCTTCTAGCTACTCTATTCTAAATTTAGCTGGTAGAACTAGAAAATACAAAATACAGACACTATAATATTCAGCAAAATCCCAAAAGTGAAACTACAACAAAGCCGGGGCTACTTCTGCTTCAACATCTTATAGCCGTGCAGAGTAATGTATCCATTTGGAAAAATACAATGGCAAGAATGATAAGTATAGACGGAACATCAATCTTTTGTATCACGGATACGAACCATGACAAGGCATCTATTTGACGAACAAATAATATGATTCATTCTACCGACTTATCAACTGTTCTAAAAGCTCAAGCATCAACCAGAGACAAATTCACAACCTTTTCATCAACCAAACTTGGCTTTTCTCACCACAGAACACGAAAAGTCAAAAACAGAAATCATTATCATAAACTTCAATGAGAGCCATTCGACATTACAATCACCATTCTACGTTATTAATACAACCATAGAATGTCAGAAAATAGGTCACAGCGACTAATGCAAATGCACAGGACAGCCTAGCGATGAAAGCGTAAATTTCAAAATCATCAACCCGATTAATAGCAATTTGATATTATGATCACCATTCTACCATTATACAAGCATAAAAGTGTAAGAGAAAAGACACAAAATCTAACATAAATGCACAAGGACAAGACTTAAACCTCATTAATCTGGTGAGCTCCCAAAGTGAAAGAAACGAGTTCACGAACAGGTGGATACTCCACCAATGAAATATCCATGGCATATCCACTCACAGGCATCTTCAAATCCAAGACAGTGAATGCCTCAGCCATACGAGCCTTTGGTGCTTCTTCAGCCACTGCACAGTACGGAAACCACGTATCCGGAAGATATTCCTCTGCAATCTCAATGCCTTCTTTCTTCATCGCGTCGCACAACTGTGAATGGAATTGAAGGAGAGACAGGGATGGCGTTGGGCCAAGAAAAAAGCGTTGTTATCGTTGGGAGAGATCAATTGAGGAGAAGCAAACAGATGAGGTTCACTTTTCATAGCAAAGTTTCTCAGGATACTCTCCACTTTGGATATGTCAACATAAGGGCTTGAGAATAAAGTAAGATGAGGCCTTGATTCTATTTCAATTAACTGAGTGCTGATTTGGCCTTGAGCCAGCATGTTCCACGCCTTCAAGACTTGGTTTTCCAGTGCAGGATCAAAGTAAAGCTCAATTGCATAGCCTTGCGACATTTTACTCGTGAATTGTCTCTAGTTCAAGAAAAACATAAGCACAGTCAATGAAGATTATTATTATTGTGCAGTCATCAGAGCATTTTCTCTAAATTATAGTTTAAGGGTAGCGTAAGAAGCAAATAACACAAAACTGGCGAAAATTTGCATAATGCACTATGAAATGAAACAAACATGATCACCTCGAATTACAGTTCATTAAAAGCATAAGCACAGAGTGAGTGAAGGTTTTCATTGTCCATCAATTGGTGGCATTCTTATCTACATTGTATCCCAAGGACAACTTACGAAGAAAAATAACCCAGAGCTGGCAAAAATTCCAGAATGCACTACCAAACAAAAACAAGAACTGTATCAAAGTTACAGTTCAAGAAAACATTAACACAGTAAGCGAATTGTGCAATGTGCATAGACACCAAAGCATTCATCTAACTAACAAATCGAGGAATCCCAAGAAAGGACCAGCTAAACAGAGCTGGCAAGAAATTTGACAATGCACTGAAAACCGAACAAGCATTGTCTCTAAATTATAGATCAGCAAAAACATAAACACGGTGAATGAATGTTATTGTTCTGCATCCATCAGAGCATTTTAATTTTTTCCTATATCACAATTCAAGGGTAATATACTAATATGAGGAAGAATCAAATAACACAGAGCTGACAGGAATTCCACAGTGCACGAACGAACACGAATTGCCTCTAAATGACAGTTCAATAAAACCTTTAAAAATCAGTGGATACAGATTATTATTATTATCACTGTGCATCAAGCATTTTCCTTAAATTATGTGAGCAAGAATGAAATACAATATAGGAAAATCACTATGAACAAATACGAATTGTCTCAAATTACAGTTCAGAAAAACATAAACACAGTGAATGAAGGTTATCATTGTGCATCCATCAAAGCATTTTCTATTGTGCATCTAAATTACAAGTCAGGTTTACCGTAACGAAGAGCAGAATAACAAAGAGCTGGCAAGAAATTCCATAATGCACACTATGAAACAAACCAAGATATCAAGAAATACCGAAACGCAAAGATAAATACAGAATCAGTAATCACAGAATCAAATGCAGCATAACAAAGTGTGAATCCAGATAACCAGAATCAGCTAAGGAAAAAAAAATACTACTTATAAAAAAACTAACAAAGATCTACAACTCACAACAAAAAAGAACCCAATATGCAGAAAACTTCAAGAATCAATATACCGAACCCTCAATCGAAATGAATTGAGGTTAGATAAACCCTAAAGAAATGAAATTGAGCGAAAAGGGAACATACCCAATTGATTTGAGAGACAACTAATTCGGGAAACTTGAGTGGGCAACTGAAAGAGACTAAAAAAGAAATGGTCTTGAAGATTGAAAAGGGTGTGGAAATTGACAGAAGAGGATTCAAGGGCATGTGAGAATTATCGGGTAGTCTTGAATGGATGTTAAAGTTTCAAATCCGATAGACACAGAGAGAATAAAGAGCTACACGAAAAGGGTTCTTCACGCATTTCAGCTAAATTCAACAGTTTCTTGGATGCTTGTAGTTTTTTCCAGGGACTTGAGTGGTGAAAGTGGGTAAGATTTGGGTTGGAATTGCAAACTTCTTTGTGATAAGACAATTACGAAAGTATTAGTTAACTTATACGCTATCAGCTTCACTTATTATCTTGTTTTGAATTCTTGTGATTTAAGTTCGTGTTTTCTTTAAATTATAAAATGACGATTCGTTTAATGTTATTTAGTTGTAAATTACAAACCACTCTCATGAACTCTTTGACGGTGTTTAACACTAAATTATAAGATCGAGGGTTTTTTTTTGAAACGGTGTGAAATATAATTTGAGATGATCGATCGTAAAATAGACTCTTCGGTGTTTAGCACTTTGGCTTATAAACTCGGTAGCTTATTTTTAACAAAGTTTGTTACATAAGCGACTTGCTTGCAACTTATAACTTTACTAATCTAATAAATTTGTTGAGATATCTTATTAAAATGAGAAACTAAGTGAATTGCTCTTATATATAGTACTATATTATATTTAGGAATCCGTAGTTTATCGCCTAATTGATATCTTAAATACCGATAAAAGTCATTAGTTTATCAATTCATGTCGTTTCTGCATTAGTTTATCGTTTATTTATAACATTTATCATTATACGTGCTAATAGTTAAGCTTCAAATAGTTTTGTAATGAGCCCAAATTATATCGTTTTGAGGAAAGCCCACATCAAAGAAGGCTACGATGAAAGAACTGAATAACAGCCGTGAGGTGAATTAGTTGGCCAAATGATGGGCCAGAGACATGGATTATTAACGGACCATAAGTGGGCTTTAATATGTTTCATTGTTCTCTTCTGCAGATTTTTGGGAAAAGTTTTCGTCAAATTTTACTTTTATCATTTTTAAGAAATGAGTGGAACTAAATCAAATGCAGAAAAATGCCGACTATAGTAAATAATTACAGCTTATTGTTTATATAACATATACAAATTAGTTGCATTTATAGCATTGAAAAAATCGTTAGTTGTATTTAAAGCGTGAAGATATGTAATAAAACTATATGATCATTTTACATAAAAATTAAAAATTTACGTATTGGTGTCTTCTATTGGAGAAATAATATAAATGATTAAATTAGCATCTCTAAATTCAAACTTTTCTATGAGATGCATGGATTATATCGCGTTATGAAACCTTTGACTTACACCACGACCTAAATTGAATCTTGAGGAGATAAAAACTCGTATTAAATTGTCATTATGAATAACCTTTCAAATTAAAATGGTTGAAAGGTCAAGAGTGAAAGTATTAAAAATAATATAAACATTCACATTCCACAATTATACAATTATAACTTTCATATTATCACTCTCCACCCTAATTTCTTGCATTGTTGTGGATATTCCGAAAGCATTTGCTTGATACTTTAGGAGCTTATTGTTATAAAGTGACATCATGATTAAAACTTTTGTCTTTCAAAACTTTGGCATATTTAATGCTCAGTAGACCCTTAAACTATGTGGTGTACAAAGTATAAGACACATGGGAAGGTAAACCCTAATAGTTAAAGCATTTTGTCCTTTTGTATTTTTATATTTTCTTTTCTTGATTGATCAGACACTGAATTATAAAACCTGAAACACACAATACTTCGAGCTAGACTGCCCACTGTGGAAGATGCCCACTGTGGGTGGTCGTAGGGGAGCGGCGACTTCCTAAGTTACAATTTTAGCATTGGAACCTTTTTATTTCTTTTTGTTTTTATTGAATTTTAATTTTTAAAAATATATATAAAATTATCTGGAATTGTCATATTTTTTGAAATACATAAATAGAAATAGTGAAGGCATATTTTATCATACAATTCACCTTTTTATTAGTTATTTATGTTATTCGATTTTGATGGTGGATTTAAATTAAAAATACCATTTTAACTCAAATATTCATTACATTTCAATATTCTAACTAATATAACTATTATAAGTAATTAAAAAAATTTAAAATTTTTTAAAAAAATCCTGCGACCACTCCTGATATGGGTTTTGGTGTGGAAGAAGTGGATTAGGCGGCGACCATTTTTTTAGTGCACATTAATAGTCTTAGGTCCCTAGACCTTAGACTTTAATCCGTGTAAGCCATTAATTTTTGTTTCGACCATAGGGTTTATTATAGTAAAGCGGGTTTGATGCGATTCTTAATAGTTTATCCATGATGTTTAGTTAAGTTGGGATCGAGATACCCGAGAATAATAAGTCGAAAATGATATAAAGTTGCAAAATCAGCATATGGATCTCCACGAAGCATACTTTCCAAACCTCCCTTATGACTAGCCCTCGTATCAACCATGAAACTGAAACTAACGCTTCCTTAAATCTCAAGGGTGGTTGAAAACCACCATTCACTCGACCTCATTTAAACTCTCTCTTTAAGTGGTACATACAAAACTTAGATCATCGATCATATGATCACTCTAGCATACTATGATGCGGTTACATTAGTTAGGTATTTTCGCCTTGCCTAATGGTATGATGTCTTAGAATACATATTTGATATGAATTTATATGTGACGTTATTCTGAATGCTTATTTTCTGTCTTTAATGAATTATGAATATTACATATAAGAATATTCCTTTGGGTAACTATGCGCAGTTTGGCTTTATATGGCATTTAATGACACTATAATCTATCAATAATCAAAGATTAAAGTTCATGTGGAGCAGATGCTGTTTGTAGTAATGGTGCTAGTTCCACTAATCAAGAAGAACGATGTGGTTATAAATGTTGTGTACTTTACGTAAAAAACAATGCATGTGTTTTTTTTAAGAAACAAGCTAAACAATTAGTGGTAGTTAAACTTTCACCTTATTTAAAAACGTTTTCTAAATCAATTGTATTATTGACATCAGTTTAAACAAAATCATATTATTAACATTTACAAAACATATTGATCATTACATTAAGAACACTTTATTTTGATTAAATAATGTGAAATTATCTAATAAATTGACTGATCAACCGTGTCGATACACATTAAGTAAATACTAAAATATGTTGGGGTTTGATTAGATTAGTGATTTGATTGTGTTAAACAAATTAATTGTGTCAGAATCGAACAGGATAGATGATATGATCACATGGGAGTGTGTAATGGGCCAGATTGGTTTGCATGTGGCCCATATTTATCTATAAGTTGCCAACATTCTATCGTTGAGACCATATGCCACATTTTCTTTTTATCTTCAAACTTCAAAATCAAAGAAAATAAATAAATACATAAATTATTGAGAAAAAATTCAGAAATAAAATAGAATTGGAGGGAATACATGTTTTCATTTTTATGATGCCAACAAGTAGCAATAATATCTCACAAGGCATAGATTAAAAATAATGAGGAAATGGATAGCATCTTAATCCTCAAAATAATTTATACTATTTTTATTTATCAATAAACTTCCATTTCATATAAAAATAAGATGAGTTAATATAATTCTTTCATACATAATACATGATCTATTTAAGAATAGTGAGCGCTCTAAAATATCTAGTCATCGTATTAAAATTATTTTATAAGCATAAAAGTTTCTACTATTATTAGTAAACATATGTTTTGATAACCGTGTTTTTCTGAAAATAAAAAAATAAATATAATGTTTAGTTGTATCTTGTATTTAGAAAAAAGTTACTCGTTTTTTATTTATGTCGAGTTTTCAATCTTATAAGTGAAATGAATAGATGTTGATGGAAGACATATTTGAAGTGAATCAAACATATGACTTTTCTAATATTAGTAAAAAAGTAGTAATTTCACTTAAATTAGGTCCTTGTTCAGATTTATTTTTGGTAGAATTTAAATACCATGCAAAGTTGACTTTTAGAAAAAGTATGGAATATGATCATTTTATAATCTACACCGATACTCCCCATTTCTCGTGGCTATATTTGACATCTTTTGAGAAGCCATTAAGTGTGGAAACTTAATCTTTGAGCGGAAATTT
>JAIFAC010000087.1:0-47500 GCA_026545765.1 Plantago major
TCACAATCATCTCTCGTGTCTCCGAAAATCCATGCCTTCTTTTTGTGTTTTGCAGGATTTCTCTTCGACAAAATGTTGACCCACGATATTTCCCCATATCCAGCATGCACAATTTTGATATCCGATAGCTTGAAATAATCATATATGATCCTCGATATTTGATGTCACCCTTGTATTGTTCTTCATCCATGTAGAAGGACCCATAGGTTCCACAAAAAGTCTGCCTTGTGCCGCTCCAATCGATTGGGAATTTTGTGCACATCATCCGCATTCCATAAGGACATTCATCGAGAGGTCCTTCTTCACGGCTTTTATCCTGTTGATAACTTTAAAATCCAACCGCTTCTGATGTGGTGTGTTAATCAAGAATGGTTTTTTTCTCCATGCCATGAAGTTGTTTATGGATTGGTTCTGGAAACCTTGAATTTAGCAGTAAATGTTTGAGTTCCAGAATCCAGTGGCCAATTTTTCTGATTTATGCACCTGTAGACAGAGGAGTTGTTGTTAGTCTTCACATACTCAATTTTGGTTTCTTCCGCCCGAGGAAGTCGACTTTTATCTTTTCACTTAGTCTATTCCTCCTCGCCTTGAATTTTCTCTGGGGATTGCTTGAAGAACCACCTTGATAGACTGGTATTTCCAGAGGGTGTTTTAGCCAAAGGCTTTGCGCCTACGGGTTCGCTTAGGCTATCAATTTTTCTTTTCTCGTGAAGAGGAGCTTCATCTTCATCAGCCTTCATCATCATCATCAAGATTAATTTTGTGAAGTTTGCGCCTTCTTCATTGCCTGTGGATTTGATTTGCCTTCTTCTTCTTCTTCGTAAGATTCTTCAATCCTTTTACTTGTCTTCTCCTCGAGCCTTGGTACTCCTCGAGGTTTTGTGCCACGGCCTTGTTACCATTGAAGTTCCTTCACTGTTTCTGGAAGTAGCTTGACTTGAGGAGGGCTCATTGATCGGGTCGGAAGTTTTCTGTTTCTTCTTCCTCTCCGACACTGCATTTCTTCTTATATCCTTCTCCTTCTTCCCATTCCCCGACTTTGAGGTCCAGATTTGTACAATCCTTCCCCTTAGTCATTGTCATCGACTAAGTCTCATAAAGGATTCTCAGAGAGACTCAAATGTCCTCAGGAGTAGTTATAAAGTGGACAAACTTCAAGTTCAGATTTGAGCTCCCGATTTTGTTTGATAAGTCCATTTTCCTTATCGCGAGCTCGCCAATGGGCCTAGTATGGAATCTGCTTTTCCAAGAGGTAACTCGCTTCATGAAAAGCTTTTTCACTAATGATACATCATCATCCCTTACCATGCCTAGGTCTCTCGAGCAATGACCAAACCGTTGTTCTCTCGAGTGATGAGCTCGTGAAGGTCTTCATCTCGGAGGGACTGATGTAATGGCGCTTCATTTTGAGAAGATAACCTTATGCTTTAGACAAGATTTGAAATCGTCAAGTATTCATCGGTGTCGTGGATATTCGGCAATGGTTGAAGATTTCAGAGCAATTTGCTTCCTTTTCAAGTGAGATATCACCAAATGCTCATTTCGTGTTCGCCAATTTCTTCTCTTCTTCATCATCTCGAAATATCAGCCCAAAGGGTCTTCATCCTCTCGACATTTTCAAGATTTTCTAGTCCGTAAACCATCTCGTAGACGGGCTTCTTTCCTTCAGAGAGGAGGATGGTATGTCTTTTGATGGTGATGCACTTAGCACATGCTTTTGCTTTTATACTTCTTCAAGATTCAGCTCCTTAGTAATGGCATTTACAAAGATCCTCGAGCTCTTTGACCTCAGAGTAATCTACAATTTCTTTCAAGTATTAATCTTGAAGCTTATTGCTTTATCTCGATTTAACTAGCTCTTCTTCCAATTGAAGATGGAGTCATTGTTCTTCTTCAACAATTGTTCGAGTTGAGCAGCCTGCTTTGTGTATTCAATATCTTCCGAGTTGTTTCTCAAATTGCTCAACTATTTGTTCAAGAGTGTCCTTTGTTGTCGGGAAGATGGATGGTGGATTTCGAGGAGATGGAGGAGGGATTGCTGTGATGTCCTCTCAAGCAGTGCTCTTCAAAAATTCGAGGCACTCTTCCTCCTGTAATCCTCCCGCCCTCGTGCAGGGCATCATAATCATCATCCTTCTTATCATCCTCATCCTTGTGATGGTCAAGGAGAATCTTCATAGTCATTCTCATCCTTCTCTTCTTCATCTTTAGAGACCAGTTGATCACTTCGAATAGTGACCGCATTGCTCATTAACTCTCTTGTTCAGAGGGTATGTAGAGTCCTGGGCAAAGTAGGCTTGAATGCCATCTCGCATTCGTCCCACCATCCGCTTTCTCAAAAGCTTCAATGAGCTTGTAGCTTTCTTTGATAAAGTCCATATGCATCGAGTAGCAAAGAGTACTCCTATGTCGGAACATAGCATGGACATAATTCTCCAAGTCAAAAGCTCGACTTTTCTCAATTCGTGATCACCACCTTGTTAATTCAATGATCCGAGCTTCGAAGCTTTTGCTACTTTCTCTCAAACACTTGAGATGTTTCTCGAGCGTGGTTCTTGAAGAATGTAAGAAGGTCTTCGTTGAGAATGCGTAAACCGCTGCATACTTGATTGAGCCCCGAAAGAAAGAGTTGTGAGTTAGATTCAAAACTTGTGTAGATATCGAGTATTTGTGTAGTTAGGTTTCGAGATACCAATGAATGCATCAGCTCAGACTCAGACTTGTACCATCGCGTAGGAGTTCCTCGATATCTTGTTGTGAGGTGGGGACTTGGAAGTCCGGTCCTCATCAACCTTTCTTCGCTGAACCGAGATTAGAAACATAACACTTAGGAAATTTTATCAAGAAATTTTTATCGACAAATCGAGATCCGAGAGGTCAATTACCTCCGCTGGAGGCTCAGATATTGTCTCTCGTAGACTTGTGCACTCGAATCTTTTCGTGATGAAGGCCTTGATGCCTTATCAATTTCCATATGTTGTGAGGATCGAGGGCAACTCCTCGCCAGCTTTACTTTTTGAATCATATAGAATGTGTTAGTTTGAGAAAATGATCGTAGATTCGTTTCAAGAATAAAGATATCCGAAAGAAATACTTTCCTCCGTAGAAGGTTCAGATTTGTTCCTCGAGACCTTGAAGTCTCGGATTCTTCTCTCAAGAGATAGACTTTTCACCTCTTCATTTTTCTTCTCATTGAGCCTATTAGAAACAAACACTTATTAGTCAAGTGTATATAGCACATATCCGAGTTATATCTTAAGGAATTATTTTCACCGTGAGACAGATCCTGTTCTTAAGTGATGAGGCTATGGAAGCCTCCTTCTCAGATTCGAGGTAAGCTTTACTTCCTCTTGTTGTCAGGTTTCTAAATCACCAGAACAAAGAAATTTCATTAAATAACAAGATTTATCGTACACAAAATATCACAAGTAAAGAGTTAAACCATTCACCACCTCGAGCAATGTCAGCTTATTGGTCTCAAACTTGTGACCTTCCATGCGCTGGTTTTGGTGTTCCATTTCACTTCTTTTGTTTGAAGTTTTAGGTACTTTACCTTTCCGAGTATGCAACTCGCCTCCCCTGTTGATCATTCGAGTAGTGCCCGCTTGATCCTCTTATCGAGTCAGAACCCGCTTTTGCGTGATTTTCTTCAAAGAAAGAAAGATGTCGTATCCGTAACTCAAGTACCATTTCAGCAGATCCACATCCGGTTGTTGTGCTTGAGATAGACTTTCGAGTGTCGAGGCAACGGCAGATCCTCCAACACTAGAGTATCGCCATCGAGCATCTTCAATATGATCTCTTTTCGCTCGATGGTGTAAATTGTCCAGGATTTTGGACACAGCTTGCTTGTTCAAGAATCCTTGAAACAAAGCTTGTTCAAAGAACCCGTGGTGTAGGTTCTTCTTCGATACCTCTACACTAGTTACTTTTTCAAGAATCTTAGCCCTTTTGATTTCTCTAGACTTGAGAGATGACTAAATCATCATCTTCTTCGCCGAGCTCTCATCAAAGATTAGGAACCGATTGGTCCATAATCCTCGCGGTTTCAGAGATAGGACTGCATCTACCACTACTTTCTTTAGCAAAGATTGATTAGTTCATCGCCAAGGCCAGTTTTCGCTTATGAAAGCACTTTTCGTGAAGTCTACTTGTTCAAGAGTCGATACCTCTTTGCAAAGATTGATGAGTTCATCCGCATTGACGAAGTTCATCAACAAAGGGTGGTGTATCCGGGAATCGCCAACCACAAAGTGTGTCTTCCGATTTGCAAGACACTTCTTTCATGAAGTTCTGGCTTTTGGTCGCAACTTTTCCTCGATACCTCTCCATTTTCGCTTCGAACCTTTCGAGATCCAGAACCTTTTTCATCAAGTTCATATATTCATATTTGTAGAGTAGGTTATCCTTGTCTATGTCACCTTCTCCGAGCTCAATGTCAAGCTTCTCCAAAGAAGTAGCATATCTTTAGACCATAGCTCATGGCATTTCGCTTAGCAAGTCCCTTAGCGATTTTAGGCTCAAAGCCTTGAATCTTCTTTTACAAACTTTATAAAGGCGCATTTGCCCAATTGAAAGAGTTTTCATTGCCTTTTGTCTTGCAACAAGAACATCATCATCTAGCTTCGCTTATCCGTCAGCACCTCCTTGTAGACCATCAAAGCATCCGTGAAGACCGCATGCCAACAAATCCCAGGAACTAACAGATGTATGGTTCGATGTCGCAAGCATGAAATCAAGGTGTATCTTGTTTATCGCTGTCACACACACACCAATGTACAATTGTTTTACACCTTCAAGGAGATCTTCATCTCGGTGTCTATTTCAAAATCCTTTCCAAGATTTTGAAGATCAAACAACTTACGTAAAGTTGTTAAGTCCAAAAGGATTTCCTTTCCTCGACCTTAGTTTTATAGACACTATTTGTTGGTCCGTATAACGGCAAAGTAAAAGACTAGAGGGGGTGAATAGTGTTTTAAAACTTTGTCGATAAACATAGCTTCTCGATATCCGTGAGGATATCCGATACTTAATTTTAGAGAGCGAAGACTTTTCTCGTGATAAGTGCACGTGTCAAGAAGATAGGTGTAAATACTTTGCAAGGTAAATAAAGCAATTAATAAATGCGTAGTAAATAACAAGTCTTTTTATAGTGGTATCCTAAGGTGGCGAATCCTTCAACTAATCCACTTCGCCTTTCTCGCATCTAGAATCCACTAAGATGTATAATCGAGTTAACCTTACAAGTATCTTCTCTCGATTCCTAAATACACTAGGTGCCCAACCAAGTGTTCCCCGAGTTATTCCACGGCTTTCACATGTACAAGTACTTCCCTTGCGTAAACCTCTTTCCTGGAGTTGTTCCTTAGTTTCCCAAACTAAGTACTTCATGTACTCCACGCCAATTAAGGTGTTGGTTAAGGTAGTTTGTCAGGTGAGCTTCTTTAATAACTTGTTCGGGCTTATGATAGCTCTGAGAATCAAGTATACTTAATACACTTTGCAATGTATGGTATCTTGTTCTTTACTGACCCAAGTCTATGATAAATGTTCAAGAGAATGAACCTCAGATATCAAATCTTAATTCAACTCTTTCACAAATATCAATGCTTGTTAAGGATCAGGACACTTAGAACTTTTGTGCTACTTAGAATCAAGAGCTTTGGTCGCAACAGAAAGCTTGAAGGTAAGTAGTATGCTTGAGAGTTTTAAAGATAGTGTTCAGTGTAAGTTCTGTGTTCTAAGGTGTGTTCTAAGGTGTAAGTTTTGTGTATTCTCAAGCGCCTAAGTGTTGATATTAATAGATGAATTTGAGTGCTTGAATAGTATCCGCAGTTTTAATCAAATTCAAACTATTGATATCTCGAGTATAGTAGATCAGTACGCTTGTCTTCTTCTTCGGTTACCATTTTTGTTCGTATATCTTTGTCCGCATTCAATGCATTGTACTATACTTTGTCCTAGAGTGCCAACGGAACTATGCATTGTATCAGAGATCTTATACTATCAGAGTTCTCTGAAGCTTTGCACGTCCTTTTCCAGAGATTATCACAACTCCAGATACCGCTTGTTGAAACAACTTGTTATAATATATTTCTTTTCGTACATAGTTTATGTCCAAGGTATCCGAGTGTAGATATATGGCACTTTCCTCGCTTCGTAAACCTTTATTTCTCGATATCTTTTGCAACACTGCTTATTTAAAAACGCCAGGTCTTCAAGATATCCGTCATAGTATCGAAAACCTCGTTTTAGCAATCTTGTGCGCCTTCAAATCTTCAAATCATTGAACTTTTCCCCTCATTGATGCCTTCTTCGTCTTCTTTAGAGGAATAAAAATTACATTCAGAGACTTAACATCCTATTCAAGATTTGCTAGACTATCATACTTAGCGAAGTTTCCTCTTTACGCTGCTCAAGGAACCAAGAGTACTAACCACCTTTCTGAGCTAAGATAAGTCATTAGGTTGTTGATCAAAATATAAACATATATTCCTAACAAATTTCCCCCATGTTGATCAGTCAACGATGACTATCTGACCTATTACAAACTGGATGAGGAAAGAATCCACCACTTAATCATTTCTTATGATCTTCCAATTCATATAATTATGCGTAAAGTAAACATCAACCAAATCACAAGGTGTGATCTTTGTCGACAAGTTATCTTTATAGATTGATATCCTAGAGTAGGTTCACTGATATGTTACAATGAAAATTCAGATAACTTTTACAAGATAAAACAACAATAAGGTACAGTCAGCAAGATACCAAAAAAAATAAAATTACATAGTGAATTAGGACAACAGGAGTAAGCAAGCTCCAAGTAGACATCCTAATAAACTAGTCTTCAAGTCTTCAAATCTTCAGCAGCTCCAAGGATCAATTTGCATACTCCCTATCTCCAAATCTTTTGATATCATCTGAGTAGTCATAGAGCAAGGTTCACCAACATCTCAAGTGTCTCGCATCACCACATACTTCTTTGTATGATTTGTGATTCTTGGCAAAGTGTTTGACCCATAAATACTTTCCCCATTTCCAGGCATGCTCAATTCTGATATCTGATAGCTTGAGTAATCATATATGATCCTCAGATATCTGATGTCACCCTTGTATTGATCTTCAGTCATGTAGAATGACTCAAAGGGTTCCACAACAAGTCTTGGGATTGTGCATGTTCCAGTGAGGTTTGGGACTTTATGCACATCATCAGGTTTTCCATAAGGACATTCATCATTAAGGTCCTTCCTCATGGCTTCAACTCTCGACAACTTCAAAAGCCAACCAAGCTTTGACATGATTGGTGTTGATCAAGATTGGCTTATCTTTTCTCCATGCCATAAGTTGTTGATGGATGGATACTGGAAATCCTTTTTCATTTACAAGAAAGTGCTTGAGTTCCAGTATCCAGTATCCATTCCTCTGATGAATACACCTATATGAGGAGGAGTTGTCACCTCACATACTCATTCGCTTCTTCCGCCCGAGTGGAAGTTGACCTTTTCTTCTTTCACTCTCAATCTATTCCTCCTTTGCCTTGAAGTTTTCCTCGATTGCTTGAAGAACCACTGGATAGATTTGGTATTTCCGTAGGGTGTTTTAGCTCCCAAAGGCTTTGCCATGGGCCCGCTTAGCTATCAATTTTTCTTTTCTCAGGCAGAGGAGCTTCATCTTCATCGCCTCTTCATCATCAACAAGATTAATTTTGTGAAAGTTTTGCCTTCTTCATTGCCTGTGGATTTGATTTCGCCTTCTTCTTCTTCTTCTTCTTCTTCTTCTTCTTCTTCTTCTTCTTCTTCTTCTTCTTCTTCTTCTTCTTCTCCGTAAGACTCATCAATCCTCTTACTTGTCTTCTCCTTGGAGCCTTGGTACTTTGGAGGTTTCGTGTTCGCCCTTGTTGTCATTCCTTTTCAGAAGTTCGAGTGGTGGCCACTATCCGTAGGGCCCGACCGAGGAGGGCTTATTAATTCGAGAGGTGGTTGTTCAGATTTTCTTTGTTTCCTCTTCCTCTTCTTCTCTCGAGCATCTTGAAATCCTTCCCTTAGTCATTGTCGATCGACTAAGAATCACAAAGGATCGAAAGGAGTCAAAGTTGCATTGCGATAGTCAGAAGAAGCAACCAACTGCTCCAGATTGGCCTCGAGCTCGATTTTGTCGGATAAGACCTGCTTCCTTATTAGTGAGCTCGCTTAGTGGGCCTTAAGTAGCATCTCGCTTAGCAAAGATAGCTAGCCTCATCGAGGGCTTTTTCAAAGAAGATTATTGTCATCATCCCTTACCATGCCTAGGTCTCTCCGAGCAATGACCAAGCTTGTTGTTCTTCGAGTGATTAACTCAAAGGATCTTTTTCATTTCAAGAGGGACTCATGCAATTACTTCTTCATTTTGTTGAGACAACTCCTTTCAGAGTCGCTGTAACTCGTATCCGCCATGTAATCATGGGAGTTGAGATTTGGTTTCTTACTAAAGCTTTGAGGAGCTATCGCTTTCTTTAAGTGAGAAACTCCCAAGTGAACATTTGCATGTTCGCCAAGGTTCTTTTCTTCATCATCCGAAATATCACCCAGGATCTTCATCCTCTCAGACTTCTTCATCATCAAGGTTTCAAGGCAACCATCTCATATATGGGTTTCTTGCCTTCGAGGATGGTTTCTTTGGTGAAGATGCATTTTAGCATCATGTTTTTCTTCGATGCTTGTTCAAAGATCTAGCTCCTTAGTAATATAGTCAATGGCCCCGTAGCTCTTTTAATCTCAAAGTAAGCTCATGCTTCCTTACGGTTTGTTCTTCAAGTTTATCTAGCTTGACTCGATTCAACTATCTTTCTTCCAGCTTGAAGATGTAGTTGTTGTTCTTCCTCCAGCTTGTTCGAGTTGAGCAACTCTGGCTTGTGCATCTGATATTTTCTGAGTGTTGTTCTCAGAGTGCTCAACTTCTTGTTCAGTAGAGTCCTTGTGTTGGGGAGATGGATGGGTAGATTTCTGAGGAGATGGAGGAGGGGATTGCTGTGATGTCCTCTCAGTGTACTTTTCAGCAGCTGAGGCATTGTTTCCTTGTGGAATCCTCCCCGTCCCCAAGTGGGGCATCATCATCATCTTTCTTATCCTCATCCTTGTGATGGTCAGAAGGAGGATCTTCATAATTGTTCTCATCAATCTCCTTCTCTTCTTCATCTTCAGAGACTAGATTGATCACTTCTGGAATAGTGATCATTTGCCCATTTACCTCCTCTTGTTCAGAGGGTATGCATTGTAAGGTCTGGGGCAAAGTAGGCTTGAATGCCATCTACATTCGTCCCACCATCGCCTTCTCAAAAGCTTCTATGAGCTTGTGTGCAACTTCTTTGATAAAGTCCTTATGCATCAGAGTAGCAAAAGAGTACTGCTCTGTTGGGAACATAGCATGGACATAATTCTCCAAGTCAAAAGCTTTGACTCTTCTGAATTGGTGATCACCACCTTTGTTAATTCAAATGATCGAGCTTCGAAGCTTTGCCACTTTATGAAACACTTGAGATGTTTCTTTAGTGTGTGGTTTTGAAGAATGTAAGAAGGTCTTCGTTGAGAATGCGTGCCTTTTGCACACTTGTTCGAGCCTCAAACAAAGAGTTTTCAATAGATTCAAAACTTGTGTAGATATCTCGAGTATTTGTGTAGTTAGGTTTCGAGTTACCGAATGAATACATCGACTCAGAGACTTGTACCACCGAGGTAGGAGCCCTCGATATCTTGTTGTGAGGTGGGACTTGGAAGTCCGTCCCGATCAACCTTTCTTTCCGCTGAACCGAGATTAGAAACATAACACTTAGGAAATTTTATCAAGAAATTTTAGTGACAAATTAGATATCCGAGAGGTCAATTACCTCCGCTGGAGGCTCGATACTTGTCTCGTAGATTTGTGCTCTCGAATCTTTTCTTATGATGAATACCTTGATGCCTCATCAATTTCCATATGTTGTGAGGGTCGAGTGGGTAACTCCTCAACAACTTCTACTTCTTTTTGAACTCAAGTAGAATGTGTTAGTTTGAGAAAATGATCGAGATTTGTTCTTTGAAGAATATATGTATCCGAATGAAATACCTTCTCTATAGAAGATTCAGATACTGCTCTTCGTAGACCTCGAAGTTTCGATTCCTCTCAAGAGATAAACTTTTCACTCTTCATTTTCTTCTTGGAGCCTATTAGAAACAAACACTTATTAGTCAAGTGTATAAAGCACACATCCGAAGTTATATCTTAAGGAACTATTTTCTACTTGTGAGATGTGCCCTGCTCTTAAGTGGTGAGGCTATGGAAGCCTCCTTCTCAGATTCTCGAGGTAAGCTTTGCGCCTTCCTCTTGTTGTCAGGTTTCTAAATCACCGCAACAAAGAAATTATAATAAGTAACAAGATTTAGGCATACGCTATCACAAGTAAAGAGTTAAACCATTCAACTACCGAGCTTTGTCAGTCGACCGTCTCTGAACTTGTGAAGTTTCCATGCATTGGTCTTGTTGTTCTCGACCACATCTTTGTTAGAAGTTTCTGTGTACTTCAGACCTTTCCGAGTATGCAACTCAGCTTGCCCCCCGTTGATCATTCCGAGTAGATGCCTCGCTTGATCCCTCTCATCGAGTTGGGGAATCATTTTTGCGTTTTTCTTCAAAGAAGGAAAGATGTCGTGTCTCAGAACTCAAGTACCATTTCAAAGAGTATCCACATCCGTGTGTGGTTGTTGTGCTTGAGATGACTTTCGAGTGTCGAGGCAATGGCAAGATCCTCCAACACTAGTGTATCACCATCGAGCATCTTCAATATGCTTCAGCCTTTCCTGCTCGATGGTGTAATTTGTCCAAAGGACCTTGGAAACAGCTTGTTCTTCAATAACCTTTGAAACAGTGCATGTTCAAGAACCCGTGGTGTAGGTTCTTCTTCGATACCTCTACACTAGTTACTTTTTCAAGAATCCTTAGCCCTTTTGATTTCTCTAGGACTTGAGAGATGACTAAATCATCATCTTCATTGTCGAGTCACATCGATTAGGAACTGATTGGTCCATAATCCCCACCGCTTCGCAGATAGGGCTTGGTATCTATCACTACTTTCTTTAGCAAAGATTGATGAGTTCATCTCGCAATGCCATGTATCTAGGAATCGACAACCACAATGGGTGTCTTCCGATTTGCCAGACTTTCTTCGTGAAGTTCTGTGCTTTTGGTCGCAACCTTTCCCTTTAGTCTTCGCTTATTGTTACCTTCCGAGATCCAAGAACCTTTTTATCAAGTTCAGATACTCATATTTGTAGAGTAGGTTACCGTCATATCGCCTTCTCTCCGAGCTCAATGCTAAGCTTCTCCAAAGAAGTAGCATATCTTTAGACCATAGCTCATCGTGGCCTTTCGCTCAAGATGTCCCTTAGCGATTTTAGGCTTAAAGCCTTGAATCTTCTTCACAAACTTCATAAAGGCGATTTGCCCCAATTGAAAGGGTTTTCCAAATTTTGTCTTTTGTTGCAACAAAACATCATCATTCAGCTTCGCTTATCCGGTCAAGACCTCCTTGTAGACCATCAAAGCTTCGTGAAGAATGCATGCCAACACATCCCAGTTGAACTAACCGATGTCGCAGCTTGAAATCAAGGTGTATCTTGTTTATCACACACACACACCGTAAAGCTCTTTACACCTTCAAGGAGATCTTCATCCTTGGTGTCTATTTCAAAATCCTTTCCAAGATTTTGAAGATCAAACAACTTACGTAGTTGTTAAGTCCAAAAGGATTTCCTTTCTCGACCTTGTCTTTAGACATTATTGAAGTTTTCAGAACACATGATATAATCCTGGAGTTGTTATAGAATTCTAATGAATTTTCACTGCTCTTCCCAGTGGAGTTTCTTCACTGGATGTGTTAGAATTCTACAACAACTCCAGGATTATATCCTGTGTTTCTGAAGGCACTGCAATAGTGTTAGGAATATCTGTTTAGATTTTGATCAGCAACCTAATGACTTATCTTAGCTCAGAAAGGTGGTTAGTACTCTTGGTTCACTTGAACGCTGTAAAAGAGGAAACTCACTAAGTATGATAGTCTAGCAAATCTTGTATAGGATATTAGGTCTCTGAATGTAATTTTTTATTCCTCTAAAGAAGACCAAGAAGAAGGCATCCAGCATGAAAAGTTCAATGGATTTGAAGATTTGACGACTGCACAAGATTGCTGAAGATAAGGGTTTTCAGATACCTATGACCGACATCTCAAGACATAAGCTTTTTAAATAAACAAAGGTTGCAAAAGATATCCGAGAAATAAAAGGTTTCAAACGAGAAAGTGCCCATGATATCTACACTTCGATACCTTGGACATAAACTATGTTTCGGAAAAGAAATATATTATAACAATTTGTTTCAACAAGTGGTATCTGGAGTTGTGATAATCTTTGGAAAACGACGTGCAAAGCTTCAGAGAACTCTGATAGTATAAGATCTCTGATATAATGCATAGTTCCGTTGGCACTACAGGACAAAGTATAGTACAATGCATTGAATGCGCGACGTAGATGTCGAATAAAACGGTAGCTTCTGAAGAAGAAGAAGACAAACGTACTACAGTACTATACTCAGATATCAATAGTTTGAATTTGATTAAAGCCTAACGGATACTATTCAAACAACACTCAAATTCATCTATAAATATCAATAATTAGACTGCTTGAGAATACACACAGAACTTACACCTTAGAACACACCTTAGAACACAGAACTTACACTGAACACTATCTTTAAAACTCTCAACCATAATGACTTACCTTCAAGCTTTCATGCACTCAAAGCTCTTGATTCTAAGTAGCACAAAAGTTCTAAGTGTCCTGATCCTTAACAAGCATTGCTATTTGAGAAAGAGTTGCATTAAGATTTGATATCTGAGATTCATTCTCTTGAACATTTATCATAGACTTGGGTCAGTAAAGAACAAGATACCATACATTGCAAAGTGTATTAAGTATACTTGATTCAGAGCTATATGCATAACTGAACAAGTTATTAAAGAAGCTCACCTGACAAATAACCTTAACCAACACCTTAATTGGCGTGGAGTACATGAAGTACTTAATTTGGGAAACTAAGGAACAACTCCAAGAAAGAGGTTTCTGAGTACATGAAGTACTTGGCTGTGAAGTCCGGGGAATAACTCAGGGGGAACACTTGGTTGGAACCTAGTGTATTTAGGAATCGAGAGAAGATACTTGTAAGGTTACCTCAATTATCTGTCTTAGTGGTTTCTAGGTCAGAGAAAGGTCAAGTGGATTAGTCAAGGATTACGCCAACTTCGTATACCACTATAAAAAGACTTGTGTTATTTACTTCTCGATATATTAATTGCTTTATTTACCTTGCAAAGTATTTACACCTATCTTGCTGAGCACGTGCACTTATTACAGAAAAGTCTTCCGCTCTCTGAAATTAAGTATCAGATATCCTCACAGCTATCTGAGAAACTGTGTTTATCGACAATAGTTTTAAAAGACTATTCACCCCCCCAGTCATTTACTTTGCCATTATCTGGACCAACAAGTGGTATCAGAGCGGGAGGTTCCCAAGCCTTCTGAACTGAACCTAGATCCCAGATAAGTGCCCACTAACTGCTTTTCACCTACACTTGATTTGTTTGGTTAGTGTGTTCGCCATGTGATGTCTTTATGACGCCCAATTCTCAAGCCGTAGAATTATGAGAAATGGAAGAACAACATGATGCTCCTAGAAGCCATCAAGAATTTAAATGATCAACGGATAAAGAATGGCCCAATAGTTATTCAACAACTCAAGCAGTCATGGAGGTTTCTAATGGTAGAGACAGAGAACAAAGCGATGGGTCTTCACATGCATGCTACAACCAAAGGAGACTCGCTACCAAGTTATTTACGAACCAAAGCTCAGAGCTCTCGACATCGCAAGATGCCAAGAGAAATCGATCGATGGTCAGCTCAGAATATAATCATAATGCTCTACTCCAGAGCACATACAAGGTAAACTGTGGGGTTCAAAATGATGAAGTGGCCTGCAACCGATTGAAAAATCTGCGCAGACCGAGAAAACGTAAGGAAAATAAGTTCAAGTTTTGAAGCTCAAATTCCAAAATTTTAAACAAGGTCCCACAGACTCTTCAAGAACTAGATTTCCTTTATAACACTTATGAGTGACATGGCTACACTTGGTGAAAGTAATAGATATACCCAATGTAAAAGATTAAGACTATTATGGCACACAAAGTTTTTTTTACTTTAACCAAGGAATGCCGATATCACCCAGGAACTTCTTTCTCACCTTGCCATCATTGACTATGAGACAACTCAAAGAGAACAAACAACTGAAAAGTTGCAGAATGTTGCTCTAGTTGCTCAAGGAACTTCTGAAAAGAAGGAAGGCAAGGAGGTGACTGAGGATGCTCTTGCTGTAAAGAAAATGAGAAAATATGTCAGTCGGGAAATAGAGAGAAGAAAAGCCAAAGAGAAGCTGAAAAAGCATCTAGGCTCAAACTATCACCAAGACAAAATATGCAAAGCTCAACAACAATGCTTTACAAAAAGCATCTAGTAATCGAGGAAGGTAAATCGAAATGATATATGTTTCTATTATCGTAAACCCGGTCATTTCAAGAAGGATTGCCCGCTTCAACAAACTAAAGACAGGTGACAAGAAAGATAGAAGAAACTTCAAGAGAGGTCAGAGAGCTATGCTCACTAAAGAAAGGAAAAAGATTCAACTCCAATTGGATGCTCTAGACATTCAGTCTGATTCTGAGGATGAAGACTCAGATGATTCTACACTGCCTTCTCAAGAAATGTGCCGTGTTTCTCATGAAGTGATCGACTTTGGTCAAAAGAAGAAAGAAGTGTGTGGAGTGGATGAAGAAATCTTTCCAGATATCTCCAACATTGAACCTTGTCTAATGGCTGATGAGGTAACACATACTTCTTGTTATACATATGAAAGTGATGAGGAAGGAATCAAAGATCTGGAACATCTCAAGAGAGCTTGATCTCTACGAAAGAGAGTATCTTATGGTCCGAGCTAGAGCAGAAATCTTTGAAGAAGAAAAGAATTCTCTTGAAAAGGAAAATTCAAAATTACTCAAGACATCTGAGGAAAAGGATGCCAAAATTGCATTTCTCAAAGCTCAGATATCTGAGACTGAAAAGTCACATAAAGAAGCATTGGCCAATTTTCAAAAGAAATGTGAAGATCTTCTTTCTGAGAATGAAGAACTCAAAAAGAAAGAACTATCTTTTCAATCCTATGCCAACGCTAGTGACACTCATCAAGTACAATCTTATTTAAGAGATCCTTCAAAAAGAGAGGATTCAATGGATACATATATAGTTCTACCACTCAATAAGAGTGATGAAAGAAGAACATTTGTCGCTCAAAGAAGGTGGTTCCCAAACAACCTACAGATTTGTTAGAAAGCTAAGGTTGTCGACAAAGGAAAGGCATGACCAAACCTTTGTGGAAAAACAAGTCCAAAAGAAATCATTGGGAATATTTCTAAAAGAAACATAACACCTAAAAGTGTAATCACCCACAAGTTATGTCTCTCGAAGGAAAAATTGCAGAGTCGACAAATTCTCCTATGTCACGCTTTCCGAAAGAAAATAGATTACCAGAGATTAGCAAAGTTGTCGAGAAAAGATCTCGATAGCACCAGTGCTCGAAATGGCATCGCTATAAAGCCATCCGAAACAACTTGCTCGTGAATACAAACAAGAGCAAGAATGATGGTTAAAGGCTAGAATTGCTCACTGCAATTATCAAGTGGAAGAAGAGTCAATCGAAAATCAATGCTGTGGCTAGAAGAAATGCAAGGAAAGCTAAGTTTGTCGAGAAGGCATCGTAAACCGACAGTATCCGAAAGCACCAAATGGAGCACCAAGGAAGAAAATAGTTCTTAATAACAATGATACTAATCATTTAACTAGAATTCCTCCTTATGTTCCTATCGACAAAAGAATGTTCCTAAGAAATTCATTCAAAATGGATTCCACCGACAACAACCGTAAACAAAGACTAAGGCAGTAAAAGTTTGTTCGGCATTAAATGCATAGTGGGCCACGCCAATTTCTAAATTCACTATTTACAGAGAATTAATCTCCGCTAAGATCAATCGTCCATTTCAACAAGGGTCGCTTATTGCTTCTTCAAAGAATGATCACAATCAACAATTGTAATTGTGCCCATTTAATGAATTTTGGCTATTAGCTATCCGAGTCACATTTTGTGTGAATGAGAACACTTTGTATCTCGAGTCTATCTTATACTTGTTGTCTTTTCACGCTTTTACACAAAGATGAAAATAATACAAATTTCAAGATAGTAGTCGACAGTAGACAGACTATTCTTTGTATTCCCTCATCGAGTGATCTAGATATCGAAAATTCGCCCCGTAAATCTTCAAATAGCCATTTTACTCTTTAGCCTTTGGTTTCGGATACCTGCTCCGCATTCCTCTTCTCTCGATACCTGCATTCCTCTTCTTCGATACCCGCTTGCATTCCTCTTTATGGATACCGCCTGCATTCCTCTTTCTCTCCTTTGATATCTTCTTCGATATCCGAACTTTTTCAGCTCTTTGGTAGCTCCATTAGTCCAAGACTATGTCAAGGCTAAGAATCTACTTTCTTGTAGTGGCTTAGTGAAGATATCCGCAGTTGGTCTTCAATGCCAATCTTGAGTATCTCTATATTGCCTTTTTCAACATGGTCTCGATGAAGTGGTGTCTAACATCAATGTGCTTTGTTCTTGCATGAAACTTAGGATTCGAAGTTATGGCAATAGCACTTGTACGTAAAATGGGAGTTTTCTTCATCGAGTCCATAGTCTCGAAAGGTTGTTGTATCCACAATATATGTGAAGCAAAACACCCAAAGAACAATATATTCAGCCTCTGGTAGATGTAGTATTGAATTTTGTTTCTGTCAACCAAGATATCAATCGCACCAAGAAATCGACAAGTTCTCGAGGTGCTTTTCTATCAAGCAATGATCCAAAGATAGTCGGCATCCTAATAGCAACCAAACTCAATCCACTATCTTTTGATGCCACAATCCAACTTCTACAGACCTTTTACATACCTCAAAATTTTCATAGCAATGTTGTAGGTGATTGCATCGATTAGTCTCAAATCTAGCACACTCCAACCGATATTGAATATCGTGTCTACTTGCAGTGAGGTACAAGAGAGACTCCAATCAATTTCCTATACTGGGTTCTTCAACACTCTCGATTCAAGATAGGTCATTTTGGTTCCAATGCTCATAGGTATCTTAGCATTCTTTTCGTAGGCTTTAGATTGAACTTGTTGAGCATGTCTCAGATACTTTGTTCGACTAATGAATATTCCATCATCGAGTTGCTTGACTTGCAGCCCTAGGAAGTAATTCAATTCTCCCATCACGCTCATCTAAAATTTATATTTCATGAGTTCAGCAAAGTCTTCACAAAGTTTCTTGTCTTTAGATCCAAATATAATGTCATCAACATATACTTGAACTAAAAGTAGTTTCCCATCATGGTTCAATGTGAAGAGTGTTTTATCAACATCTCCTTTCTTGAAACCACTTTCTAGTAGTATCCGCCAATGTATCATACCATGCTCTTGGAGCTTGTTTCAATCCATACAGAGCTTTCTGAAGCTTATAGACCTTCCTACTTTCTGAGGAAACTTCAAAACCTGGTGGTTGCTCAACATAGACTTCCTCAGCAAGTTCACCATTTAGGAATGTACTCTTGACATCCATTTGATAAATCAGAAGTCATTATGAGTAAAGGCTAGAAAGAGTCTTATTGCATCCAATCTTGCAACCGTGCATAAGATTCATCAAATCTAGTCCTTCACCGTGAATCCTTTGAAACCAAACTAGCTTTGTTTCAAGTTATTTCACCGCACTCATTCATTTTGTTTCGAAACCCACTTGGTTCCGACATGTATATTCCACAACAAATGGAACCAGCTTCAGACTTTGTTTCTCTCAAATTGATCCAACTCTTCCTCGCATTGCGTAGATCCAATCTTGATCCTTTAATGCTTCTTCTATAGTTTTAGGTTCAATATTTGATATGAAACATCCATAGAGACAATTTGCATTTTCAAATTGCTCTTCTAATTCTAACTCCTCGTCTATCGAATCAATCACATCCTTTGCAGGATGATTTCTTATCCATTTCATAACGGGTTTTGAATTAGTAGGATCAATATCATTTTGATTTGAATGTGAATCAATATGATCTTGATGGGATACTTGCAAGATTCGAGATATCCGACATGGGAAATGCCATGGATATCCGACACTCTTTCAACGTTAGAGATATATGGAGCTTGATTTCAAAGAATCTCATTTGACACCTCTTCATGATGAAGGTTCTCAAGAACTGCTCCATTTCGAATTTCATAGGAAATTCTTCATCATGTCTTAGAGTCATCCGTTGTTACTAAGCATAGGTCGCTTTTCATCGCCGACTCATCCTCTAATTGAATGATAGAATTGTTTTCTTTTGAGGATCCTTTTCGTAATCTTTAATCATCAGTTCTTTGAACCTATCTGAGAGATCATCATACAAGGGTACTTTCTTGTTTCCTTCATAGAATACTACATGAACAGATTCCTCAATCTTTTGCGTTCTTTTGTTGTAGATTCTATAGGCTTTGCTTTTCAGAGAATAACCAAGAAATACTCCTTCATCTGCCTTTGGTTGAAATGTTCTCAAGTATTCTTTTCCATTGTTAAGAACGAAACATCTGCAACCAAACACCCTTAGATGTTTGATACTAGGGGGCCTACCGATGAAAAGCTCATAAGGAGTTTTATCATGGTGTTTGTTAATCAAACATCTATTTTGAGTGTAGCATGCTGTGTTTACAGCTTCAACCCAATAGATTTCACTTATTTCAAAGGTCGCTAGCATCGCTTTGCCGCTTCTTTCAAGGTCCTATTCTTTCTTTCAAAGAACACCATTTTGTTGTGGTGTCCTTACGTAAGATAGTTGATGTTGTATACCTTGCGTACAAAACTCTTTTATGTATCGTTCACAAACTCAAGACCATGGTCTGCTCGACATGTGATACCTTGTCATTTTTCATGACTTCGAGCTTATTCAACAAGTTGGGTATCTCAACCCTTGCATCAGATTTGTGTTTGAGAAAGACAACCCAAGTGAATTTTGAGTAATCATCAACAACAACCACACCATACTTCTTTCCTGCATAACTAGTTACAGAGGATTCAAAAAGATCCATATGTAACATTTGCAGTGGCCTTTCACTGGAATGTCTAGTTTTAGACTTGAAAGATGTTTTGGATTGTTTTCCCATTCGCAAGTCGAGCATATACCATCTTTTCTCAGATGCCATTTTGGGTAAACCAACCACCAACTCTTTCGCTAGCTTGTTCGTAGTTTTGAAATTCAAGTGACTCATTCTTTTATGCCATAGCCAATTTTCTTCAAGGTGGCTGATTGACTCACCATGAGACATTCTTCAGTTGTGGCGGATGCCCAATCAGCAACATAAAGATTTCCTTTACGCCTTGCAACCAAGACTGTCTGCTTTGACTCATTGTCAATCACTTTACATAGTTTTGACTTGATCTTGACAGTGTACCCTTTGTCTTCTAGTTGACTCATGCTTAGGAGATTATATTTTAATGCCTTTACATGTAGTACTTCAGAGATTGTAAGGGCTCCAAACTTCAGATTGCCAAATCCTATGGTTGGATTTTGATCTCCTCCAGCAAACCTGATAATTGGTCCATCATTGCACTTTCTATAGTCAATCAGATTTGCTTTGTCTCCTGTCATGTGCTTCCCAAATCCACTATCAAAATGCCACTTTGGATTAGTCTTTAGAGTGTTCTGCACAAAATAGGAAACAAGAGATTAGGTTCTTATATCAACAATGGAACCATCCGGACTAAAGAATCTTCCAGTAGGAATCCATTTTTGAATGAATTTCTTAGGAACATTCTTTTGTCCAATAGGAACATAAGGAGGAATTCTAGTTAAATGATTAGTATCATTGTTATTAAGAACTATTTTCTTCCTTGGTGTGTTCCTTGGTGCTCCATTTGGTGCTTTCAGACACCTTAAGTTTCCGAGTCCTTCTCAAAGAACTTAGCTTTCCTTGCGATTTCTTCTAGCCTGCATTCAGATTTTCAAATGGCTTGACTCTTCTTCCACTTCGATAATTGCCGTGAGCAATTTAGCCTTTAACCATCGTTTTGCTCTTGTTTGTATTCACGAGCAAGTTGTTTCCAATGGCTTTATAGACAATGCCATTTCGAGCACTCGTGCTATCTCGAAGTTCTCATCTCAAAGCCTTTGATAGTCTCCGGTAGTCTATTTTCTTTACAAAACGTGATATAGGAGAATTTGCCACCTCGCAATTCTTCCTTTCGAGAGACATAAGACTGTGGTGATTACACTTTTCAAAGGTTATGTTTCTTTCGTAAACATTCTAACATATTTTTTTCGACTTGTTTTTCCCACAAAGATTTTGTCGCGAATCGCCTTTCCTTTGTCAACAACCTTAGTCGAATTATATTGTAGGTTGTTTGGGAACCACCTTGCTGAGCACTGACAAATGCTCTTCTTTCATCACTCTTATTCAGAGTGGTAGAACTATCTGTTTGTGTGTCCAGCCCAAGTCCTCTCTTTTCTGAAGAACCTCTTAAATAAGATTGTACTTCAGTAAGAGTGTCACTAGCTTTGGCATAAGATTGAAAAGATAGTTCTTTCTTTTTGAGTTCTTCATTTTCAGAAAGAAGATCTTCACATTTCTTTTGAAGATTGGCCAATGCTTCTTCATGTGACTTTTCAGTCTCAGGTATCTGAGCTTTGAGAGATGCAATTTCGGCATCCTTTTCCTCAGATATCTTGAGTAATTTTGAATTTTCCTTGTCAAGAGAATTCTTTTCTTCTTCAAAAATTTCGGCTCTAGCTCGGACCATTAGAAACTCTATTTCGTAGAGATCAAGCTCTCTTCTGAGATGTTCCAGATCTTTGATTCCTTCCTCATCACTTTCATATGTATAACAAGAAGTATGTGTTACCTCATCAGCCATTAGACAAGGTTGAATGTTAGAGATATCTGGGAAGATTTCTTCAGCCACTCCACACACTTCTTTCTTCTTTTGACCAAAGTCAATCACTTCATGAGAAACACTGCACATTTCTAGAGAAGGCAGTGTGGAATCATCTGAGTCTTCATCCTCAAAATCAGACTCAATGTCTAGAGCATCCAGTTGGAGTTGAATCTTTTTCCTTTCTTCAAAGGAGCATAGATCTCGACTTCTCTTGAAGTTTCTTCTATCTTTCTTGTCAATTGCCTTAGTTTGTTAAAGGCAAGGCAATCCTTCTTGAAATGACCAGTTTTCGATAATAGAAATGATATCGCTTCCGATTTCGCCTCAAGATTTGATGCTTTCTCGAGCCATTGTTCAAATGAAGCTTTGCATATTTTTGTACTGGTGATAGTTTGAGCCTAGATGCTTTTCCAGCTTCTCTTTGTCTTTTCTTCTCTCTATTTCCCGACTGACATATTTTCTCATTTGCTTGAAAGCAAGAGCATCCTCAGTCACCTCATTACCTTCCTTCTTTTTAGAAGTTCCTTGAGCAACTAGAGCAACATTCTGCAACTTTTCAGTTGTTTGTTCTCTTTGAGTTGTCTCATAGTCAATAAAGGGCAAGGTGAGAGAAAAGTTCCATCGAGTGATATCCGCATTCCTCGTTAAAGTAGAAAACTTCGTGCTCCCGCTATGATTTAGACTTCTCACAATAGTCTTAATCTTTTCCGACTGGTATAACTATTACTTTCACCAAGTGCAGCCATGTCACTATAAGTGTTGTAAACCGAAATCTAGTTCTTCAAGAGTCTCTGGGACCTTGTTTAAAGTTTTGGAATTTGAGCTTCAAAACTTCAACTTATTTTCCTTCGCTTTTCTCACAAGACAATTTTCTTCAATCAACAAAGCCACTTTCGCCATTTATGCACCCCACAGTTTACACTGTATGTGCTCTAGAGTAGAACATATGATGATATTATGAGCCTGACCATCCAATCGATTTCTCTTGGCATCTTCCGATGTCTAGAGCTCTCTGGGCTTTGGTTCGTAAATAACTTAACTGGCATGTCTCCCACTGGTTGACGCATCTGTCTGTTAATACCCATCACTTTGTTCTCTGTCTCTACCATTAGAAACCTCCATGACTTGCTTGAGTTGCTGAATGACTATTGGGCCATTCTTTATTACGTCAATCATTTCGTCACTGATGGCTTCTAGGTGGAGCATCATGTTGTTCTTCCATTTCTCATGATTTCCTGGCTTGAGAATTGGGGCGTCACTTAAAGACATCCTGCAGCAAACACACTAAACAAACAAATCAAGTATAGGTGAAAAGCAGTTAGTGGGCATTTATCAGATCTAGGATCAAGGTAAGTTTGGGAACCTCCTGCTCTGATACCACTTGCTGCTCCAGATAACGGCAAAGTAAAAGCCGAGCGGGGGGGGGGTGAATAGTCTTTTAAAACTTTTGTCGATAAACACGGTTTCTCACATATCTGATACTTAATTTCAGAGAGCGGAAGACTTTTCTGTGATAAGTGCATGTGCTCAGCAAGATAGGTGTAAATACTTTGCAAGGTAAATAAAGCAAGTAATAAAATGCAGAAAGTAAATAACACAAGTCTTTTATAGTGGTATCTCAAGGTATGAATCCTTCAACTAATCCACTTCGCCTTTCTCGCACTCTAGAATCCACTAAGATGTATAATCGATGTAACCTTACAAATATCTTCTCTCGATTCCTAATTACACCAGTTCCCAACCAAGAGTCCCCCCGAGTTATTCCCCGCTTTACCAAGTACTTCCTATACTCGTAAACCTCTTTCCCTGAGTTGTTCCTTAGTTTTCCAAACTAGGTACTTCCGTGACTCCACCAATTAAGGTGTCAAGTTAAGGTAGTTTGTCGTGAGCTTCTTTAATAACTTGTTCGCTATGCAGATAGCTCTGAGAATCAAGTATACTTAATACACTTTGCAATTTATGGTATCTTGTTCTTTACAGACCCAAGTCTATGATAAATGTTCAAGAGAATGAATCTCAGATATCAAATCTTAATCCAACTCTTTCACAAATGGCAATGCTTGTTAAGGATCAGGACACTTAGAACTTTTGTGCTACTTAGAATCAAGAGCTTTGGTCGCAACAGAAATCTTGAAGGTAAGTAGTGTGCTTGAGAGAGCTTGTGAGAGTATTCAATGTGTGTTCAGTGTTCTAAGGTGTGTTCTCAAGCAGTCTAAGTGTTGATATTTATAGATGAATTTGAGTGCCGCTCAATAGTATCCGTTAGCTTAAATCAAATTCAAACTATTGATATCCGAGTATAATCAGAGTACGCTTGTCTTCTTCTTCGGTTACCGCTTTTGTTCACCATTTCGTCACAGATTCAATGCATTGTACTATACTTTGTCCGTAGTGCCAACGAACTATGCATCAGACGTAGATCTTATACTATCAGAGTTTTCTAATGCTTTGCACGTCCTTTTCCAGAGATTATCACAACTCCAGTACCACTTGTTGAAGCAACTTGTTATAATATATTTCTTTTCAGAAACATAGTTTATGTCCAAGGTATCCGAGTGTAGATATCTGTAAGCACTTTCCTCGCTTCGTAAACCTTTATTTCTCGACATATCTTTTGCAATCGCTTATTTAAAACCCTTGTCTTCAAAGAATCTTGTGCCTTCAAATCTTCAAACTGCTGAACTTTTCCTCATTGATGCCTTCTTCTTGGTCTTCTTTAGAGGAATAAAAATTACATACCTAACATCCTATACAAGATTTGCTAGACTATCATACTTAGTGAGTTTC
Organism: Plantago major; assembly: GCA_026545765.1. Classification (NCBI taxonomy): domain Eukaryota; kingdom Viridiplantae; phylum Streptophyta; class Magnoliopsida; order Lamiales; family Plantaginaceae; genus Plantago; species Plantago major. The sequence goes on from JAIFAC010000087.1 coordinate 23,901, forward strand.
CTCTTTTACAGTGTTCAAGTGAACCAAGAGTACTAACCACCTTTCTGAGCTAAGATAAGTCATTAGGTTGCTGATCAAAATCTAAACAGATATTGCTAACAACCTTGGACTTGCTGTCAACCCATTTGCCGTTCTTCAGCTTAGCTCTTTTAAAGTGCTCGAGTGCGCTCTTCTCCTCCCCAATTGACACCTGAAGAACATATATATGCAAACATTTAGCTAGAAACTCATTAAAGGTGTAGAAATTAAACACAAAACACATGTACGACTAAATTGACAAATTAGATGTACACTTACCGATTTAACGTGATCCGTAACAACAACTAGCTCACTACAAAAATCTACTGTTTTAGCGACAGATCTATCCATCGCTAAAAGAGTAGCGATCCGTCCTTAGCGACGGATAAAAAAGCCGTCGTCCCACGGGAAGCGGGACGACGGATAGTTTATCCGTCGCTAAATCGCAACGGATTTAGCAATGAAAAAAAAAATTGGCTTTTTAGCGACGGTTATTATCCGTCGCTAAAAAGCAGATTTTTAATTTTTTTAAAAAAACAAAAATTGGCTTTTTAGCGACGGATAAAATATCCGTCGCTAAAACACAATTTTTTAAATATAGTTTAGCGACGGATATTTTATCCGTCGCTAAAAAAGCATTTGATTTTTTTTAATATTTTGCAGCCTGTTTTCATATTTCACCTGTTTCACAAATATAATGTCCGATAGTAAATCTAGAATAATGAAATTGTTTTAATTAAAAAGAAATCATTCTACAAAAGTTAACAAACCATCCGTAATGAAATGAAATATCCGTATAGTCTAAAGTAAGAAGTCGAAAACACAAGTCGAAATCTAACTACGGACGGGTGGTCGCCGTCAACTCGACATGAAAGCTCAGACTGTTCTCAAGACGCTGCTTTTTCCTCGTAGTGCTCTATCTCGCGCCCATATCCGCCGTTAGTCAGGCAACATGTTCAAACCGTGAATGCACCAACTTTAGACCCCGTGGTGAAAACCGATGTCTAGATTGTCGAGATGTCGAGTAGGTAGGAGAAGTTACCACGGCGGAAACTCCCAATTCATAATACTCGCCTTTGTTGTCCATCGTCGACGGCTAAGAATATGTTGTTTTGTTGTTCAATTGTCCTCACCCGCTTCGCTCACACTCTCGATCCGAGCCTCCACCTCAAATTCAAATTGTATAATGCGTATATCATGAGTTACGCTTTTTTCATAATAACTTGTACTACACAAATATGAACTTTAAACAAAATTAACGCATCGCAATAAATTTCTCGGACTTGTCAACCCATCCGCCGCTCTTCAAATTTTAGCTCTTTAAAGTACTCAAGGCATTATTCTTCTCCTCAAGACACCAAGAAATATATATATGCAAACATTTAGCTAGGAACTCATTAAAGGTGTAGAAATGAAACACAAAACACATGTACGAATAAATCGACAAATTAGATGTACACTTACCGATTTCACGGATGCGTAAGAACATCTGCACCCATAGTGGTGAATGGCCACCCTTTACCTCGCACGGATCTCTGCTTTTGGTCCGCAATCTGTTGGACATTAGGACGAGTCCAGTAGGCCTCCCAAAGCACCCACTCCTCCTCACACCATGCAGGCCTTTTGTTTTGTCGCCACATCTTTTTCATAGTGCAAACCATATCCTCAGACGGGTCAATTCTTGACTCAAACAAGGCCATATCTGTGGAGCAACTTGTTGGGAATGAAGTACTTTTCTACATTCCCAATTCCAGACAACATTCAAATTACATAACGTAAACCGAGACATCAATTTAATAAGATAACACAACAGAACATATTCAATGGTGACTAACATATCACCCAAGTTTAGCGGCTAACATACCACTCACACATAGTGGCTAACATACCACTCACATTGTCCTAAAATTTACTAACACAGTGGTGACTAACATATCACCCAAGTTCAGCGGCTAACATACCACTCACATACAGTGACTAACATACCACTCACATTAAAAACGATTATAACAACAAATAACGACGGAATGTCAGATTTAAACTTACCTGCAACTCATTAAAGTACTCGGCCTTCATCCGGTCTGAGATGTGCGACCACTTCTCGCCTCCCCAAGATCTCCCTCTCCCGTAAGATATCACCGAGTTTAGTGCTAGCCTCTGGAGGCCATAACCTGTTATCAATGTATAAGATACAAGAAACGAATACTAATTAGTATAGTACAACAATGATATCATAAATTATCTTAAGTTATGTTCTATATAAAGGAATGCATAATGCTTACTTCGATCTACCGTTCGGGAACAACACATGCTTCCCATACCACTTACCATCGACCATAATTCCTTCGGTGAAGGGACAACCACATCCAAGAAGTTACCTCGACCGATGTCGAGCCTCGCCGAACTCGTGGGTCTCGTGAACCGCAGACCCGCCCTCACCATCATGCCTTCGACTCTCCTCCTCCTCACCTCCTACCGGCGCATGGGGAGGACTAGAGGTTTCCTTTGTCATGGCATCTGCAAAAACATACAACAAATACAGGAAAAATTTGTTAGTATACAACTACATATGTACAACATATATACATTTGACTCATAGTAAATCACAAATACTGTATTATCAACAACTAACTATATATATACATAATCGCCTACATACATTTTGACTGAATGTAAATCACAAATAATTGGTATTATCAACAACTAACTAGTTATATACATAATCTACCCTACTCACATACCCTCGGCGTCCTTGTCTAAGTCTACATACTGGTCCTCATGCAGATCTATGAACTCAACCCCCCGCTTACACAAGCCGTTTGTGTCGGATTCACCTACCACAAAACTAGATTGAACTCTGCCATTAACAGTACGACAATACATCCATGAACGATCGGGATTCATCGATGATTAACCCGACATCGCCCAATTTATTAGATTTATAACTATACGCAGTATGTGTTGAATTTCAACTCAATTCCGATTTCTGGCTATAATTGCATTGTTAATTATAATACGTTCCAAATTTCATGAATTACATGCATTTTACGTTTAAAGTTTTTTTTTATAAGTTTCAATTTTCCATTACAATTACGAATTATAAATTAAAACAGTAGTAATTCTTAATTTCTAAGTTGATACGAGCCAATTATACTACAACCACCAAAATCACTAAATTTAAATGGTCTCCAAATACTCAACCAAATCTCACTAATCCTACTACATATACGAAAACATCAAATTAAATACCATACATACTTACAAACATCCTAACGTGATACTAACAAATCTATTTCACAATAAATCAATCAATTGCACAACCTCAAGCTTAACCCACTACTTAATATAAGCTATACTAGCTAGTAGATGAGTTTAAAAACATACAATTGCTTGAAATTAGCAAAAATCTCAAATTTAGAAAAGTAAGGGTTTTAGACTAATACCTTCAATTACGGGAAAAATAGCCGAAGAAGGATGAAATTGAAAGACCACCTGAGTTCCTTGTTGAACGAACTTCGAAAAGAGTCCAAGATTGGCCGGAATGGTGGAGTTTTGGTCGGACTTCACAATTGGCGAAAATGGAGAAGGGAGAAGAAGAAAAGAGAAACAGAGAAGAAATGGGGAAGAAGAAGCTCACTGCGTCCTTTAAATTATGTTCTAGCGACGGATAGATTCATCCGTCGTTAGATATTTTAATTTTTTTAAATTAATTTTTTAACGACGGATAATCTATCCGTCATTAAATTACTATTTCCTTTTTTTTTAAAAAAATCAGCAAAATATAGCGACGGATCTATCTGTCGCTATTTAGAGACGGAATCAATGACTACCGCCATTATATTGATCGATTTGTCGCTATATAGCGATTTGAGATTAGTTTAGCGATTGATAGAGTAAACGCTCTATCCGTCGCTATATTGGACCGATTCGTCGCTATATAGCGACGGATAGGGTCCATCGCTATATAGCGAAATTCTTGTAGTACAACATATAATTAAAATCAATAACATAAGTACAAACTTGATAGGTGACTGATCAGTGATCAATACTCATCATGACTCTTCGATGTCAGATGATATGCAATTTGAAAATTTGAAGTGATAAAATTCACAGTCCGTAAGACCCGGTTTTAAAAGAATCACTTGATAGATCACGTGTCCACCATGTCCCAAGGAAATTTTTAGAGAAAATTACAAATGGTACCCTTAAATCAATTCCCCAAATGATCGCCCTTCTATTCAAACAATAACAAATATTTCGAGTCGACCAAAACCAAAATCGATTTCTCTCCGACAATTTCCTTCTCTCTCGACATTTTGGAATTATTTACTCTCAACTATTAAAGAAAAGCAAAAAGACAAATTAAATAGTTTTGTTGATTAAATAAAAGGTAAAAGGAAAAAAAAACCATCTTCTTACTCATCTTCTTCACTTCCGTTCTTCTTCTTCTTCCCTTCCATTTCTTGCAAGAACACCAACAATAATCATGTTCTTCTTTTCCCTCTATACTTTATAAATTCCCAAGACCGTTAATTAGATTGATGTTCGATCGGCTACCGAGAGCCCCAATCGAAAGTTAATAGTCTGATCGAGATTTTAGCCCAAATGGAGTTTAGACATATTCGATCGGAGCTTTGTCAGCCCAAATGAGTCAGGTTACACAACTCCGATCATCTTGTTCGTTGAATTTGTGATGATTTGATTGTTATTTGGATTCGGTTCATAGTTTCAGGGACTAAATTTGAACTTTTGGAAACTCAAAACCCTTACAATTGAAAATTTAACAAACTTAATTGCAAAATTAAAAAGTTATGGACTAAATCAACATTAAAAAATGAATAATAACTAGTCAGGCCCAAAAAAATTGGATATTTATTTGACCCCAATTACATCAACTTCCCCAAATTTGTTTACATTAATTACATCCAAGTCCAGTAATTTTTAGTGACTAAATAAGTGAGGAAAAAAGAAAATCAAAAACAAAAGAAAATAGAGAAAAAGAAATAAAGAAAGTCTAAAATCAATTAATTCAATGGCAATTTCTATTATTTCCAACTTCATGTCACATCAAGAACGCTGAGCCCACGTTATCACAAGGCTGATTTTTTGCCTATCTGTAATATCGAAATTCCTCAAGACAAAATTTTGGATTTAATCGTTATCGTCAATATGCTGAATCATATCGCTACCAATTTAAGTGCATCTATAAGAAATTTGTCAAAATTTTAAAAGAATCACTTGATAGATCACCACCTATTGGTCCATTATAATTATGATTAGATAATTAATAAATTAATTTTATGGAGTTAATTGTTAATGCCAGGAGTCTAAATATAAGCAGCGTGGAGGTGCAAAGTGAAAGGACAAGAAGGTCCAGCCATTACAATGTTTACGTAAGCATTATGCAACTAAATTACTGTCAGAAGATTGTGAGCTCATCAATTTACGATTACAATAACAAATCGAGAAAACTACATCCCAGTACAGATTCTGGATGGTGGTTTGCATTAGGTACGCCAGTTTTTTTATGGTTACATTTAGATACATTTGTTGGCTTGAAATCATTTTTTTAATCCGAGATGTACTAGAAAGCAACTGTTACGTATTTAGACTAGATTGGTAGACTGTCCCCCAGCTGGCTGTGTTCCCAAAAAAATCACGTGACCTTATCAATCGACGTTTTGTCGACGTCGACATTTGCTGTTTTCTTCATGTTTCTTCTTTCTCAGCTGTTGACTTCATCCACTCTCATAATTATACCAAAACAAACTTGCGCCCAAAATTTTTAAGTTTTTCAAGTCTTTTAGTCTAAATTAGCACAAAGTTCGTTTTTTTCGAGAATTGGTGCAATTGTTTAAGGGTATTGTACTTCCCTGTTTCTGCGTTTACATTCCTTTATGTTACGCTCAACTTTTTTCCAGGCATTTTCAGGGTTTACGGAAGTTGTTGTTTATGGCAGTAGTTGTTTAGTGTTTATTACTTCCAGTGTAATTTGTATTGTTTAGTATACTTGGGCTTCCAGAAATTGGACGTGTTTTATGCTTGGCTGAAAGTTTTTGTTTTCTTATACTGCTCTACTTCTTCTATCAGTTAAGAAAGTTGAATGATCTTGGTGTTTCCAAATGCTCTTTTGTAGAGTTAACCACGAGATTTGTTATGTATTGCAAAAAAAAGAGTACTGAATTGGTGAACAGGAAGAGTAGAGCATAACAGATTGACAGTACAGCTCGGGCCTGAGCAATACACTATTTTGATAGACCTGAATTCTTTTTTTACTTTACATCAGGTGGCCGGGTTCATGTAATTATGGTTTTGTCCGAAAGTTTGAGTTTTTCATATTGCACAATTCCTACTATACTTAAGAAAGCAAGTGTGATCTCTGTTTTGATGAAAGGTCCGCCGAGTCGATCAAAGTTATCGTGAATGTGTAGTTCTTCTCTCTTTGGTTGCTTCAATTAACGGCTGAGAGCAGTGCACACCAAAATAACACTACATACACCTTTTGCTACGTCTCTGGTCTGAGTACTCTTATGATAGATAACAATACCAGATGTTGTTAATTAGAGGAATTTTCAACCGAGGTTTTTAACTTACATGAACAGTTTCTGTCCGAACATAATGTACATGAATCTAAACTTGATTATGGTTTATTGTTGAGTTTAAATTTTATGTGTAGTTATTGAGATAATATTTCCCTAGTCAAGGTGTCAAGCTTTCTACATAGTCCTCCTTTTTGCGATCTATGCTGTTTGCCCAATATGTGTATAGGTTCCCACCAAATAGGTTATAATTGTAAGACAAGGTCCAATACACTACATATTTTGGAAGTGTTTACTGTAACGCCCCGAAAATTACACTAATTTTTAAAAGCAATTCGACGTTAAAACAATAACAAAGAGACAATCTAAAAGCTCTAAGAAGCTAAAATTCTAACATAACACTTGCGAATAACACTATTTTCAAAAAAAACAGCGGCTAAAAGGTACAAAATCCCAGTTTAAATCCCAACTCTCACTCTAGTTAACGCTCATCTGACTCATTGGCCCTCCACTAAACTCAAATCTACAAGGAATAAACAAAAGAGTATAAAAAAGCTCAAAGTTCGTGTGGTGTGATAATTAATTAATATCAATAGGAAAATTCATAACAAAAACTGAATATACAATCATATCATAAACGAAGCAATCGTAATAAGATAATCAAAGCTTGCCAGGTACCAACCTTATAACCCCAATCCAAGCCCTTATCGCTCCAGACAGAGAATGACTCTGACACAAACGTTACCCTGCCATGGTACAGGGGTGAAACACTACTACCCCCAAGACTCCTCGCCTTCCATTAAGGGAAGTAAGCAAAGGAACCTCATGAATAACTCCGATGCATAATAACCGCCCAAGTCTACCCACCGTAAACCTCCACCACATTTTGCGCATATATCGGCCATACAAATCAATCAATCAAATCATAATATATACATATAGATATCAAAATCAATCTTTCGTGCAGAAATCATGTTTTAGCAGAAGCATTTGACAGTTGCTTCGATGCAATTTTTTTGAAATAGAATGAGTTGAAAATTACTTTGATGCAGTACATATATATACAATAAAAGCATGTACTTCCTTGGTTTTCGGAATCGGTTTTAAGAACACTCACCTTAGAAAACCTCGTAAAATCTCAGAGTACGGAGTTCCTGAATAAGGTACCGACTTGTAAGAAATCAATCTAAAATTATAAGAACTACCCCCTTTAACCCACTAATTTCTAAACAAAAAATGCCATAAATCACATGAGAGGAAATAGCACATAAGTTAGAAAACACAAAAGTATCACATAATAGTTTTAATCAGATCTTTTTAATTATCAATAAGCGAAGCTAGAATCAAACCACTCTAAGTAAAGTCAACACAAGCACATAGTCAAATTGCAAAAGAATAAATCACATAATAACCTTTAATTATAACAAAGAATTAATAATTAATCATTCCATAAAAAGATTATTTAATAAGCTTTTGTGAAGAAATAAAATAAACTGAATTCAGAGGAAAAAGAATAAAAGAGCAGGATGGGATTTGAACACAAGACCAAACATAACAACTTGACAAAATAGCATTCTAGCTACTCGGAGACACATAGTTTAGTTCAGCAATTTCGCATATCAGGCTGTTCAAATTTCAAACAGAGACAATCCAAGGCTGCTGCAAAAATACAAAACTGGAACAAAATCTAATGACGCAGGCTGGAATTGATCCCCTGACCTGTAACAAGCAATTCTATAAACCAATTGAATAACCACTCGGAGACATAAGGTTTGATAACAACAATTGCACAACTTTGTATTAATACAGTAGACGGCAGTTAATGACTTCAATCAGAAAGCATGTCTACCGACAAAACAACAACACAAATAACTCTGGAAATTAAGCAAGACAAATTAAGCACAGCAAGATTAACACAACGAAGCAACATGATTCCCTTCCCAAGATTTAAGCTATAAATAGAGAACGAAGGTTCGAAACATACCGAACGACAAGTTGAAAAAGATTCAATGAAGGACGAAGATGCAACGCTAAGAACAAAAGGAAGCAGGCGGTGAAAAGGTTGGTTGGGAGAAGCTAAGGTTTAGCCATAGTTTACGGAAGTAAAGGCGTTTGTATAAAGAAGAAGATAACGATCTGATTTTTGGTTTTGCTGAAGAAAGAAAGTGAAAAAGTATATAATACCTGAAGTGGCTGTAAGCTTTTACATAACAGACTAAAGAAACCAACAACTATAAGACTCTTTTCTTTTAAAACTCTAAGCCAACTTACGTAGAGGAGTTAATCATAAACTAAAATAACATATTAAAATTAAGGATGAATTACATTTAATTCCCTAATAAATTTCAGAATAACATCGTATTTCCGATAATTCAACAATAACATATTAAATTCAAAACTTATTTTCCTATCGACCAAATTAAAAATTAATTTCCACGCAAGTTAAAACACCAATTTGCAAATCAACCCTTACAAGTTTATATGAATTTTGAAATTGACCCAAAGAAAATGTACCCATTCATTTTCATCTCCTTCTTCTTCAAACCTTAATCCTAATTCATTCTTCATATCAATCCATTTTTATTCCTCCTCCTTCTATTTTCTAAATCCCATGGATGGAGTCCTGACCGACGGAGTCCGAATTGCTCCATTAATGGAGCTTCAAGCCCATTAATGGAGCCGTTGAAACTCCATTAAAGGAGCCAGAGCCCGCTTAATGGAGTCAGTAATCCATTAACGGAGCTGTACATGCCCATTAATCGAGTCAATAACTCCTTTAATGGAGTCAGAGGCCCATTAAAGGAGTCAGAGCCCATTAATCTGAGTCGCAATATCTCCTTTAACGGAGCCGTAATGTACCCATTAAAGATGTTGCAGCCTCTAATGGAGTTTTGAGCTCCATTAATGGAGCTTCAAGCTCAAATTGAGTTCAATTCGCTCAATTGGAGCCCGAATTCAACAAACCTCCTAAACTATGAATCAATGGCAAATGGAAGAACATGAAAAAAATTTTAGAATGGAACATTTCAAGCTTCATCAATGGAGGAATGAGAAATTTTGATACTTATGAAGTAAGAAAATTAAAAGGGTTCGATTGTAATTTATTCTTGATTGAAGTTGTATAGAAAAATTGAAATGAGGGTTGAAATGGTTTATCATAATTTTTTAAGGGTATAAATTGGGTATTAAATAAGTAAGAGGGATTAATTGCAATTTAATTTTGAAGATCTGAATATTTTATATTTTCCACGTCATTTCCGGACTACCACCAAGGAAATTTTAGTTGACTTTTGGACCATCTTGTTATTGATTTATGAAACTTGTCCTCATGTGTTATTGTTGAGATGTTAGGGGCTTCGATGATTTGGGCCACTTTATTAGGGAGAGCCAGTGTAATTTTCCCTAAAATTTATTCCACATACGAAAATACGGGGTTTCACACTTACTCTTACCAGTAAACCCACACTAAAATTATCTGCCCAACATTCCGAGATTAATGGCAAATCACTTGAAATTTGAGCATTGTCCAAGGGTTTCACTCACTTAGCTACTTACTATTATATTGGAAAAGCGGAATGGATGAACATCATAAAAAGCGGACCGACTTAGACAAGTCCGATTTTCCACCACACTTTCGCATCGTGGGTTTTCACACAAGTCGCATGTCCAAATAAACAAAGAGTGGCGTATATTAGAGTCAATTTGACCATACCTTTCAGCACAAAAGTTCCATTAATGTTCATACATTTAGCTCCTATCTGCAACTATTAGCAAATCACTAAAAATCCGCCCTACTCAAGGTAATTATTCACTAAACTACTTATTTCATTCGACAATGTAAAGGATGATCATAATGATAAAATGGATTTTGGGATGAATATACTAGACACGTTAATGAAAAAGATACAAAATGGTACTCTTGGCTTTATTTGATGCGCATATACTCAGCTGGATGTCCAACCAATCAAGCGTAGCAGTCCAGAGAGCTATAGATCATATTTTCAAACAAAGAATTTACTTAATTATTATCAAGTCGCAAAAAAAAAGACCCAGGTGGGAGATTTTTAATCAAGGGCTAAAAAAATGGATTATAGGCAGAAAAAATGGCTTTACTTGATGGTATATGGCAGCTAATTATTTTTACGGGATAAACGAAAATGATAGTATATGGGCAAAAAAAATGGCTTTACGGATGAATATACTGGACCAGAATTTTGACAAAAAACAAGATTAATTGCTATATGAGTAATAAAGCCACCAAGGGCTAAAAAAATGGATTCTAGAATTCTATAGACACCTTGGTCACTATTTCATGCCCATGAAAATCAGATGCGTAGATGAAATCAAGAGGTGTGGAGCTTTCATGAAATTTCAATGATGTGATAGGGTCAAACAACGGTACATGTCTTAAGATACATATATCATGATCCCAATTTTCCTTTTGAATTTTGGATCAGTAAGGCGGCAAGTCTAATTCATCTAATGTGTTCATTCCTTTTCTTTTTCATTTTTCTGTGGATATAATTGGGTGTGGGTATAAGTACATCACGTGACATCCATTTTTCGGGAGACAGAAATCTGACAAAACAGTACATGAGTAGAATAGGTTTTACAGCTAGGATATTCTGATTTCTCACATTTGTATCTAATAACGTCTCTAAAAAAAAGTACGTACCTAAGGCAAATTTCCGGCCTTATAGTGTACTGGGATGTCGCCCGCCTGCCCATAACAAATCTGGATTTGTTAATAGTTTCCCAAGAAACCGGTAGGACTTTATTAATTGTTGTATTTCCCAAAGTGTTGCATTATTCAATTCACATGTATTTCACGCATGTTCTTAAATTTATTTGTTTTTATTTGGACAGTAGCATAAAACCCGCCTCATATTCGACCCGGTTTGAGTGGTTTCGGGAGGTTCTGGGGACTCCGGCCCAAAAGTGATTCTCAAGGCACCATTAGGCCACTGAGCACCGATTTTCCACTGAACCGGTCTGACCGTACGATCCTACCCAAGTTTTAAAACATATCCCATTGTGATGTGCTTGATTCCACCCCTACTTCTAATACCTCTTTCACGTGGAAAAATATTTTTGCATATGTGAGTATTGTTTGATAAGGTGTGAGATGGAGGATTGGCAATGGTGAGAGTCAGGGCCGGTGCCCGCACAGGGCCCTCGGAAATTTTGGGGCATCTATATATATTCCGTATTTGTGTTCAAAAGTTTAATGAAGATGTCATACAGACGGTGTTTTATAATACGTGATCACGTCCTGCTCGAGATTTGTCTCCAACTTAATCTTTTTTATTTTTTTATTTATATTATACTATTATTCTACTTCTAAAACGTCGACATGAAAAATACGAGACGTCCTCATGAGAGTGTGAGCGTGTGAGGAAACAACTGGCTGACTAGGGACTATGATCTCCGTCCCTATACCCCTTACCTCTATCAACTTGGTAATGCTTCTGTGGCTAGTCTCATGAATCAACAGATGGGGGCTTGGAATATGATGGAAACCTGCCTAGTCGGCCCATCACTAGTGCATCAGGCCTAGGGTTCAAGGTGATCATTATCTTTTGAATGGGAAGAATAGTCTAGAAGATCTCCAGAATATCCCATATTTATATCTATTTATCTTATTTTAAGTAATTAGATTATGTCTTGATTAGTAATACATCAATAAAAGGCAGGGTGCAGTTAAAAGTATTTTATTATTAAAATTAGTCATTGGTTAGGAAACTTTAGATTCTTGCACATCTTTATTAGATTCTTGCATATCTTTACTTTCCTTTAGAGTTCTAGACTACCTAAAATATTTGTTAGGTAGTATAAATATAACCATTAGGGCAGTTGATGAATGATATTTTGTTTTCGTTGAAAGACGAGTTCCCGTGTCAAAGCATGTCTACCGATTTAGGTCTTCCTATGTCGAGATTTACTTTCCATCAATGTTAAACGTAACACGTTTTGTTATGGGGGTATTTTGGTCAAGTTACAAATATTTTGTGTTGCGTTTAGCCAAAAACGTGTTGCATTTAGTAGGCCCTTACTTTCTGTTCGTGCTAACCTAGCGTTAGAGTAATTCGACAGTGCCAGTTCTTCGTAATTCGGGTTAGTTTTGCTTAATTCGTGTCTTTTCAATTGCTAGTTCATAGAGCGTAAACCAACGTTCCAACAAATACTACTGTTGTCATTTGTCAACACTCTTTTTTGGGAAAATGATGTTTCCACTAAACTGTCCATTACTATACTTGGGGATCATGTTCCTGGTATTCGTGTGTGGCATTATACAAAGCATCGTTACTATTCGGTCAAAACGGCTTACTTTTTGGCTGGGAGTATACAGGAGAATGCTCTTATCCAGCAACATGACAGTTCGAGTTCTACAGCAGAAAATAATTTGGAATCTTAAACGTCCTAACAAAATTAATTTTTTTTTCTTCTGGAGGTTGTTGAAAAAAAGCTTTGCATGTTCTACATAATTTATGCAAACGGCGCATAACTAATGACATAATCTGCCCTGTTTGTAAATGTTGTGTGGAGACCATTGTTCATGCGTTTGTCGAATGTCATTTTGCTTGAGTTTTTTGGGCCCTTTCTCCTATTGCTAACCATATTCTTGTCACAACAGTCCAAGATATATGGGACTGGGTGTTTGCAGTTTTTCAAGCAACAATGAAGGAGTTCGACGTATTAGTATGTTCGTGCTGGAGTATATGGGCCAAATCCAATCGTAATTAAAAAAAAAAGTAAACGGAATTCACAATTCCTGGTATGTATGATCTGGGACACAATTGTTTGTGCGCATTTTATTTTTAAGAAAAGAATCAAATGTCCTTAGACTACATCACATGTCAAAAGTGCCCGAAGAAATAACAGAGTTGAGTTTAAGATCCCGTCTCCTCCTGATGAAATACTAGTACCCTCAGACAGAGTATCGGCTACTACATTCCTTCACTGTTGATGATAGGGAGCGGAAGCAAGACAAAGGATGAATAGGATTCTAACGAGAAATCCACAAAGAATGTATAAACGATAGAATCCACTATCAAAAATAGCAACGCTCAAGAAACATGGTTGATAACCAAAGAAGACATAAGTCTGATATTTTTCTGATAAACAAGATTAATTGAATAAATCCCTAGCTACTAGAATATACATAAAAATAACAATACTAATCATAACGGGCTAAGACTACTAATCCTAACGGACTAAGACTAAGTAAACTAAAAGTCCAAAAGTGGCTTGGAAATAATAAACCCTGGTCCGACTAATATCGTTCCACATCAGGCTCCCCTACTTCATAAAAACTCATCCTCGAGTTATATAAATATAGAAGACCAACACTAACGAATAACACCATGCATTCTGAACCAGGTATACTTGCTCGAACTGCTCGGTTAGACGTCACATGACATCCTGGATCAAATACGAGTCTCACATGCACCTTTGAAGGATCCATACGAACTGCAAGCTCCATTTCACATCCATTATATATCATACTCTTCTCCCCTATAACAAAAACAACTCGTCCACGAGTTAATAATTTGTCGGGATCAAATACAAAGACGAAATAGCCATCCAATAAGTGTCGTCGCAGAGAAAGGCTAGCAATCCGAAAAGTATATGGCTGGGGACGTTGGGAATGGTGCCGAACTAAGGGGGTGTTGTACGGATCGGTCAGTGGGTGAATGGCGCGGTAGCGCGTAACGGATTAGTGCGGGTCGCTTTGTGGTCCGAGATGGTGAACGGGTAATGGGTACTGATCGGCGTTGTCCGCAGAAGACTGTCGCGGGACCTGGCGCGTTGCGGATCCGTGTGGGTCTTCGTGTGTTCCGTGATGGCGCGCGGATAATGGCCCTCGAGGCCGGTAAGGTTGATCGAACAAAGATGGTCGATCGAACGCGGGTGAACCACATTGTTGGCGCCCGATGCGGCTTGCCCATGGCGTGCGTCCTTGGTGCCATCGGTCTCGTCATTGGAGAACTCATCATCCTTGGTGTTGGGGTTCGGCAGTTGGGACGGCGCCGACGGTGCTAGGCGAGTTTCCTGCAATTCGGTTACCAAGGCGTCCAAATTCTGGTTCGTTGCCGCCATGGTGTCTTGAATCGGTTCCAGTTCCGCCGTGGGGGCGGTGGTCGGCGGCGGTTGTTGGTTAAGCCTGGCCGATCGCAACTTGTCCATGCGCTTGAAGAACGCTTCAGCCCACCTCTCGGCGGTGGCAGTCAAAGCTTCCAAATCGCCGTAGAGAGTCATTGTTTTCAAGTGTTTTACGGCTTGGTAAGGCGCCAGAGGTTACGTGATTGCCGGGAGAGGAGTAACTAGCATCGATCCAGGCAAAACCTGTCTCTGAATACCAATTGATAGGGAGCGGAAGCAAGATAAAGGATAAACAGGGATTCTAACACGTAGACATCCACAAAGAATAGATAAACGATAGAATCCACTATCAAACAGAGCAAAGTTCAAGAAACATGGTTGATAACCAAAGAAGACATAAGTCTGATATTTTTCTGATAAACAAGATTAATTGAATAAATCCCTAGCTACTAGATTATATATATAAATAACAATACTAATCCTAACGGGCTAAGATTACTAATCCTAACGGACTAAGACTAAGTAAACTAAAAGCCCAAAAGTGACTTGGAAATAATAAACTCTGGTCCGACTAATATCGTTCCACATCAGTTGAATCCAACTGAAAGAATCCAACTGAAAGTATAGTCCCAAGGCTTATGCAGACAATCTCTACACTCCCGGAATAAAGTGTGAAGTGGATGATCACACCTGAAATCGAGTGCAAAAAGTAAGTTCCCGATATTGCCGAATTTCCTTGGAGCCAAGTCTGAACATGTAGTCTTTTATTAGGGGTTTAGAACGGATCAACTCATGGAATCCGAAAATCCGAAACACATAAACATGGAGCTTACACTACGATGATCGGTTTTGTACAAACACATAAAAAATAAGATAAATTGTTTAATTATTATTGATATTCTTTCATACATCCTCCAGATTGTTAAAGAGTTTGATTTTTCGGTTAACGTCAACTTTTATTACAAATTATTTGACTGCAAAGAATATTTAATTAAATTATATAATGAAAATTTAGTTACTAAAGTTTCATTATATAATTTAATTAAGTATTTTACACTTGCGGTTCAAGATTAATTCGTAGTCAAAGTAGGAGACGGTTGACCCAAAAAAATCAAACTGCGGACCTTTGACCAAGACGGAGGATACTTAGGGAAATTTACATATACACCCCTTACAAAATATAATGACAAAATTACAGATAAACCCACCTCAAATTATTGTGTAACATATGAACCCCCGTCATAAGAATATAGTAACGGTTGTTAGTTGGTCAAAGTCAATGGGTTATTTCTTTAATGAAGTCATTAAAAATATGATGTCATAATCACCTTGTTCTTCCAAAAGTACCTCTAGGGTTTAAAAGTAAAGTTCCTCAGGTTTGAAAGTAAAGTTTTTAATATAAAACAAACCGAAAATGAAATGTGAAATTAATATCATATCGTTACATGTGGCCAAGCTTTATGCATAATGCCAACCCAAAGGCTTGATCTCAATCGATTAATGAATCCGTTATAAAAATGGTATCGTAATGGATCGCCCCAAACTCCGCTGAAGTCCGAATGGTTGGTCCAAGGTTATGGACACCCCATCCAAGGCTCGACGACGTCGTCGAATAATTTAATTGGAGTAGAATATAATAATACTCAATATCCAACATCGTTAAAAACAATGAAGGGTATATTATGAGGCCGATGATTCAAAAAGGGTAGTTTCCTACAATAATCAAATATAAAATCCTACTCATATACTATATATTTAAATAAAACATTGTACTAATACGTAAAACATCAATTATACATTAGACAAACATACACACTAATTCAGGATTTAATTTTCCTTACAACATAATGCACTATCTCATGTTACTTTAACGTGTTGTACAATACAACATTTAATGCATATACCATATTTAAACCATCGTAGTGCAATAGTGCAATGGGTTGTATAGTAAAAAAAACCGAATTCAGATTGATCCTTCCAAGTTCCAATGGTGCATATCTAAATTCCAACCTTATTTAAACCATGAATTGGATTTTGACAGTCGGTCAACTCCTGAATAAGATCTGTAATGCCACTGTAAGACGATCCACCTGCAGGTTGAATAGCCTTCTTTGCCAATTCCTTGTACCCTTTGGCTCTCCTTCTCATCTCAACAAAACCTTTGCCCACCATAATATCCTCCACAGCCTTCGCAATAGCCTCACTCGACACCCCTTCACTTCCGACTAACGCCCACTTCTTACTTCCAACTGAAACTCCAATTTTCATTACACGTACAAGTAGCTTCTCATTATAGAACTGCTCCCCGTTCACCGGCCATGCAACCATAGGCACCCCAGCACAAATTCCCTCAAGGGCCGAATTCCATCCACAATGCGTCACAAAAGCCCCTATGGCAGGATGGTCCAGAATCAAAAGCTGAGGGGCCCATCCTCTTACAAGTAGGCCTTTCGATTTCACTCTTTCCTCAAACCCTGGAGGAAGCCACTCCTCTTTATCACCTTCGTTCTGCCTGACCACCCAAATGAAATCCTGCCCTGAAGCCTCAAGACCTATGGCAGTTTCGTGCTGTTGAGCTGGAGTGAAATTCACCGTGCTTCCAAAACACACGTAAACAACCGAACTAGCTGGCTTAGAATCCAGCCATGCCAAACATTGATCTTGTTCCTCTCCAGCAACAGGTTTCTTACCTCTTTTCGACCTTTCTTCAGGGTTTTCGTCGTTAGACAAAAACAATGGTCCTACATGCCACCCCTTTCGGCCTAAACCATTACGCCAATGATCGACGTAATCAGGTTCGAGCTCGTAGAAGCTGTTGAAAATCCCCCCATAGCTTCTTTCATCTGATATCTCCATTTGCAATAACCACTTGATGAAAACATCGTCTTTTTTATCTTCCTTCTGGAACTGAAACAGAGGAACTTGAGATTTCATGAAAGTGAATTCACCTGGCAAATTCCCCATTACAAAAGGATCGGAGCTTTCGTATGGCTTGTGGAGCCTTAACTCCTCGTGAGCACACATAGGTAAGTAACCGGCCTCATAGAAAACCAATCTTGGGATACCGAATTTGGCAGCAGAGTTGACAGTCCAGTGCATGAACGAGTCCGAAACAATAGCATCAGGGCGGATCGCCTGAATCAGTTTTTCGACTGGCTCTTGGAGCAAGGTCAGGGCCTTGATGAACTGATGAAGCCAGTCTGGGGTGGTCATGAACTCTGGAAGTTCACAACCTTTGGGTGGGAAATCGATAATGCTGAGGCCGATATCGAGGTCTAATCTTGCGCTCTGACTATGGCATCGGCATATGAGAGTGGAGAAATGAATGTTGTTTTAACACCTCTAGAAGACAGTAGCTTGGCAAAGTCTAGCATGGGGATTATATGGCCAGGAGCTACCATGGGAAGAAGAACAATGTGTAGTCCCATTCTTGTAATAATTCAGTAGTTGCCCTTTTTATTTGATGATGAAAAAAAAACCAAGGAAATATGAATTAGAGATTTTCTAGTGAAGTGCTCATATAGAGTTGAAGTTTATAATGGTGAGTTAATGTTCATTCATCAGATGAGAATATATAGATAGAGATATTTAGGAATGGAAAATTACAAAAGTCCTTGTATATGGGCAACTGCACATGAAGATATTTAGGAATGGAAAATTACTAAAGTCCTTGTATATGGGCAACTCGCACATGAAGATATTTAGGAATGGAAAATTACTAAAGTCCTTGTATATGGGCAACTCGCACATAGGTGGACATACGTTATAGTTATAATAACATCACGTTAGACGTTGTTACTACAAATATTGGTGTAATATATATATATATATATATATATATATATATATATATATATATATATATATATATATATATATATATATATATATATAAAAGAAGAATCCTAGAACAAAATGAGAAGTAGCTAACCAACTTCTCGGAGAGAACAGACTTAGTTATAGAATGTAATATTGTAATATTTTATTTATATACATACAAGCAAGTAATAAGTTTTTGATATTCAGCAACGCCGATTAAAAAATAATCGCTATATATATATATATATATATATATATATATATATATATATATATCACGACATAAATAAAATTTGACTTTGTCTTAAGTTAAATCCAACGCCATTAAAATTTTCGATTTCTGCGCATTTATGATGTCGCTAGGTGAGTGTGTCAAGGGTTGTTTAGCATGGAACTTTGATTGAGGAAATTTTAATTGGATTGTGAAAAATTTTGTTTGGTGAAAAAAATTAAAATTTGATAGGTTTTTATAAGTTTCGTGAGTTTTAAATGAGTAGTAACCCAATTTAAAAAGATAACTATGACCTTAACTAAAATGATAAGGTTAAATACGAAAATATGTTCGACTCAATTAAAATGATCTATGAGATACATGATATTTTCTCATATTCTAGAAAATCTTACCGCCTGCTTGGCATGGAATTTAAAGTCCCTATTCATCAATTAAAATCTTTTCAAATATTTGGCATGAAGTTTCTACAATAATTTTTTTAACTCACTTTCAACTCCACTAAAAAAACCCATCTCTTTATGCCCTACTAATTCTATTTCTCTTTACTTTTTCAGTTACACTGACGACATTAAATCAATCAAAAAACATTAAAACAAATCACATAACATGACAAAAGTCAAATCTATCAATTAGTGTTTCTTACGCACCCTATATAACAACTCTATAAATACTATAAAATTTTATCTCATTTCAAGTATCATTTTCTATAACTCACATATAAATCATGTACTGTTTATCAACTAAACAAATTTTATATTTTAGTTTTTAAACTCTATACCAAATATCGGTTAGATTTTATAAGAAATTTAGTTGGATATTTCATAATGGGCGGTGGAGTACTGGAATTACTTAAGTTGAAACTTCAAGTATCTTCTTGGTTGAATAAATTGTTGGTTTCAAAACTATGTGCAATTATTCTACGTACTAATTAATGAAAAGAGGAAAAAAGCGACGCTATTTAGTCAATGGTTTTCTCCAATTAAAATCTAGTACTGGTCAAACAACGATTTAATCAACCGAAGACAATAGATGACAGTTTTCATTCGATTGACATGTATACTACGAGTGTAGCTTACACTCGATGTTATCGTTGGTCTCTAAAATATCCTTCAGTTCAGTTTATGTTCAGATTAAAAGAATATAGCGTAATTTTTTTATCTGAAAATTCATTAATTATGCTCGCCAGATCGCTTATGTTCAGCTTAATTGTTTTTATACTATAATTCAGCCTTGGGCCCATTCGCCAGACCGCCTGCTCGCATTTAAAAGAATAGAGCCTAAAAGTATATGTTGACTTCGTAAATGTAACCTCACTTTTTCCTAATGTATTGACATAATCACAAATACAAATTGATGTAAATTTCTATATTATTTATAATTTTTGTAATTTTAAAAATTGAGATACAATGCCGCTTTTTAATACTACTGCATAATTTATTTGCATTTGTATTCATAACTAGGGATGGTATTAAAATCGAGAGCAATGTTTATTATTATAAATTTTCAAAGATTGCTTTAACATTTATTTTTTGGTTGAAAAAATTATTTTGACTACTTAGGCTATGTTCTCTTCGTCTGAACATAATTGAACTGAACTGATCTGAACTAACTGAATTGAACTGAAACATAGTATAAAATTCAACTAAGCAGATCTGAACTGAACTGAACTAAAATTAATGAGTTTTTAGATGAAGAGAACAGAGCCGTATAAACCTACGGAAGAATGAGCAAATACTTTGGCCTATTACATCAACATTAACTTATTTCCATTTCTGACACTAGAAATTTTATCTTTTTTCTTATATGATTATGATTTATATGTTAAGAGTTAGTAATTTATTACATTTCATATTAAAACTTAACCATAATTAGATTAGTTGGATTACAAGGCACATATCACCCATCCAAATGAGGGAGGAGGAGATGGTATTAATTTAGGTGAGAGGATATGAAGCCATTGTTATGGTATGTATATTTTCAGAAATTGAATAAATTTTGACAATAAGATACTGGACTAAGGAGTGTAATATTGTACCACTATATATTACATGTGAGACTTACTTTATAACTTTATTAGTGGTTAGTTTAATTGTTAGTTTATTTTTTGATATTTGTTGAAATTAGTGTGGGGGATATAAAGTACCTCATGTGGCAACTAAATGAAAGTGTACAATTCTAATGAGACGTCCAAAATGGTAAAAGTGGACAACTGACGTTAGAGGCAGGAAGCACTATGCAAGGTGTAGAATTTTTTCTAAAATTAGTAAAATAATTATAGTATTTTATAAAATAGTTAAAAATGTTCCCTACAAGTTAGACTCAGAGTTACACAAATTGTAAAATAATTCAACACCTTTTTAAAAATGTAAAATAGTTAAAAATGTACCGTGTTCGTTCTCAATCAGCACGTAAATTAGATAGGTTATTATTGTCATTGACGAAATGTGCCTAATGTATAACTTTTAACTTAGTAAAAGATATACAGGTGTGTAAGTTGATGACGTATATAAGTTTTAATATAAATTGATTTTTCCGAAAGATCTCTAACTATTAAAAAGAAAATATACCATCATTATATACTATTTAAATTATTCCGCAGTAATTTATTTATATATTAAAAAAATGGAAAATAAAAACATGTCATCATGCGTATATTAACAACAAACAAATTTGAAAAGATTCAACGGGATTATTTATTGTATTTTTTTAATAATGATCGAGTTTGAGAAGACTATTTAATAATAATGGGTAAATATTAAAAAACGGGTCTGGGGGATCTGATACTCCCTAGGTCGGGAAGCTCTCTCCAATCTTTTATCTACTTCCTTGATCTCCATAACGGGCCCAGGGGTAGGGATTTGGCAGATACTCTTTAGGCGGGGAAACTCTCTCTACTATCTTGATCTTCGTGATTTTGACCCGGAGCATATACTTTCTGCGTAAACTCTTCAACATTTTCTCTTTCTTGAACTCCTTGATAGGACCACCGGGGACCGTAGTATTTAAATTACGTTGTAATAATAATTTTGCCTTCACGCATACATACCAATCCGAGAGAATAATAATTTTGTGTATGGTTACTACATACCATGGTTGTTATACAACCCTATTGATTGTGTTGTATACTTTTTTATTTTATTTTTGGTCGATTTGAGGAATATAATTTAAAAAAAAAACATGTATCTGTCACTACTAATTAATAGGTTGGTACGGTAGGACCCGATACAAAATATATGTTATCAACTCGTCATTCCCGAATCTTCAACTGATACTACCTTTCAAATCATATTCATGATGAAATAGATTTTTAGATTTTCTATAGCTAAGATAAATAAAAACTCAACGATGTAATATATGTAAGATGACTATCCAACGCACAACACGACCAACGTTGCTTACATGTTTGACTACCTTATTTTTCAATTAATTTATTTTGTACCATTTTCTATTTATTATTAAAAGTCAATTATACCGCCATGAGATTTCAAGATTCAGGTGAAGACGAAAGGGAAGTGTCTTAGTGTATAAAAATTGTGTGAGCGTGTGAATTGCAGATGTGTATGAAGTTGTGTTTAGTCTGTCTGTAAGCTTGAAAGAATTAGTCAACTAATGAAACTTATTTTGTGAAGAATAAATATGAAAGATCAAGAGATAATTGATCACCAGATTTCGTGAGTTGAGGCCATGAGAACTGACGGTGGAGTGTGAGTAAGACCGCTCACTATGGTGCAGCCGTGAAGGAGCTGCCTGGTTGTTCTTGACAGCTCAGGAAGTCAGCGACTTCCTGAGCTTCCGTTTTTGGGCTGAGCCCATGTCATTTTATTTTGTTTTTCTATTTTTTTATTAATTCGAATAAAAAAAAATAAAAATTATAACAATGGTTATATTTTTTCGAGGTCTACCAAATGACACCAGTGAAGGCATACCGAGTGTTTGTTTCTGTACTCAAATTGAGTTTGACCCAATTTTCTTGTTTGGCTCTCCATTGTACATTGTGCTATTTGAAATGGAGGATTTCAATTCAACCGACACTAGCCCTGTTACTCTCATCACTATCTTCCAAAAAAAATCACTTTCTCTCTCTCTCACCCTCCTCTACCGTGGAACACAAATCCGGCCATAACTTCCGATCAAACCGTTGAATTTCACATCCGAATATACGAATGAGTTCATCTCTTCCCGATCTATTTAATGATCCGTTTAAATTTTCAAAACGGCGCAAAAAGTTTGCCGACCACCGGCGAAATTCCGCTTCCGGCCACCGGTTTCATGGAGGTGAGAAGCTCGAAGTTAACTGGAGGTGAGAGATTGGTTGTCGCGGCTGCCGATGTATTTCATATGCTATACAGGTTGATTTTCTTACCTTCCAAGTTTCATATTTGATTAAGTAAGCTTTGATGTGTTCAATCAGATATGTTCAGATTTGCAGTAGTGTATTTAGAGACTTGTCAATTTGTCTTTCTATTGGGAAAAGATTTTTGGGACCAAATTCAATCGTATTTGTATGTCTTTTATGGATTAGAGGGATCTGGGCTTTTCTAGATTAAGTCCAACCGCTCACAAGCACGTATTGAGGTGGATTTCCTTTATGCTTGCTCATTAGCTCGCACCATCTTCTTCTCCTTCCAAGCTAAATTAATCTTTACAGATCTATTCTTATTCTTAGGAACATTGATTATTCAGTTTAGCATTTTAATGTTGTTTTCCTACTACATGTTATGTTAGCTAGACTAATGGGACTCATGTCTACGTTACCTTTGAAAGGTTATTATGAACCTTTGACATTTTAATGGTTGACAGATTAAATGCGAATTTGTAATGAATGTTTCCCTTAAATTTCAGGCTAGGGGCGATGAGGTGTTTCTGTTGACATTGCGACTAACCCAATT
>JAIFAC010000087.1:50000-193073 GCA_026545765.1 Plantago major
CTTCGCCCATGGTCCAATAGTGAACAAAGAATCCAAAGATTAATTAACGGGCAGGAGGGTAGTTCGACCTTTCCTCCGAGAGTACTGCTCCGCACGTTGGTCCGTGTAACTCCTTCCTGATGCATCCTTCGCTGGTTGAATTGCCCTTAGGTAACTCAAGGCGTCCGAGCCTAGAGTTCGACGGAAGTATCTCAGTCGTTCTGTTGTATACGTTTGGTCTTAATGCGATGGTGCCGTCCGAGATTGTCTCGTCCGGTCCGTTTAGCATCCTAGGACTGATAGTTTGTGGTACTTGGAAGGACCATGTGACCTTTTGTCAGGTTCGGAAGTCATTCACCTAGCTTGGCCTGGACTTAATGAGGTGGTATGTCGACTTGTAAATACTAGTCGACCAGATGGTTTCCTTAGTCGGACCATTTCAAGGTCGGACTAGCAACCGATCGCTATCTCAACCTTGATGCGCTTAGACACGCTTACGGCGCTTTAACGGATTGGACACATGTCCGTATCAACATATGTCCCCTAGTTTCCAAGTATCTTAGTAGAAGATAGTTGGTAACTATGAAAAGAACAAGTGTGTTGTGGAGCGGTCCAATCGTTAATCAAAAGGAAAAATCTTTTTTTGTGGGATCCGTCGTCCGTGTTCTTAGGAATTCAATATATCTCTCTCCCCACCTTCTCCTTCTACAGTCCGAGTTATGTAATAGCTCGGACTGTAGATGGAAAAGGTATTTGTATCCGAGATATATAGATCCGAGTACGGTTAGGATCTGAAGAAGCCCTCTGTGGAAGAGTGTAAAGGAAGCCATCCGTTGGGCCAAACATGTGGAATGGTTCACTTGGGCTGATGAACAGTGGTTCAAAAGGCCCAATATGTCATCTATCCGGCCCACTGGAAAGGATCCTCAAGGAACTGGCGCAACTGCTAGATTTGAGGAGATCAACGGTGGGGATAGAAACTCAAGTGATGTGACGTTTCTGAGGAGAATTAAATGGGGAGTACTGTCATTGCGCCTTTTGCGAACCGGTGCAGCCGTTGGATTAAAAAGATCAACGGTTGGGATTAGAATCTAGGTGATGCGACGTTTCGAGTTCCCCAATTGCCCCCTATAAATAGCTTCCTAATATGTCACTTTCACACTTTAGCCACCTCGAATACTCAGAGCGATTCTCAAGTGATCCGAGCAATCAAAGAACAATCCGAGCAACTAAAACTCGCAAAATCTTGCACTTTCCACCTCAGATCTGCACTCTCGGGGAGCTAGCAAGGCTTCGTCGTCCGACCAAACTTACCAAGTCAACTTTATCAAGTAAGTATGCCTCGATTCTTCCTGAAGTTTTTCTTTGTTATCATATGCTTGCTTCATGCTTGTATGCTTCTCCCTTGGTCGATTACCTGCCTATTGATTCTGTGGTTGTAAATGCTAGTATTGGTAGATTCCAGTAGTATACTTAGTTGTAATATTCTTCCAGTGTGCGATATCGTACTAACTTCCTTCACTGGTAACTTGTTGGCTCGCCCTGTATATCATGTCCAATGTAACTAAAATTCGATGATGCATGCCTGTTTGGTGATGTGTCATGCCGATCGCACACGCCTTCGTAAGTTGTCCCCGTTAACGGCCGGGTAGGTAGATAATAATGCCAATGGCACGCCTTTGTGCCAAGTTTAGTGCCCATAGTGTTATGAGATCGCATTTCATGCGTAAAAATCTGCAAAGTAGAACTTCCTCGGATCGCTTGACTTAATAAGATATCTAAATGAAATCTCGGACAATCACAATCATCGTTTCTGATCCGTTTCCTTCTGCCTTAGGATGTCCGGGAGCGGTAGTCAGAACCACCACGAGACTCAAGGTTACGATGATGGAGTAAACTTGGGGACTGAGTCCGAGGGCGTAACTACATCCGTAGGAGACTATCTAGTCGTGGAGCTCGTGAGAAAGGGTCCGTGGTGCAGCAGAGACTCAGCCTGACGTGGCAGTGGGTCAGGGAGATGTTGCTAGGACTAGGTCGCTAGTCCAATCTCGGACCATAGTGGTGTCAGGCCCATTGGTCCGAATAAACCTCGACCGAGGTGGAGGCGATAGTGGTCGAGGTCGATGATGTAGAGATGTTTGAGGCTGGTGTAGAGGATCGAGTTGTAGTGGAGAAAGGTCCGACTAACCCAAGCATATCCGGGAGACCCGATGGTGGAGAAGAGGAGGAGGAAGATGGTGAAGAAGAAGAGGATGATGAGGAGGAAGAGGAAGAAGCTTTTCAAGCTGCTCGTCCGTGAAGACGCGCAGGCGCCAATTATATCAGATCTGGGTGTCCGCCAATCCAGCTTCTTCCGATTGAGGGTCGTGGAGGCTAAGGCGGCGAAATTAAATTCCTCGCCCCGCCCGCCGTGATAGCGGATGAATACGGAGAATTGAATGCGATTTGCTACTCCTACTTGTCCGCCTAAAGTAAAACTCAAGACATTCCGAGTGGAGGCTAAGTGGAGATTCCGGATTCGTTGAAATTACGGTTCCAGAGTCGGTATGTTTTTACAATCCTACTGGATACATGTGTGCATGAAGCGGCCTTTGCTTGTGGGTGGAAGATCCTATCAAGGTCAATAAGCACATCTTCAACCATATCAGATAGGTCCGAGCCAAAGTTATCCCAAAGTCTTTGGGTAACCTTATCTGCTTGCTTGTCTTTTGTAAAAAGAAGGGCAACTGTGAATTTTGAGAACTTCAGCCTTCTTCCATGTTGCTTTTAGTCCGGGAACTTTTTATACCTTTGTAAATAGAAAACCCTACAACTTCATTTACGACTCCATTCCTGGGGTCGAAGTGGTGGGATAAATATATTTTTGTGCGGATGGCCCTGAAGCCCGGGATGTCCGCAAGGAGGCAAGAGCAGTGGGGGCTGCCAAAAAAGTTCTTAAGGGAGAGTATCCTGATCGCGCCCTTCCAAGAATGTGGCTCCGTGGCGGAGATCCATAAGAAGAACGATCCACCTATGTATCCGCTCCACGGATTGATTTGTCACCGCCACCCTACTTAAAGCGGATTGATGACGCCGTGGAAGTCGGGGAAAGACCGACTTCAAGAAGGATCCTTAACTTAGGATTTGTGCTTCCTTTCTTTTGAATGCCTTGTCATGAATTTTCATTTCGAGATTCTTATTCTCCTTTACGATCCAGTGTCCGACACTTTTATTTTGTTGTAGCTCACCGTTTGATTATATCATGTCTACCCTCCGCGAAAAGAAGAGGCAAGCAGAGGGAGCAAAGAAGCCGAGCTCGCCATCGCCAAAGAGCCAAGATAATCAACACATCCGGGTCTCCCTATGGCGCACTCCAAAAAATGCGGGCGTGTTTGTCACAGGAGGAGAGGCGGTGAGGATCCGCAGTCTTCGTGGTGCCCGACAAGGGCAAAGGCCCTAACTCGCAGACCATCGCATCGAAGCCTCCTCTTCTCGCATCCGCACTCGGGAAGTAATGATGCGTGACGCCATTACCTCGAAGGAAGAGGGAGCAACCTCGATGCCTCTCATGCGAAGAGGCGCAATGTCCGCTATTCCGCCATCCCACCAAGTTGCTCTCGACGTGGAATATGAGCTGCTCATGGACTTCCGAGGTCGAGTGGGAGGGCTCCATGAGTTGTACCAGGGTAAGTAACTTGTTCACGCTTTCGCCATGTTCTTAGTATCTTAAAATAAACTTGTATTCATGCGACTTCAGAGCTCGGATGCTTCATCGTGGCCATGCAAAGGAAGGCTAGTGAGCGGCCACCATCAAGAGGACTCAGATAAGGTTATGGCCACATCCATGATGAGGCGGAGAAGGTGAAGGTGTGGAGGCCCAATAAAAGAAAAGAATACGCTGATTGATAAGTTGAAAGCTAGTCAGTGATGTAAAATCGACTTGAGTGGCGGAGAACTTCATCAATAAGTCGATGAAGGCATTCCTAGACTCAAAGGATGTGCTCCTCGAGGACCTCCAATATGCCCGCCGAGGTCGTCTCGACTTTATGAAGTCGGACTCTTCAAGTTTTTCATGGTGAATAAGTCCGATGCTTCCGCTGACGGGTTTTCATCCGCCATCGCCGCTTGCAGGTGCCAAGGGACTACTTCCGCAGAACTTCATTGAAGGCGTATGATTGATCCTTCCGCGGATGCTAATGGAGTGGAGGTTCCAGGACAATGTGCCGGATGAACGGTTTCGCATGTGAATTTGGAGCGGTCACCGAGGAAGGTGAGATCGACATCGTGAACGGCGGACCTTCCTTCCCAAGTGCATCCCATGCTATTGAAAGGTATGCTTCGCCTTCGAGAACTACAGACATATCTAAAGGATCGGTACTTCATGCCCTCTCGGATCGCTTGCCATGACGCGGATTTCAATCTGCTTGAGAGTATCGAGGCTTCTTTTAATGAAGTTGTCTGGCCCTCGCAGCCGTGTCACGCTAACCCGTTTTCCACCGATCCGCCGGAATTGATGAAGTCGACCAAGCCAAGATCCCCTTAGTGAGAAGTCCGGTATGCCCGTGGAACATTTGTAACACTTTCAATTATGATCTTTGCGGCACGGATATTTATCCTTTCTTTGTCCGTAGTAATTATCTCCAAGACAATGCTTTTCATGCTTGAATCATTACTATGCTTCTCCGTGTTTCCCTTGATCCGCTGCTCATATGCCAAGTTATCATTAGTATACATCTCTTACAAATGCGGATCGCTTTGAATGACATCCGATACAAGATAATCAAATCATTATCTTTCCTCGATCCTCGGACCGCTCGCCTTTATTATACCGGTTTACTTTATGGGGATGCGATTCTTCTAGAAGGAGGAAGGTGAAGTAGTGGAATTGTTATTACGGGCGCCCTTTCATCTTCCGAGTATTCGATGATGGACACGTGGCTTGATCGTAAAGATTCGCTGCTATAAATAAGGGCATGGTAATTCTTCCTTCTCATCGCTTTACCTTCTTCAATCTCTCCTTTTCGTAAATTTTATTCATCGAAAAGTTAGATTTCTTCAGATGTCGGAATCGCCGAGAAAATCATCCGAGCTAGACAACTTCACCTTAATGCAAGCTGGTGCTACCCGACTTGGAGAACTTCGACTTTGGAGAACCGTACGATCTTGCACGATTGTTGTCAAGACTGGTAAATCAGGTTATGGAACATGCATCCTCCGATTTACTCGTAAAGGCACGACGGATGACTCAATTGTTCTCGATCCGTATGATCCCTCAGGTCCGGTGGTGGCCAGAGGCGAGCCAAGAAGAGAGAGAGCGACGTCAAGATGATCCGTAGGAGGATCCGAATGCAAGAAGAAGCTCGCTTGCTCAAGGTGGTGGCCTGTAATCTCAAGGCTTAACCTCGAATCCATCAAGGGATAAGCCGGTATGCCCTGCTGACCTATGTATAGTCTTCGACCTTGAAAATTGTACTTCCGCTTCAGATGCTCGGATGGTTTTTCAATGAAATTCGATCGTCCTTATTAGATAAAATCGCCACCTTTTTCATATTCTTACTTTCGGATCATGTTTATACGAATCTCCGTAAGATGATCAAGTACAAACGCGATGTGGTTAGTGGGCTTGTCTAGATCGATAGGTAAGTTCAATCGACCCACACGCTCGCCCTCACCGATGGCCCAAGCCCATTGTCGACGCCAAGGTTCTTACGTGTCGAACGCCTATCGTTCGTCTCCGCCTATAAATACCCGAGCTCTCCTTTGCATCGATTACCTAAATCCGACTCCAATTTCATCCTCACAAAATTTCCACTTTTTCTCAAACTCGATAGGTCTTCATAGTTCGAGCCCGTAGTGGCCATAAGAAGATGATTTCGATTAGTCTCCTCGAGACTCGGCCCACTCGGATCGGCGCTTGTCTCGAGTTTGAGAGTGGCGGGTCCGAGGGGATGATTGCTCGAGATCGCTGGTAGAAAATATGATCGTGAAAACGCTCAGATCCGGGGTAGACTAACGGATGGCCTTATCAGATAAAGCGATCCGCCTTTAGGAGCTTTTCCTTTCCGGGAGTCAGCCGCGGTGGGTCGCCATACGATCAATGCGTCAGATCCGTGCTCGGATTCGACCAAACAGGTACCTTTGAAGGAACCCCCCGTATGGAGATAGAAGGTTTGATGTCGGACACAAAAGATTTGTCTGTCCAATCTGCTCATGAGCATGAGATTCCAAGTGCCAATCACTTACTATTTTAATGTGTCCGTGCACACTGTGCACGAGATCCGTAGAGGGAATCAAAGGTATGGTGATATTGTAGAGTTCCAACTTGCTAAAACATCTTGTGTTGTGCAGGTATATCAAATTCACGGTTTTCCCGGAAGTGATGACTAAGGGGAACACTTTCCTGTCGGAGGAATCTACTCGACGGAGGACGACGTTTCTCCGGATATCTCCTTTACAGTTTATGTATTGTAGCTGTAGATCTGTATAAAGATCTGAAGTTGTAGAATGCAAGGACACTGTTATATGTACTCTATTTCGCAGATGCATAAAATTCACCTCTTGCTTTTTGTCACTTTGAATGCTAAAGTTCAGATTTACGAATTGAAAGATAGAAGTTGTATTGATTTGATGGAAATTCAATTACAACTTGTGGGCTCCATGGCCAATGACAAAAGGGTTAACAAAAACAGAACTGACGAAATTCCACGTAACAAACAGTTTAGTCCTAAAATGTCCAAATGACCAGCAGGGGTCCGCGTAACCATCCCTATGCGTAAAACTTTTGAGGGTTCCTGGCATTCCAAGTACGCTTGAGTGGGTGTCCGTACTCATCTTCCAATTCGTAACTTCCGTTCACTCTTGCACCTACAATCTTGTAAGGTCCTTCCTATTTAGGTTTAAGTTTCCCAATATTGCTCAAGATATCGGCTCGACGGAGCACTAGGTCTCCGACCTGTAAGTCCTTCGCTTGAACATGCCTGTTGTAGGTCAGCCCGCTGCTTGGTACCGTGAATATTAGCCTGCTTCAGCTTTTTCTGCTCCAAAGATGTCTAGATCGAATATCCGAGCTTCATGATTGACGAATCATCAATTTCGACTCATAGTTTCAACCGCAATTTCGCCGTATAATCAAGCTTCCGAGCCATAAACCGTATGCATGCGTTTCTCTAGTCGCGTCCGCAAAGCGGGTGCGATGAGCCCAAAGACACCATCCGCATCATCCGCCCAACTTTCTTGAGAAGTTCTCACCGCTTCCGTGATCTTAACAATTGTCTTGTTTGTGGACTCACTTGTCCATCGCTTCAGGGTATCCAACAGATGTGAAGCGTTGTTCAATCTTGAAAGATGCCAACCATTCCTCGAAGTCTGCTCATCAAAATTGAGCACCATTGTCCGAGATAAGAACTCTGGGTAGGCTAAAGCGACAAATGATGTTTTTCCAGATGAAGGTCCGCACTCGGCTTTCCGTGATAGTTGCCACGACTTCAGCTTCTACCCATTTGGTGAAATATTCCACGACCACAATTAAGAACTTCTTCGCTGAGGAGTGCCCTGGTCCGGTCCATATCGATGTTATCGATTGAATCGACGACACGGCTTATGATATGACCGACTAATGGGTGTGGACGAAGGAATATTCGTGATTCGATATATTTAATTAGACATTTTCCTGCCAGTTCAAGGATTATTTATCATGGTACATGGTAGGTCCCCGCCGATGATCTTCTGATCTTAGAGTGATAAGGCCCTCCGGAATGCCGTGAATTTCTTCCAAGACATTCTTTGCTTCATGGCCTAAACACCTTAAATGAGTCCCAAAGAAAAGATCTCTTATACAAATCTTCTCCCAAAGATAAAATATCTATCGCTCAAGACCGCACCTCCTTAACTCCTTCGATCACCGGTAATGATCCGCCTTTAAGATAACTAAAGATGTCACCATCTAGTTTCTTCCTGCTTCATATCATAACATCGGGAGTAGGACTCATGACGGATGAGTCAAGAATAGTGAGTAGGATTACTCTCCTCGTTCAGAGCAAATTGCGGATGCAGATTTTGCCGAAAGCGCCCGCTTTTCGCTCCAGCCCCGCCAAACTTCTCGTGGTAAACTCATCAAAAGGTCAACCTCTTGCTTAAGTAGCTCAAGGTACTTGATCATTGAAGGCCTTTTGGCAAAAGCACCGTAAATTGGGCTGCACTAATTGTGAGTCTGTATGCTTTGAGTTTCGGATCTCAGGACTCGCTAGATGCATCCACTAATGCTGTTTCATACTCACCTCATTGTTGGTGACTTTGAATTCTAGGATATCGTGATAGTCGAGTTCCGCCATCGTGGCTTTTAAGATAGATTCCTATTCCTCCTACTTTTCCAGTGGAGGAACCATCCACTTCCAATGTCCAAACATTAGAGGGATGTTCCTTGGTTTGGAGGTCTTCTGTAAGCTCTTGAGATTCTAACCTGTGTTCCTCCCTCTCTTTGATATCTGGACCAGGGTTGTTGGTACCGGATTCCTTGTGATATCATCAAGAAGGAACATTTGGTTGACGAAGTTTCTTCCCATGATGCAACAGAGACCGATTAATGAACTTAGCATCCTCAAGGTTTTCCGGTTGATCATCAAGTGAACTGGTTTTCGTATGACCGCTTGGTGATTAAGCATTCAAATGCCCGTTTGTCGGACTTTCTCCGAATCCGCTTGTGGTACTCCGCTAGGAAGTCAAGAACAACTTGAGCTTTCTTGAGCCGAGTTCGTAGCTAATGTCGATTCGCCAAATTTCAATTGCCCATTTAGAGAGTCATCCAGATTGGCTCGCTTTCCGTGACTGCTTCAAAGGTTCCGTAGTTAGTACTACTACTTTATGAGACTTGAATATGGCTTTAATCACTTATGTGTAAACCAAAGCATATGCAAATTTCTCAATCTTCACATATCTTGTCTCACCAAAGAAGGGCTTTACTAAGATAGTATATTGGCAAGTGATCATTAGCTTGAATCCATACTAATACGGAACTCATTGCCTCTTCCGTAATTGCTAGGTAGAGGTAGAGTGGTTCTCCTTCCACGGGTTTGGAGAGCAGCGGAGGGGAATGGAGGTACTTTTCCAAATTTTCAAAAGCCTCAGAACATTCCGCGGTCCACTCAAAGCTCTCTCCTTTCCGGAGGATTTTGAAGAACGGAAGGTTCTTCTTTGCGGATCGCGAAATAAAACGACTTAGGGACATGAGACGTCCAATAAGTCAGACCTCATTGAGGTTCTTCGGATGAGGCAGATCTAGGATTGCCTTGATCTTTTCAGGGTTTGCGCTTATCCCTCTCTCTGTGACCATGTATCCTAGGAATTTTCCTCCTTTCACTCCAAAGGTGCACTTTTCTGGATTCAGTTTCATACCATACTTCCTAAGGATAGCAAAGCACTTGTTCAAGTGATCCACATGTCGTCCTTCAGTTTTGCTCTTAACGAGCATGTCATCCACATACACTTCCATGGTTTTGCCAATTTCCTCCTTGAACATCTGATTTACCATACTGTAAGTTGTTCTGCATTTTTCAATCCGAAGGGCATCACTTTAAAGCAATACACTCCCCCTGCAGCGAAGAAAGCTATTTTCCTGATGTCCTGCTTGGCCATCCGAATTTGGTAAAAGCCATGATATGCGTCCATGAAACTCAGTAACGCACATCCGGACGTTGAGTCAACCAATTGATCTATCCGTGGCAAAGGGTACGGATCCTTTGGGCAGAACTTGTTTAGCCTGGTGAAATCATTGCACATCTGCCATTTACCTGGCGATTTTTCTACCAGAACCACGTTGCAAACCCAATCAGAATAACGGAATTCTTCGATGTGCCCTGCCTTCAGGAGTCGATCAACTTCGGCGGATATGATGGCATCCTTGATCGGACCAAAATCTTTTCTCTTTTGACGGATATACTTGATCGAGGGATCCATGTTCAGACGGTGAAGATCAATCCTCGGATCTATCCCCTTTAGGTGTTCAGTACTCCAAGAAAATACATCAATGTTATCTCGGAGACAAGCAATAAGCTTCATTTCTACTTCCGCATTCATCTCTGTTCCGATTCTAGTCTTCTTATCCAGGCTTCCAACAACAAGCTCAACTTCCTTGAGGGTTTCATGAGGATTGATCCGTGCAATTTTAGGAAACTTGTCCTTCTGGCTCCCTACTCCAATGTGTGGATTCTCTTTCTTCGATGGAAGAATAACTGGCGGATCAGGGGTCACAATGACTGCCAATACAGGCGCAGATGCTCTCCTTGTGGACATATTATAGCACTCCCAAGCTTCTCGGATGTTCCCTACTTCCTCTCCAACTCCGCACGGGGTCGGGAATTTTATCCTATTATGGAGGTTGGAAGGTATATCTTGGAATTGATTGAGTCCCGGTCGACCAAAGATGGCATTGTAGTCGAAAGTTCGGTCCACCACTACAAAACGGACTTGTTGTGTCACTCTTGCTGGATGTGTCCCAAGTGAAA
This sequence comes from Plantago major, assembly GCA_026545765.1. NCBI lineage: Eukaryota > Viridiplantae > Streptophyta > Magnoliopsida > Lamiales > Plantaginaceae > Plantago > Plantago major. The sequence goes on from JAIFAC010000087.1 coordinate 60,458, forward strand.
CATGAAGCATGACACTTCCTAGAGGACGGACAGTACCTCCTCCGAACCCTAATATGGAGGTGTTGACTCTCTCATATCGGATTCCTCCCAGATTCATCTGATCTATTGCCGATTTGGAGATGATGTTCGAGGAACTCCCCGTGTCTACCAGGATCTTGTTTACCCAATAAGTTGCGATGGTTAAAGAAACCACCAGCGGAACATCCAGATCATCTATATCTGTTAGGAAATTTGTTAGATATTTTGTTAGAAATATCTGTTTAGATTTTGATCAGCAACATGATGACTTATCTTAGTCTAAGAAAGGTGAATAGTACTCTTGGTTCACTTGAACATTGTAAAAGAGGAAACCCACTAAGTATGATAGTCTAGCTAATCTTGTATAGGATGTTAGGTCTCAAAATGTAATTTTTATTTTATGAAGAGAAGACCAAGAAGAAGACATCCAAGGTAACAAGCTCAACGACATTGAAGACTTGAAGAAACGCACAAGATTATCGAAATGCTTTTCAGATACCTTAGCCAGATATCTTGAAGACACAAATAGTTTTAAACAAACTGTGTCACAAGAGATATCTGAGAAATAAAAGGTCTATCTGAAAACAAGGAAAGTGTCCACAGATATCTATTCTCAGATACCTTGAGCTTTAACCACATTTCTGAAAAAGAAATATATATATATTGCAAACAAAGTTGTTTCAATAAAAGTGGTATCTGAAGATGAAGATAAGAACGTGCGAAAAACTCAGAGAAATCTGATCAAGGTTGTCTCTGATACAAAGCATAGTTCCGTTGGCACTAGAGGACAAAAAGTATAGTACAATGCATTTAATGCACGGACAGAGATGTCTGAACAAAAGCAACGGCAGCTTCTGAAGAAGAAGACAAAAACTGCTACGGTACTATACACAGATATCAATAGTTTGAATTTGAGCCTAACGGATACTATTCAAACGGCACTCAAATTCATCTATAAATATCAACACTTAGACTGCTTGAGAAGATACACTACGACACTGAAATACGCTGAACTGAACATCTTACTCTCTCAAAGCAAACTACTTACTCTCAAAGCTATCACATGCACTCAAAGCTTTTGATCTTAAGTAGCACTAAAGTTCTAAGTGTCCTGATCCTAAACAAGCACAGCTATCTGTGAAAGAGTTGAAACAAAAGATCAAGTATCTGAGATTCATTCTCTTGAACACTTATCTAAGACTTGGGTCAGTAAAAAGAACAAGATACCATACATTGCAAAGTGTATTAAGTATACTTGATTCACAGAGCTATCTGATTAATTGAAAAGTTATTGAAGAAGCTCATCTGACAACTCAAACCGAAACCAACACCATCATCAAGCGTGTACAGAAGTACTTAGTTTGAAAAATCGTGGAATAACTCCAAGGTTAACGAGTATAGGAAGTACTTGATTTGGGTAACTAAGGAATAACTCCAAGTTATCGAGCATGTGAAGTACTTAGCTTGAAGCTAGGAATAGCTCAAAAGGTTTCTGAGTACAAGAAGTACTTGGCTATGAAAGCCGGGGAACAACTCAGGGGGACCATTTGGTTGGGAACCATCTGTTTAAGGAATCTTAGAATACGATTTTTGTAAGGTGACCTCAATTATCTATTCTAGTGAATTCTAGGTCTTTCGAAGACCGGCGGATTAGTTGGAGGATTACGCCACCTCAGATACCACTATACTTGTTGTGTTATTTACTTTTCTCAGATTTATATTTCAAAGAACACACACACACACACTTTAACCTGCTTCAGCACTTATCTATTTTAAGTCTTCCGCCTCGATTCTAAGTATCGATATCTACTCGTATATCTCGAGAAATAGTTTTATCGACAAAGTTTTAAAAGACTATTCACCCCCCTAGTCTTTTACTTTGCCGTTATCTGGACCAACAAGTGGTATCAGAGCAGGAGGTTCACAAGCCTTTTGCACTAAACCTAGATCCCCATATAGGTGAAGTAGCTTTGTCCATTTTCGAGGACTATTTAATTTGTGTGTTACGTGTGCAGGAATGTCTCGAGTGATGCACCTGCTCTCAAACCAGAGAATTACGAGAAATGGAAAATAACATGATGCTCCACCTTGAAGCCATAAGTGACGAAATGATCAAGTGATAAAGAATGGCCCAATAGTCATTCAACAACTCAAACAAGTCATGGAGGTTTCTAATGGTAGAGACAGATCAAAGCGAAGGATCTTCACAAACCGATGCGCCAACAAGTGGGAGATCTACTCAAGTTATTTACTTAACCAAAGCTCAGAGAACTCGGACATCTAAGATGCCAAGAGGAATCGCCCGATGGTCAAGCTCGTAATATCATCATCGATCGACACTGAGCACATACAAGGTAAACTGGGTGCTAAACGGCGAAAGTTGCTCGCAACCGATTGAAAAATCTGCGTTAATCGAGAAAACCAAAGAAAACAAGTTCGAAGTTCTCAAGTTGAAATTTCAAAATTTCAAACAAGGACCCATCAAACTCGAAGAACTTGATTTCAGATTTACCACTCATGAGTGATATGGCAAGACTGGGAAAGAATGATACTCCCAATGTAAAAGATTAAGACTATTGTCAAGTCTTAACCACAACCGGAGCATACCAAATTCTTTTTATTTTAACCAAGGAATGCCAAATATCACTCCAAGGAACTCTTCTCACATCTTGCTATGGTAGATTATGAGACAACACAAAGAGAACAAACAACCAAAAGTTGCGTATATTGCTCTAGTTGCTCAAGGAACTTCAAAAGAAGAAAAGCAAGGAAGAGATCGAGGATGCTCTTGTCAAAGCAAATGAGCAAATATGTCACGAGAAATTGAGAGAAGAAAAGCCAAAGAGAAGTCAAAAGCATCTAGGCTCAAACTATCACCAAGACAAAATATGCAAAGCTCACGAACAAGCCAAATTTAAAGCATCACGCATCGAGGAAGCAGAAATTGGAAACGATATCTGTTTCTATTGTCAGAAACCTGGCCACTTCAAGAAGGATTGTCCTGCCTTCAACAAACTAAGGACAGGTGACAAGAAAGATAGAAGAATCTTCAGAAGAAGCCAGAAAGCTTTGTTAACTAAAGAAAGAAAGAAAATCCAAATTCAACTGGATACTCTAGACTTTGAGTCAGATTCTAAAGATGACAATTCAGATGACTCAACCTTACCATCACCAGAATTATGTGGAGTTACTCATGATATAATCGACTTCGGCCTCAAGAAGAATGAAATTTGTGGAGTTGCTGAAATTGACGGTCCAGACATCTCTAACATAGAAATCTGTCTTATGGCTGATGAGGTAACACATACTTCTTGTTATACTTATGAAAGTGATGAAGAATAAATAAAAGATCTAGAAAATCTCAGGAAAGAACTTGACATCTATGAAAGAGAATTTCTAATGATCCGAGCTAGAACCGAAAATCTTGAAGAAGAAAAGAATTCTCTTGCAAAGGAAAATTCTCAATTAGTTAAGGTATCTGAGAAAAAGGATGCTGAAAATGCATTTCTCAAAGCTCAGATATCTGAGACTGAAAAGTCACATAAAGAAGCAATGGCTGAATTATTTAAAGAAATATGAAGATCTTCTTCGAGAACAAGGAACTCGAGAAGAAAGAATTATCTTTTCAATCTTATGCCAAAGCTAGTGACACTTTATCAAGTACAATCTTACTTAAGAGATCCTTCAGAAAGAAAGGACTCAATGAATACACGTATGATTGTTCTATCACCAATAAGAGTAAGGAAAGAAGAACATTTGTAAGTACTCAAAGAAGACGGTTCCCATGCAATCTATAGTATCGGTGAGAAGACGAAGATTGTCGACAAAGGAAAGGCCAGACTAAACCTTTGTGGGAAAAACAAGTCAAAACAAAATTGTCACATCGCTCGAAAAGAAACACAACACCGAAAAGTGTAAACACCCACAAGGTTATGTCTCTCAAAAGGGTAGAATTGCAGAGTCGCAAATTCTCCCATGTCACTTTTTCTCGAAAGAAATCGACCAACCAGACTAGCAAAGTCGCTAAGAAAAGATCTCGATAGCTTCAAGTGCTCAAACGGTATCGCTATAAAGGCATCGAAAACGACTTGCTCATGAATACAAACAAGAGCAAGAACGATGGTTAAAGGCTAGAATTGCTCAAAGCAATTATCGGCGGAAGTTGAATCAAGCCACCGAAAATCAATGCCGTGGCTAGAAGAAACTGAAAGGAAAGCTAAGTTTGTCGAAAAGCAAACTCGTAAACCCGACAGTATCCGAAGCACCAAATGGAGCACCGAACACACCAAGGAAGAAAATAATTTCAATAATGATAATCATTCAATTAGAATTCTCCTTATGTTCCTATCGACAAAAGAATGTTCCAAGGAAATTCATTCAAAATGGATTCCTATTGAAGATTGTTTAGTCCTCGATGGTTCCAATTGTAAATTGAGAACCTAATCTCTGCTTCCCGTCAGGTGCGTAATGCTTCGACTAAAGCACAATGGCTATTTGATAGTGGATGCGAAAGCACATGACAGAGATAAAGCAAATGGTCGATTACAAAGCTTGCAACACAGACCGTATATCGATTTGGTTGAGGAGAATTAAATCCTCTCTCGATTTGCAACGCTAAATTGGGAACATTAACAATCACCGACGACATATGTTAAGGATTTGAAATATAATCTATTTAGCATGAGCGCTTTGTAGACAAGGTTTTACTATAAAATTCAAAGCAAAATATCGCAAACTAATTGACAATGAGTCAAAGCATACCTTAGTTGCTCATGAAAGGCGCCTTTATGTTGCCGATGGCATCTCGCCACAATCAAGAATGTCTCATGGTGAGTCAATCTGTCACATAAGAGCACCGTTATGGCACAAAAGAATGAGTCACTTGAACTTCAAAACTCGAATGACTTGCCAAGAAAGAGTTAGTGGTCAGCCTTCCTGTAACATCTTTCGTAAAGGATGGTATATGTTCTACTCACGATGGGAAAACAATCTAAGATCTCTTTCAAGTCCAAAATCGTACACTCTAAGAGTTAGACCACCGCAACTATTACACATGGATCTTTTGAATCATCTCAGAATTCAGTTATGCAGAAAGAAGTATGGTCCGTTGTTGTAGATGACTTCTCAAGATTCACTGGGTTGTCTTTTCTCAAACAAAAATCATGCCGTGGTGGAGATACCAAACTTGTCAAAAAGCTTGAAGTCATGAAAATGACAAGGTATCTCAATCGTATCGCACTATGGTAATGAAGTTTGTCAACCAAGACATAAAGGAGTTTTGTACCGCAAAGGTATACAACACCAACTTTCCTCTCAGAAGAACACCTCAACAAAATGGTGTTGCGTAAAGGAAAACAGAACCCTTAAAGAAGTTGCAAGGACGATGCTAGTTATGACATCGAATAAGTGAAATTTATCGGGTTGAAGTCAGAACACAAATTTTACACTCGTAATGTATGTCCGATAAACAAACACCATGACAAGACCCTTATGAAATCTTGGTTGGTAGACCCCTAATATCAAACATCCGAGAGTATTTCGTTGTAAATGTTTTGTTCTAAACAATGGGAAAGATTATCTAAGAACATTTCAACCAAAGGTCGATGAAGGTGTATTTCTTGTTTATTCCATTTAATAGCAAAGCTTGCATGTAATATACAACAAAAGAACAAAGAAAATTGAAGAATCGCCCATGTCAGATTCTATGAAGGAAGTAAGAAAACACCTCCTAATGATGAACTCGTAAAGGTTCAAAGAATCGATGTCGAGGGATTCTCAAGAAGAATCCTCGTAAAGGAGAAACATCATTATGGAAAGTGAGGATGACTCGACGAGAAAAGCATGAAGTGCCTAGTAACAACAAGATGACTCACAAACATGATGAAGAATTTCCTATGAAACTTCCGTAAATGGAAATCAAGATGTTCATCATGAAGCTATCTCGAAACAATCTCTCCGAAAGACATGTTCCAGATAGCTCAAACATCGAAAAGTGTCGTATATTAATCGCCCTTCCGAGGAGCAAATGTCTTAGATATCAAATAGTATCAAATCAAAATCCTTGTGATTCACATTCAAATCATTTCGATATTGAACCTACTAGCACTAAACCTATGATGAGATGGATCAAGGATCATCCGCAAAAGATAAGATCGACCAATTAATCAAGGTGCTAGAACTAGGAGAGCAATAGTTGAAAATGCTAATTCTTCTTTCGATGTTTCATCTCAAATATTGAACCTAAAATATAGAAGAAGCATTAGGAGACCAAGACCGGATCTCCGTCGAATGCAAGAAGAGTCGATCAATTTGAGAGAAACAAAGTCCGGAAACTAGTTCCATTTGTAGAAGGAATATCTGATTGGAACTAAATGGGTTTTCGTAAACAAGATGAATGAATCGTGAAATAACCGTAAACAAAGCAAGATTGGTTGCTAAGGGATTTAACTAGACCAAGGCTTAGATTTTGATGAGTCATATACACCATTGCGATTGATGCAATAAGACTTTTCTAGTCTTTGCATTTCATAAAGATTTTAAAGTTTATCGATGGATGTCAAAAGTGCATTCTTGAACGGTGAACTTGCGTAAGAAGTTTATGTTGAGCAACCACCGGCTTTGAAGTTTCCTCGTAAAGTAGAATGGTCTATAAACCATGTAAAGCTCAGATGGATCAAACAGCTCCAAGAGCATGGTATGACACTTTGGCCAAATACCTTCGGAAAGTGGTTTCAAGAAAGGTGAAGTTGATAAAACTTTATTTACCTTAAATCATGACGGGAAACTACTCTTAGTTCAAGTATATGTTGATGACATCATATTTGGATCTAAGAACAAGCAACTTTGTAATGACTTTTCAAATCTCATGAAAAGCAAGTTTGAGATGAGCATGATGGGAGAAATGAATTATTTTCAGATTGCAAGTCAAGCAACTCAATGATGGAATATTCATTAGTCAAACAAAGTATGCAAAAGATATGTTCACAAAATTCAATCTTAAGCCTTCTGAAAAGAATGCTAAGATACCTATGAGCATTGGAACCAAAATGACCTATACTGAATCAGATAAGAGTGTGGAAGAACATAAGTATAGGAAATCTTTAGTTCACTACTTTACCTCACCGAAGTAGACTGATATTCAATACGCTGGAGTGTGCTAGATTTCACAAATCCAATGCAAACACACTACAACATTGCTATGAAAATATTAAGGTATGTAAAAGGTACAGAGATGTAGGATTGTGGTATCCTAAGGAAAGCGGATTGAGTTTAGTGGGTACTCACCGATTATGGATCATCGCTGATAGGAAAAGCACCTCGTGAACTTGCTTCGGGTACTAGACTTATCTCGTGGTTTAGCAAGAAGCAAAACTCAATTGCAACTTCTACCACGTAGGTCAATATATTGTCACGTTGTTGTCAGGCAACACAAATTCGTGGATACAACAACTTAAAGACTATGGACTCGATGAAGAGAAAACTCCCATTTTCTCGTGACAACACAAGTGCTATCAAGGATTACGTAATCCTATATTTCATGCTAGAACAAAGCATATTGATGTTAGACATCACTTCATCGAGACCATGTTGAAAAGGCAATATAGAGATACTCAAGATTGGCAATCAAGACCAACTTGCGATATCTTCACTAAGCCACTACAAGAAAGTAGATTCTTAGCTTTAAGACATAGTCTTCGACTAATGGAACTACCAATGAACCGAAGAGTTCAGAATCGAACGGGCATCCAGAGAAGAGGTATCCGAACGGCATCCAGAGAAGAGGTATCCGAACGGGTATCCAGAGAAGAGAAAAGAAAATCGAACGGTATCCGTAAGTCAAAAAGGCTAAAGAGCAAAAGATGTTTTAAGATCTCTCGAGACGGAACTCGATATCGAATCACTCTATAAACGGGGAACACAAAAGAGAATAGTACAACTATCTCAAATAACTACTCTTGAAATTCGCATTATTTCTATCTTGATGAAAACTTGGAAAAATCCTAAGTATAAGATGATTCAGATGCAAACAAAATGGTTCTCGGTCATACAAAAACGTGATTCGAGAAGCTATTAGCCAAAATTCATTAAATGGGTACAATTACACTTGTTGATTGTGATCATTGTCAAGAAGCAATGGTGACCCTTGATGAAATTAAGCGATTGATCTATACGTGGAAATTAATTCAAAGTAAATAGTGGATCAGAAAATTCGACAAAGCCCACTTTGCATTTAATGTCAATCAGCTTTTGCTCACGTCACAGTAAATCACAGATACGCATACACACAAAATCAATTTGTATGTATATATCTGCTGAGATTCTCTTGATTAATCGGTAGAAATATGAAATTGATCAAGAACCAAACTCCTCGTCACACGAGCTTCGATTAGGCACCAAGATCGCTTAATAACGGATGATCGCCGGAAAACGGATTGAGGAGAAGAAGAAAATGAGGATGAAAGAATGAAGAAGATGAAGAAATGAGGAGATTCTCCCTCGTCTGGAATATGAACTCGAGCCGACGATATACGATCCGCCGCCTTAGTTGCCGATCCGTCGCTATTTTGGGCGATTTGATAGGTATCCGTCTTTATAGCGACGGATAATCTATCTGTCAGCTTTTTTAAAAAAAATAATTTTTTTTAAAAAGAAATGCAAACTTGGGCGACGATAATTATTATCTGTCTAAACGGACGATTTGATAGATTCCGCCGCATTATGATCTGTTATTCAGCATGGGCATTTGATAAAACTGCACGCCCATAACGTCATTTTTTTCTGATTTTCTTGTAGTGGAATAGCTCAAAAAGGTTTCTGAGTACAGGAAGTACTTGGCTGTGAAAGCCGGGGAACAACTCAGGGGGAACATTTGGTTGGGAACCATCTGTTTAAGGAATCTTAGAATAGGATTTTTGTAAGGTGACCTCAATTATCTATTCTAGTGAATTCTAGGTCTTTCGAAGACCGGTGGATTAGCTGGAGGATTACGCCACCTCCAGATACCACTATACTTCCTGTGTTATTTAGTTTTCTGTATTTACATTTCAGCAACACACACACACACACACTTTAACTGTTTCTACACTTATCTATTTTAAGTCTTCCGCGCTCTGATTCTAAGTATCAGATATCTACTCAGATATCTGAGAAATAGTTTTTATCGACAAAAGTTTTAAAAGACTATTCACCCCCCCCTCTAGTCTTTTACTTTGCCGTTATATGGACCAACAATATCTTTGCCTCCTGCCGTAGGAGGAGGGATTTCACTATCATCAAAGTATATAGCATTTGTCCCTCGAATTGCTGGAGCAAAGATACGATCCGCCATTGTTCCGAGATTCGAGCCGTCTGCTCTCGCTCCTACTATCGCCTCAAGAGGTCCGCTCGCTATGGTGTTGATCACTCCACCGTATGGAGGGTTCTCCATTTCAACGCTATCATCGCATTCGATGGGTGTCGGTCCGCTGAGGCGTATGGTGGGTCATGAGGTGGCAAGGATAGAGGGTGGGTGGTAGCTCTATAACTCGCTATGCCTTTTTCGTCTGGCCTTATCATGCCTAGAAGGCTCATCCGTATAGACATGCTCTTCCAACTTATCCTCTCTTATCAAATGTTCAACCTCCATTTTCAGTTGAATGCAATCGTCCGTCTCATGACCACGACTCTTGTGGAACTTGCGCACTTTGCATTCTTGTTTTTTCGATTATTATGAGATGGCTTTGGCAATTGATATCCAACTTTCTCTCAACAATGGTCGCCAAGATGTCGGATCTTGGTTTGTTGAGACGAGTGTAGTCCGCGAATCGCCATGGACTCCTTTCTCCGCTGAAACCTCTATCCCTATAATCTTTCTTCTCGTCAAACTTCCGGCGTTCTTGCTTCATCGGCTCCTTTCCTTTCTTAGAACCACTCACTCGAACATTCCTTCTAGTATTCCTCTCCATACATCACTTCTTCACATATATCATCCAAATGCTTCTCACCTCACTTCGACTAGAAAGTTTTCATGAGCTCAATTGAAAGTATTAGCATACAGTGACGGACCTGCCTTAATATCAGGTGGCTCAACTCGAAGAAATTTCGCGTTAAAGCGATCTAGGAAGGTCCTTAGATCCTCTTGCTCCCTTTGGATAACTTCTGCCAGATGCTCGACAGTGCGCTTTCTTCTTTTTGATTTTCAAATCGTCCTAGAAACTTGGAGGAGAGGTCCGCATATGACCTTATCGACTTGTTCGGCAAAGCAGTGTACCAATCTATGGCTGTTCCGAAGAGAGTAGATGAGAACGTGAGAGCTTTCGTATTGTCACTCATCCCTTTGGAATCCATCTTACTGTTGTACCTTGTCAGGTGGCCAACAGGACAGGTATCCCCGTAATAGTATTCCAAGTTCGGAATCACTTGATCCAAGTTTCTGTTTCTTTCCTTTTTTCTCATGATGTCGTCGCACAAAGGATTTGGCGCACTAGTAGCTATCTGCTTATGATCCTTTACCAGGCGTCCGAGATTTAGAATCTAGGCTTCCAAGGCTTTTTGTTGAGTATAGATTTCTTCCGCAGTCATCATCTCTCCCGTTCTAGGATGAATTGCTACATCCGTGGGGAGTTCGTCTAGGCGGACTACTGAAATGGTTTTCGCTTGGTCTCTAGTTCATGGTGCTATTTGTCATGAACCCTGTCGCCCATTTCCTCTTCTTGATATGCAATTCCCATTGGGGTTTCTTCTTGCCGAGCTCGAAGCGTAAGTTCTCCGTTTAGGAGGTTCCGCAAATCCTCTTGTGGTAGCCGATTCCCCAATCTTTGCCGGATCGGACGGTGTTTCGCTCCTTGATAGAGCTGGCTCATTGCTCGGATTAGCTAATCGGGCGGAGTGGCTTGTTGTGGTTAGACATTGTTAGACCCTGCATAACCCGGATTATCGTGAGCAATCGATCAATTGGTTCTCACTCAACCGGTCACTAGTGCGACCACACGACCATCCGCATGGTAGTGTCGGCGTGGAGGACCTCGAGCTCGCCGAGAAACTCAGACGATCCCTCTCCCGGTTCTCGTACAACGCTCGTGAATACTTGACTTCGCGGAACGCCTCCTCCTCATCCGAGGACTGCTCGACAAAGCACCGCCGCCGGATATCTCCTTCCAGCGTTCCTTTCAGCCACAGTGGCCCTTCATCCCCGGGTGGGCGGACATCCATGCGGACGTGGGGGTGGAGTCCCAACACCCGCAACACTAGTCCGTGCTGTCCGTCTTATTCTTGCCATAAGCCTAACTCAGTCGCGAAGCCTTTTGTAAAGTTTCCCACAGACGGCGCCAAAATGTTGAGGGTGACACCTCGAACACTAACTAAACTATTACAAGTAACCTAGTCTAAGATCCGCCTCCAACTTGTAGTCCGAAAAGACTGTCGAACCGGAGTACCTAAAAGGACTAAGTCAGTTAGAAAGGGTTACCCGGATTGCGTATGTCAATCCGGTAAGAGACTTTACTCAAGAGAGAGTTGGTCGCTCTCAATGTAATAGTTATGAGGAAGGTTGCAATGCCCAGAAAAACTTAGGGATTGTTACTTACCTTAATTGGACCTTGTGCTATATTTATAGAGACCATATACTTATGATGAGGTTCATAAGATGATGCCAAGTGTATGATTCAGATTTGGACACCAATGCTACCTTTAGCCCATGGCCCAATAGTGAAAAGTAATCCAGTACTAATTAATAGGCCAGGGAGGGTAGTTTGGACCTTTCCCTCTGAGAGTACTGTTCAAGACGCTGGGTCCGTGTAACTCCTTCCTGATGCATCCTTCGCTGTCGATTCGCCTTAGGTAACTCAAGGCGCCCGAGCCAGAGTTCCACCAAGTATCTCAAGGTTCATATATACGTCAGTCTTAGTGCGATGGTGGCGTCCGAGATTGTCAGGTTCTGTTATATGCGGAAGCATCCTAGGACTGACAGTTTGTGGTACTTGGAAGTACCATGTGACCTTTTGTCAGGTTCAAAAGTCATTCACCTAGCTTGGCCTGGACTTAGAGGTGGTATGTTCGACTTGTAAATACTAGTCGACCGAGATGGTTTCCCTTAGTCGACCATTTCAAGGTCTGACTAGCAATCGGATTGGCTATCTCAAATTGATGCGCCTAGACATGCTCTACTACTACTTAATGGATTGGACATATGTCCGTATCAACAATATATATATTGGGCATACATAGTTTTTTAACTTTATTTGTTATCGTTGTTTTATATAATTTTAGGTCTGGTTTGTTAATAGTTTTGATTTGAACCGTTTTATATCTAAATGAGGGCCTATGAAACAACGGACACCGTAATATGAACCGCATGAATGTATAGTACACAATTATTTGATCTCTTTGATATTTAAAACGTATTTGTGAAAACCGAAATAAGCAAGCCCGTACAATTAATTCAAGTTTTAAAATAATAATAAAAGTGTGTATATATATCCATCCAGATTCATTCAGTTCTACGTGGAATTTTGTGGAATTAGTTGTATTTTAGTCATTATATATTTCACTGTTATTTTTTGTATGTTGATTGTATATATAGTTTTTATTAAATTTCATATAACTTTATCAGCAAAATCCGAAAAATATTTTGAATATATATTTGAATTCGTCGTGGCAAGACGAATCCATATACACCAATATTGAATACTATTATTAATTATATAATCATTTTATACATTAAATAAAATATAAATTTATTAAATAAGATACAATTAAATAATGAAAATTTAAAAATAGAGTATTTATTAAATTAATTCAATCCTACGTGAAAGTTTGTGGAATTAGTTGCATTTTAAACCAGTATATCTTTCACTCTTTAATCTTAAATATGTTTACTGGATATATAATTTTTATTAAATCTAATATATATTTATCTACAAAACTCCCTAAAATATTTTCAACATATATTTAAATTCACCATGACAAGACAAATCCACATACACCAATTTAGATTATTATTATTAATTAGATAAATCATTTTATTCACTAAAATAAAATATAAATTTATTAAATAAGATAAAATGAAATAATGAAATTTAAAAATATATTTGTTCGAGATTTTGAGTGGCAACATATAGTAATTGAAAGGGATTGTTCTTTGGTGATTAAATCTCTTAAATCGACAAATTTTAGCTTTGCACCTCTGTTTCACTTTTCAAATAAATTCAAGTACTTGATGGAGAATTGTATTCTATGAAGTTTTATGAGGTTAAACGTGAAGCTAACGCTTTAGCACATAGATTATCAATAAGTGTTCTTATTATGATGTTGTAGATTTGCATTTCGATTAATTTATTTTATCTTTCCATTTCTATTTATTATTAAACCCATCGTTGGATTATAAATATCCAATTACTTCTAAGCAATACTAATAAATTTATAAGATATAAAACAGCCAAATCCGTAACACTGAGTATGAGTAAGTGCACCTTTAGTGTCACAAACAAAGAAGTTTTTTTTTGGAACGAGAATATATTATCAAACTCCAAAACAAATACAAAGCGTGAGGCTATCAAGGATCCAAAGAGAGTATACTTGACAACTTAGACTACTAAGACAGCATAAGACTCCCAACATGGGGTCGAAGCCGCGGCACTAGCCAAGTTCTATAAATAACTACATCTATAATATGTTGTGAAATAGAAATATGACTATCATCATGCCCAAAGCATTTATTGTTTCTGTGTTTCCAGATTTCATAGACCGTTTCTATAAACGCAACTTTCAAGACTTCGCTTAATTTTTTCCTCCGATGCGGGCGTAATCCATGTACTTCGCTAGTCCAAACACGCGAGAGTTTGTAATATTCACCATTGCAAAGACCTCATTCCGCATCGCTTTCACCCTACAATCGAATAAGAGATGTTCCAGTTGTCTCCGTTAGGCATAATCCACATGTAGCATTATCCACCATGCCAAATCGGAGTAGTCGGTCCTTCGTAGCTAGTCTACCATGACACGCCAACCAAGTGATAAACCTTGCTCGGGGTCTAGCAATTGTACCAAACATGAGGCCTTTCCAATGATTTCGTCAATACCTGCAATTCTCTCAGACATCTTCCCGCCTTGAATTTTGGTGCTAACAAGAAATCCTTAATTCCATTCTGTTTACTACCTCGACATTTTAAAATCCCCTTCATAATCCATGAGCAATTTGCAGGGACCTGGTGTGTGAGAATCCTATCCTGAGGTACATAATAAGCATGGACCCACTTTACCGATAGATTGTCCTGTTTCCCGCATAAGTTCCATAGCAACTTTATCATGCAAGCCTTGCTCCACATATGTAAGTCGATTATCTGCAGACTACCTTGTTTCTTTGGAGCACAAACCTGTTCCCACGCAATCGGTGCTTTCCGGGTGATAGCATCCGTATTGACCATAAAATGATCGACATATAGATTCAATCGTTTTAGAACACGCCAGGTAGGGAAACATTGAAGCCAATAATTTGTTACCGCAAAGAGTACACTCAGATAAGTCAACTCGCCTCCATAGCTCAAAAGCCTAGCACTCAAAGGTTTAATCTTAGCAACAATCTTATCGATCGTGGGTCACATTGTAGAACCGTGAGTTTCCTACCGTAAGTGGCACCCAAGGTAGCGGAACGGTAAAGTTCCTCCCCAAAACCTGCGGTTTACTTCATAGCCGCTTTGTCAAGATCCTCCATCGCCCAAAATACACACGGCATTTTGTCGATTCACCGCAAGGCCGAGTCCGAGAAAGAGTTGAAACGGCTCAACAGCAGATCAACTGAAATCACATCACCCCTTGAGAAAAGCAGCAGGTCATCTGCAAAACAAAGGTTTACCAGTCACATTCTCTCACACTTCGAATGATAATTAAAATCTGGTACTTGTGTCAAACCTTGCATCAATCTATGCAAATACTCCATGACTAGAACAAAACAGGGGGTGATAAAGGGTCACCGTCAGAGTCCTCGCTGTGTTCAGAGGTACCGTAGGTTTACCATTGACCATATAGCGATATGATACCGTCAGAACACAAATCATGACCCATCGGATAAATCATGGGAAACTCACCGCATAAGATACCTTCCAATGCACTATTCCATCAGATCATAAGCCTTTTCGAGGTCCATCAGAGTATGCGGGGAGTTCCGCCTTCCTACTATATCCGCTAATCAAATTTAGGCAAGCGTATTATGGTTATGAATTTGTCGACTGTGCACGAATGCAATGACTTTCATTAACCATCGCCCTCAATACTTTACTCACCGATTCGTGAGCACTTTGGAAATTATCTTATACAAAGTGGTGCAACACGAATAGGAGAAAATCCTTTACCGCTTGCTCGCCACCTTTGGGATCAGAGTAACCAGTCATAGCTTCATCGCTTTATGTAATCTCCCATGAGTAAAGAATTCACAAATTAATAACCTCAAGCATCAATAATGCTCCATGCATTTTGAAAAATTTTGCATTATATCCATCGATTCTCGTGCCTTAATATCCCCAATATCCCGCAAAGGCATCTAGAATTTCTTTGTCCATAACCAGCGGATTAATGACATAGCCATCTTGAGCGAAATAGCCGCTGCCAAGTGCAGAACATCCAGTGCCACAGAGTCGATGCGCAATACCCCTACCAACTGCTATAGAATCCATGCACCTCATTCTCCAAATTCATCAGGTCGTGATGATTTCCATTTGCCTTTGAGAGTTGCTTGATACCCATATTACGGTTCTTTGCCTTCAAAGAGGCATGAAAATAGGCATTGTTTCCATCCCCAAGTCGTATCCAATCAATCTTCGATTTTTGTTGCACAAGTTTTTCATCGACTGTGTTCCAATGCAATAGTGCAAGAGTACACTCTTTAACCTGCTCAATCAATGAACCATTCATCCTATCAAGACTTAGAGCTTCCTCGTGCAACCTCCAAATTATAGCGAGCATCTTTAATCTTCTCAAGTCCGTAAAATTGTTTTTGCATTCTCCTAATCGTCGGTTGCAACCGCCGAAGATTGGGCCATACACTCACCATCCTCTCACCCTCAAGCGGAGCCCTCCCACTTCGAGCCACCATATCCAGGAAACCAAGGATCTCCACAACCCCCTTGATGAATCGGAATTGGGGTCAGATTCTAGTCATGGATCCCGTATGCGAAGAACCAACATAGAATGATCAGAGATAGTCTGCAAGAATCTCAACTTGAATATAACCAAATGTATTAAACCAACACATGTTGCCCAAGACTCGATCAATATGAGAATAGATCGATCCCCGAGTGTGTTGTGCCAAGTAAAATGGTCACCCACACTATCAACTTCATGCAAACCCACAGAGTCATCATGTTAACTAGGTCACAATATTCACTGGTGTACCAAGGTGCCACCTATACGGTCCTCAGGTCAGAAGCACATTGTTAAAATCCCCATAAGTATCCAATCGCTTTGAATCATTGCTAATGCACTCACAATCCTTCCATAATCGCCCATCCTCAAGGTGATTCAGAGCGAACTCCAATCAACCATAGAAGCGGCACCGCTGTCATAAATCTCACAATGTAAATATTGTGAAATACTCTACAAATCCCAAATTTCACCGTGGGTCCCATAAAATCCAAATACGCCCATTGGGATGATGTACATAATTATCCATGTACTTCCACCGAGTGCTCAATTTTACTCTAATGTTTTTGCTTTTACTTTCTTTCACTCTTGTTTCTACTATAATAGCCACTGCACATTGTATACCGCTGAGACGGAGTTAATCTCACGGATTTTCGCTATGTTGTTGCACCCTCACATTCCAAGATATGATCATGGACCCGATGATCGCCGTAGTCGATCATCGTAAATCAAGAATGGCTCAAACTGCTTGACATTCCAAATCCTCGACGATTATACATATGTTCCGCACTCACGGGTTCTTTTCCCAAACTCCTATCCCTCGATGTGTGAACAAGACGCCACTCCGCTTCTACCCTTGCGTTCGGTGATGTCGCCTACTTATCCGCAAGTCGCTTGGGTACTGCTCTAACAATTGCATTGTTGTTGTCATCGAACTAGATGGTATTGTTTTATCCAAGTTACTCCTCGTGTCGCAATCGCCTGTGTCTATTATCTCGCTGGATTCTCCATTGTCGACTTCCTTTTGCTGAACCACTTGTCGAGTTGGTGGAGGTGGTGGTCGGGGGCAAACATGACCAACCTTTTGACATTTATTACAAAACATCGGCCCATTCGTATTCCAATCGTTTCTTGAATTTCTTGTCTTTAAATCCTTGATCATGACATAATCCTTGAGTTCTCTAGTAATATCAACCTCCACAAGTAATCTCGCATAAGATACTCTCAATTTTTTATGTACATTCATTAGAGAACATCGGCTTTATAGCGCCCAATCTTTCCTGCACTTTTAGACCCCATAGTGCAACGACAATTGTGGTAATTTAATCCACATTGGTACAAAGACGTAGCATATCATCTTTTAAAGAGAATCCTGCTACCCATTCTCGCAAAAACATAGTCATATTGTAGATCGTAAGGTCCTCGCTTCATTACCTCATCTCTATCAACCAAGGATTTAAATTTCAGGATAAAGTAACCTTCCTCGTTATAGTACATCTCCCAGAACTCATAAAGTTCCAAAGATTTGTCATATACGCTTACAAGCCATAGTTAATTCACCTCCCAAGACGATATGATGAGGGTCAGATGCCAAAAATCAATTTACTTAAACCACATCCTCATTTTCAATTTCTACCTCGATTTCACCATCCACCATGGTAGGGTCAGAATTAATTGATAGACCTTGCCGGTTCAAGGACACCCTTTATCACGCCAATCCATAACATCATCGGAGCTCGGTGTTTATAATTCGAATCGTGTCGAGACTCACGCCCGTGATTCCGCGCATTCCGCTTAACCTCGCCTCCTCTGCCTAAGATCCGGATCGGGTTCTGTTTGCTTAGTTCGCTCACCGTGGATGTTCCTCCACCGAATCCTCCTGCTTGCCCTGCAAGACAACCAAAATTGCCGGAGACACATCATTATCCTCCGATCGATCACCCCAAATTCGCCGTATTTCAAACCCTAACCTCTTGTTCAACCTGATCCAATTGACGATCACCCATACCCGACGTAAGGGTCGATCTTGAGGAGAAGGGGTGGCCACCTTTTTTCTTGGCCGGCCGCGTCCCTTTTTCATCCTGGTAGTCGCCGGTGGATTTTCTTCACAAACAAAGAAGTTCCAAGAAGAAGAAGATCTATGTCCCTATTTTGTATTTGTGGGCATAGAACCTCTATCATGTCAAGTCTATTACTACCAAGGAAAGTATTTCACCGATCTGTGAATCTTTTTGGAAGCTACGAAAGAATTTACTCTTGTATTTATTTCTTTTGTAATTTGGATAACTTACTTCTATCTATGTTTGATTAAGATTTTGTGGTTCTCCAGATGTATATATTCCTAATCTATGTTTGTTTATTTTAACTTTATTGTATCTATCCGCTAGGCCCCAAATATTCAAATTTTATGGAATTAGTTGCAATCAAGATATCTTTCACTAATATTTTTTTTTGTATATCGGCATTATATAGTTTTTATTAAATCTCATATAAATTTATATTAAAAAACCCCAAAAAAATTGTTGTACCAAGATGAATTCATCTAAAGCTTTTCGACCTTATGACTCGCATGTTTTCATAAAGACTGCTGATACTGCCAGAGCAGTATATATGCTGCCAAAGCACTTGATTTAATTTATCAATTACTCCCTCCGTTTCACTAAAAGTGAAACAATTGTGTTGAACAGAATTTTTAAGGAAAATGTATAGAATTATGTGGTCCCCAAAAATATTTGGTGGAGAATGAGTATGAGATATTAATTGAGTGGAAAAGTACATGGGTCTAAATGTAGTTAGAAATGAGTTTTATTATAAAACTAATTTCCATAAAAGTAAATGTAATACTTTTAGTGAAACGCCCAAAACGGAAAATTGTAACACTTTTAGTGAAACGGGGGGAATATTATTTTGTTAATTATTGAATAAAACATTTGGAAAAGGCAAGTGTATCTTCAGTAACGTGATGAGAGGAAAGATCCTCAAATTTTATCAAACTCATCAACACTCACATTTTCTTCCAAATCAATGACTAACAATCGATCGCTTCTCCCGATGTAACATGGTCAGGTTGTAGTATACAGAAGAGAAGAAATCCACCTGAATTTACCGAATCGAATCAATCTCTACACGACTACACTCGCTCGATAAAGATTTTCGCTGAATGTAGAATCATCCGATCGTATTCCTCGCTCTTTTCGCTTATTAATATAGATATGGTATCTCTAGAATCTAGATCCTATCGTGAATGGATGAAGCTTCATGGCGTAAATAATAGAAACCAAAATATCTTCTAACAACCTTGCAATTAATCAACCCTGTCAAGTCACGAACCAAAACCAAATCCCCTTTCTAAACTTAGATGAACCGTAATAAATTATCTTTTCTTTCTTCCCTTCGTGTCCCTACCACAACCTATGGAAACAAAATTGCTAGATCCTTGATGGTCTCAGATCTTTGTTGGTGAGGGAATCTTACCATAGTTAGTAGTCGATTAGAGGGAAAGATGATGAAATGGGGATAAAATTTGAGATTCTTTTCTAATTACGTCAGAGAACTTACATTTTAATTTTTTCAATTTTATTCAACTAATAACACACTTAATTAAACAATAATTAGGAAATTAAATTTAAGTTTTTTTTAGAAGTAAAATGATTTCATATCAAGAAACTCACAAAACATTAGGGTTCTCACAGGGAAGTACAGAGAAGCCAAAACTATTGGAGTCTAAGCTACTAGCTAAAAGATGAGCTAAATTGTTCCCACAACGTTAGCTAAAAGAAAACTCAACAGAATGGAAAAAAACAAGCAAGAGTCTGGAAGCATCAATGGCCTTTCATAAAGTCGGCTAACAACAATATTATCTACTATAATTGTGTACTTAAATGCAACTCTACGCACATTCTTCTTGATTTTTTTTTTTTTTTTGATATGGATCAAGATAAATTTGATGTTTCTATTTTGACAATAAAGTTCATCGATGGGGTTGGAGTGGTTGTAAAATATTATTCGACTGGATACGAGAGAAATACCCTTTATTTGTGATTCTTAATGTGCAAAGGTTGATGCGAAAAAGCCGAGTCAAAGTTTACACCATTTACTCGATAAGGAAGACTAACCTCGAGCACGTGTTTGTTCTCCACCACCACGTAAATTAGTGAAAGAAGTGTCATTGACTAAATGTGGCTAAAGTACCTTGTGACTTAGTAGTAAAAATACAGGTGAGTAAGTTGATGATGTACACGAGCTTTGATTATAATTTAAATGTTTATAGAGAACTCTAAGGTTTAACTTATATTCCGGTTTTATGCTCATTGTTCAATAAAGCTTAATTATATTTTATACCTTCAAATAGCCGGTTTATCGTTGAATATGAATTTCTTTCCGGCATGAATCCATTTAGAGGACCTTCGCTCTATGCTTGATATAGTCCCTTCAACTAATCTTCTAAGAATGTTCTACGACTCGTACTAAAACGTTTCGTTCCCCCCCAAGATAGAAGAGATACACGTGAGCTAATCAGATGTGTTGATCTTTACATGTCTATCAACAACATTTTACATGTGAAGACTTTCAATTTTCTTTCTTTATGTATAAGATTCAATCTCCAAGGTATATGGTTTCTCTCTCTCTCTCGCCTCCTCTCGAAGGACCGGTTCTATCCAACCCGAATTCAATTCCAATCGAATGATGTTCAGTCCCCAGATGGTATATACCGAACCTGCTCCATACTTTTGCTACAAGACCCGCCGCAACATTTAATGATTGTTAGTAAAACTACATTTTTTTTTTTCGGGGATTGTCTACATACTCTAAAGGGAAACTCTCTTCGATCTTCTCTCTACTTTCTTGATCCATAACGGACCTGGGGGATATGATACTCTTCGATGTTCTCTACTTTCGATTCCATAACGACCTGTGGAGGGGGGCTTATAAATCGCCTTCGATCTTCTGCATTTTCGATCTCCATGACGGACGGGCGGGGGGTGGTTGGTATGGCGATACTCTCAGCGGGAAACTCTTTATCTTCTCTACTTTCTTCATCCATAATGGGTCCGGAGGGGGTTGTGGAAAAAACAACCGCATTATGAACTTATGTTTGTAGAACAACAATTTTTGGTCATCAGGGCTTTGGTTGGAAAACAACCGTAACATATGAAATTATGTTTGTATAATTTGTTTTGTGGTGAGGTGGACCACATACCCGGGGTTGTGGAACAACCCTAAATCAGGTCAGATACTTTCAGATTTTATTTTGTTTCCGCTGACGGATAATTTTTCTTTTAGAACATGTACATGTTACTAATTAATGTGTTTATAGTAGGACCCTACTTTTACATTTTCTATAATTAACATAAATAAACACTAAATGATATAATATCGATGAAGAAGGACTACCGACCGATACCACGATCAACGTTGTTCACACAAATTTGACTACCTTATTTTCCCGATTAATTTATTTTATCATCTCCTTTTTATTTATTGTTGTGTAATCTATACCGTATCGCTTACCAAGTTAGTACTATATATATATATATATATATATATATATATATATATATATATATATATATATGTATATATATAAATGTTTGTTCAATTGGTATTTTGTATTAAGGGGAGTTTGATTTTCCTTCCGACTTGTTTAAATCCTACTTGTTCGATTTGACTAACAAACTGCCTTTAGGTTTTGTGAAGAAAGGTGAGAATTATGGGGAGATTGAAAGTGCATTTATTGCACTTTGTTTAGTAATTCAATTTTCTTCGTAATATAACCTGCTCAACATTTGTAGTTGTTTTTCTATGAATATTTTGTAGAAAATACAAGTTGGGCTTGAACATTGTTTAATGGACTAAGTCGACCATCTGGGCCTCAAGGAAGAATCATAAGTCGGAAAGAAATCGAGCAGAACGCTTTACATAAAGAAGAAAGGAGTTTGAGGAATCTTTGGAGACAAGGAAAGAATTTGAGGTGTATATATATATATATATATATATATATATATATATATATATATATATATATATACATATATATATATATATATATATACATATATATATATATATTAAACAAAAAGATTTTGAAATCATTCTGTCATTCAACTCAAACAATTATTTGGCAAAATAGAGAGCTGATTGGTCCATTCTTTTCTTTAGTGTCCAATTTTGAATTGATTGGTCAAAACATTTGTAATTTGTCGATATTACGATCACATGGATCATTTAATCTCAGTTTGTATCATTAGTATGAAGGCATTTAAAATGTTAATTAAAATACTGCCTAAATTTTGAAAATATCATTTAGTTTTATCATTAATCTATATTCATATATTTTGAACAAAGAAAGATGCTGACAGAAAAGGGGATTGTAGTGTAATTGTATTTCATTGATTTATTTAGTTGCAAAGTAATTTATAAACGTTGCCATGCATACTACCTTAATACTCCCATAAATAATTCGTTACTTCAGTTCTTACAAGTTGTCTTTGTATTTTTTTATTTTAATTATCAAATGATATATGTAGAATATAATATATTATTATATCTAATGAGAAAAAAAGATTAATCAACATATATACTTATTTAATTTCATTTGAAAATTTTCGTAGAGGGATTTGATCATCCCATTTATATTTTCTACTTAGATACATGGATTTATGTAGTTATTTATAAACTGCATATAATGACGAGTAAGTATTTTGAGAAGTCTTTATAAATGGACTAAAAGGATCGATAAACATCTATATAATACTAAACAACATTATAAGTTTTATTAAAATCATCGGTGTTGTACGTACATATAAAAAATTTGGCTTTGTTAAATAGTGGAGTGGTTATAAATTATTTCAAAACATCAATTTTTACATTTAAAATAGTTGATAGTACAAAACAATATTCAATGTCACGACATAAAATGCTCACTCATAAAACATTATTGATATTATGTTAAACATTAAACTTATACTTAAATGAGAAGATATCCTTCTCTCACTAACGTGCATGTATATTACTTTGTGTATACTTAAATACGTACGTGCGCTTATTTCAACAAAAATAATACGCTGACTTTGTTTATTGCATATTAACTAAAGCAACTTAATTAAGATGGTGTCTATTTATTTTTGCATATTTCATGTGATGCAATTGAAAGCAATATGTATTTTAGTATATAAGGAACCGAATAGACGGACTGATGGTATTAAAATAAATATAATATTTAGATACTACTATCAGTGTTTTATATACGGAACATTGTAGGTTATTTTTTATGTGCGATAACATCGATGTTCTCAGCAGAACTCTAATGTTTCAAACTATGACCATAATGTCGAACCATTTTAGTCCCACTATCCCCAAAAGACTTAAGTCTTAAATGTTTTATCTTAAAGTTTTGTTATACAATATATTATATGACTTTTAAAAATAGTATGTGTCATGCTAAAGTAAAAGTTACAATAGTTCCATTTTACACTAATAATCTGTTTATTTACGGGGAAAAGGCAAACAAATACAAGAATTTTTTTTTTTTTTTTTTATGTTCAATGCATCTGGAAAACATATGGAAAGCTACGAAAATTATGGAATATACCTAAATTAAGGAATAAGAGGAATTACAACCAATTGAAATCTTTTGAAAAAAGAACAACTGTTCTTCTACGTCAGGCTTCGCCTTCCTCGACAACAGAATTGATTATATACCATTGATCTTTAATCTAACGTCCATATCAAATCGCTAAATGCATTAAAGTGATCGCCTTTCGCTTTATAGATATTTAAATTTAAAAATACAAATAATTATTAAAATACTCAAATTTACCTCAATTTTTAAAAATAAAAATAAAAAATATTTTTAGAATTACCTATATTTTTAATTTTAGTAATTTTAAATTTAATAAAATAAACGGTGAATTTGTGATTTGTCGCTTATTGTCCGCCGCTTAAAGCCTCGCATGACTGTAAAAGGCCTAAGAAACAAGCATACACAAACTTTCATTAGCCTCCTCATTCTATCTCTCTTGCCCTTTATTCCATCAATTTCAATATCTATATTCCGTGAGCGGATACCAAAGGATAAATCAATCAATATCTATATTCATTTGACACTTATTTACATCAAACCACCTTTCAAATGATCGCTTTGTTTGGGTCCCTAATGTTTCATACTTCCCCGCCACTTTAAAATAGGCCACTTTCTTTTCGACGCTTTTTTAAGAAAGTCAATAGTTTATTGTTTGTAGTTGAGAGATAAATGATAAATAATAGAGAAACCATGAGATGATATATAATAAAATAAGAAGGATAGTGGTCAACTGATCTTACTTTTTACTATTTTAGGCAAGTGCTTATATTGATGAGGAGTTAATGACCCCGATATTTATATAAATTAAATAAACATAATTGACAATTTTACATTATGGACATTATCGATGGTGAGTCGGTAAGTCTCCAAGGGACTATCTTCATAGATGGACTAAAAATATCAACAAACATTATGATTATAGTTAGAAACATTAGAGCTTTTACTAAAATATCAATGTAATGCATATAAATAAAATGACATAATATATTTACTCATAAAATATTATTAATATTATATTGTTCAAATCAATGACGATATGTTGAGGGTAAAAGTTCCAACCACTTAGAGATTATTCTATCCCAATCGTAATGGCCAAGATATCCTTAAGTCAAGTTCAGATCGAGTAAGAGCCAACGCCAGAGCCCGAGATCCAAAGCTTGGTAAGAACTCGCACAAGTGATTGGTTAGGACCCTTGCTAAGTGTCAAACCGTTTGAGACTTTACTCAAGAGAGACCAAGATCTACTCAGATAATAGTCAAGGTTCTAAGTGATTCTCGCTACCATTATCATGGGAGTGTGTGCCCTATATATAGATTTCTTCCCAATGGGAGGGTTCCACCAGATCATGCCAAGTGTAAGGCCTAGATTGAGCCACCAAGGCTTTAATAGGTTTACTGGCCCATTAATGACACTTGCCCCATTCCACTTTGGGCTTTTTAGGTCGTTAGTCATTAATGTGAGAATATTAGAGGCTTTGATAGCCTGTCATGTCAAGGTCCCAAGAGGTCGGTCCGTATTAGGTCAGTTTCATGGGAGCTCCATAAGTTTGTCCGACTCTCTTATTCGGACCTCAGGCTCGGACCTCCTTACTTCTAGTACCGCCACTTGGTTGCTTGTGAGATTGTCATGTTGATCCGATGGTCGTCCGGTCGGACCCCATGGTTACGGACCGGAGGGGCTCTGAGCTATCGCTCAAGCTCTCCGTCCTTCTCCTCCGTGATGGGTCGACCGGATGGTTCGGACCGAGGGACCTGTGGTCGGACCTTAGGGTCATATCATAGTGTCTCGATATCAGATAACTTGGGACGCTTTAGATTCGCTCCAAAGGCGCTTATGACGGATTGGACATATTTTCAGATTAACATATGTCCCCTAGTTTCCAAGTATCTTAGTAGAAGATAGTTGTGGAACTATAGTTGAAAGTGGAGGAGACAGCTTTGTTTATTGGTCCAATCCACCTCTCGAAGCGTAAAAAGGGTGTAACTCGTGCTTCTCGTCATCCTTAATCTTCCCCCTTTCTTTCTTTGTTGCAACCGAGGAAGGAGGCCCTGAGTGCAACAAAACTAAAGAAAGAAGGGTATTTGTGCTTAGATAAAGTGGACAGAGAACGCCGGAGTTATTTCATGGGTGGAGGGATGATCCAACGGATGAGAGTCCGTGTGATGATGAGTTGATCAACCGTCTTGTAAAAAGGTAGGTTTTTATCAACCTTGTCGATGGTCCAAGAGGGACATTCGAACGGACGAGGGTCCGTGTGTTGGTGAGGTAAATCATCCTTCCTTGTAAAAAGGGGACGGATCCGAGGCGAGAGATAGATTGGTCATCCGAGGGTGTAGTAATGTCCTCTTCCCGAGCCTAGTGAAGTTGGTCAGATGTTTTGTCATCGTAAGGTAAATATTTTGTACCAACGTGTCATTTCACCGTATTGTTGTACTATGTCGCTGGATGAATCAGACCTACGATTGAGATTTAATCCCAAAAATGGTGACGGTCGCTTCCGATTTAACCTCTATAAATAGGGGTTTCACCGACGCCATTTTCACATTCTAGAGAGAAGATTTTCGATTTTTCAAGACATCCAAGCAAGTTCAAGCAATCCGTTGCGAAGAGAAGTCCGAGCGAAGTTATCCAAGCAAAGTTAGTCGCTTCGATCCAACCATCCGAGTACAAGTAAGTTGCTTGTTTTCCGAATGGTTCTCAAATTTCAGGTTTGTTGTTTCATTGCTGAAAAATATGGTCTGCTCGGATGTATGCTTATGTTATGTATTCCATAGATGGTAATAACCATAGTGTGTCTCGGTATGTCGAGTAGTCAAGACTAACGCCGATCGACGCTTTACTAACTCCGCACTAACTTCGTTCCCAGAGAGTCGCTTATATCCGCTAACTTAGAATTCTCCTTTCTTAATATACATAAATGAACTCTGATCGCCATCTTAAAGCTTACGAAATTGCTTTCCTTTCCCTAGGATGTCCGAGAGTGATAGAACCGATCCGAGGTCAAGGATAGTATTCGCGCCGTCTTCCTGGACACCTCCGAGGAGATTGATATTGGTGGGGATGATTCAAGAGAGGAGCATTCTCTCATCCGAGCTGGAAGAGCCCGAGGTAAGCTCCTTACCGTTAGTTGTTCCGGTTCAGGTCTCAAGCCGGATTACCTGCAAGTCTCTAATGTGCGTGGTATCGTGATGTTCAAGGAAGCTTTAGACCATAGGGGCTCTCGTTCACAAGCCGGAAGGAGCCCGAACTCCCAGAGAGATTCGATCCTCATTCGCAACCTAGGTTATAATTTTAGAGTAACCCAACCGAAAGTGTCGTTTGCCCGGATCCACAGGAGCCTAACATCAAGAGATGCATGATACCCGAGGCACCACCGAGTTGGGTATGTTCAAGAAGGTGTCGAGGATCGGGTCCAGTTGTCGCTCCTTCGGACGGTGGTAGAGCCGAGTTCAACGTCGGGATGACAAAGTGGAGGAGAAGGGCCTGACCGACGATGTCGGGCCCGAGGAGGAAGAAGAGGAAGAAATGATGTATGCCCATGTGTTCCGGAGGAGTCACCGGGCAAGCGGGTACGAGCCGCCAACGGATCAAGAGGAGTTGCGAGGGGCTTAAGAAGGTGAAGACGGTTCCAGTGAAATTCTGACGAGGGACGATGTAACTCATCCCGATCCGGAGGGTGAACCAACGAGGAAGGTACATTGCCCACGTGTTCTTCATTGTGATGGCCGAGGAGGTGGAGGAGCTTGAGGAAGTAAGAGATTCCGAGTCCGTGGAGATTCTCATTCCGGATGAAGTCGATGCTTTTTTACAATCCGCCCGTATATGTAAAGCGCATGAGATAAGTCTTCACCATGGGTGGTATTTGCCAACAAGGCCCGAAGTTTTTGGACATTTTGAATGACATGGGTTAAGTCCTCATCAAATCATCCCCATTCTCTCGGAAATTTGATGTGCTTCGGTGATGTAAATACAAGGGCACTTGCTTTTTAATAACTTCCTAAGTTATTTAGTTGTTTGTAAGTAATAGAAACACGTTGTTCTATACCGTGTGTCGCCAAGTATATACTTTTTTCGCCGATCCGCCTCCTCCCCGGAAATAAATTCGTGAAGAGATATATTCGTCCGCCCGCCTACAAGCAGGATCAATCCGGGCGTAGCGACCCGGCGGCATTTTGAGAAGAAGTTTTTCCGAGGCAGTCGCCGAACCGAAGTTTCCCGCCTGAACGGGCTTTGTGGATGCAATCTTCCACCGAATCAAGATCCGGAGAAATATTTTTCCCGGATTGATCCGCCATTTCGCCCCTATCTAGTCGGTTTTCGAGCTCCAGCTTTTGTGACGGGAAGAAGGATCCAGTAAGTTCTTCTTCATTCGGCCACGTGGTCGCCATCCGAAAGTCAGGTCCTTTATTGTTTTGTTTGTAGTAGGAAATTTTTGTTATCATGTATTAACTTATCGTTCTTCGATGTGCGTATTTTTGTTCGAGTACACCATGTCTCCACCATGCGGGAGCTTAAGCGAAACAAAATGCCGCCAATCTAAGGAGATGGAGGAGGCTACCCAACCCAAATCATCAAGACGCCCATCAGCCGCCAATGGAAGAGTTTCTAATGTCGCCACTTTCCGAGTGGAGGAGACTTGAGGGGTCAAGAGTGAGGAGGCCGCACGATACCCACCTTGATAAGGGTAAGGTGGTCGTTCAGGGGGCTAAGAAACCTCCAAGATTTGTGTCTCGACCTCCAAATTAGTGGTTCGAGTGTCATGGGCCGGACAAAAGATCCATCCGGTCCGATCCTCGCGCCAAGAAGGGCAAAGGAAAGCGAGTGGTGAGTCGGACTGGAGGCGTGGCGGCTCGGTCATTGCTGCCCGAGCTGGACCGGATTGCGGAGTTGTTCGCAATTCATCAAAAGGTATATACCGATTTTCCGGGAATCTTTCTTTGTTCGAGTCTGCATTTTTTCGGCTTATCGTATCGTAGCTTTACCGCCATTCGTGCATGTTCAATGGTGGTGGGGTCGAGGGCCACGATGGAAGAGGATCTCGCCAAGGCCGAGGTCGCCAAGGTGGAAACGCCCAAGGTGAATTCTCCGTCTGATAGGATGAAGAAGGCTTCATGCGAAGAAGGAGTCCGGGCGAGGTCGCTAAATCAAGAGTGCCATTCTGTCAGCCGAAAAGGACCTCAAAGCTCATCAGAGGGTGGATGAGTATGTCATTCTGACCTTCAAAGATATGATATCAATGAGATGTTCAAGGTCCGGACGCAGCCGTCTAAGACTTTTGGGCGGACGCTTGCAAGTTCATGCTCGAGTCCAAGTTCACGGCTTATGCGCCAAGGGCCTCCAGATAGGATGATCCCGAGCGACTGACTTGGAGGCTGGAGGCATTATCGCTTAAAGAAGCAAATGGTTTCGGACTTTGCTCCAAGGTGTCTCGACGAGGACTTACTTCAATGAGTTGGTAGAGCTTGTATGTGACGAGATCGAGGCTAAGAAGTACAATCATGGCGGTCCGTGATTCCGCCTCTCTTTGTGCCACGGTGTTGATGTCCAAAGCTTTTCGCTCTGCTGAAGACCATGAGGAGCATAACTGACTAGCCGACCGCCTTTCCCTGCCAAGGTTTCTCTTCCGATCCGACCTGATGGAGCAATGCCCGCTTTCCTAAAGGAATTAAGTGTCCAAGGGAGAGAAGGTCAAGCAGAGGCCCAAGAGAGAATGGCATCTATGCACAAGTGTCTCCGTAAAAGAGGCCGATGTCCTTCGGGCGCCGCGCAAGTCTTCGCCTGCCAAGTCGTCAGGAGGTGAAGACGGGTATGCCCTGTTGCAGTAACTTTAGTCTTCTGACCTTAAAAACTATGTTGTTTCTTTGTTACCACTGCTTCAGATGGATAATTTTGTTGAATTTGCACAATTGATTCGCATCCATGGCATCGTCCTGCCTTGATGGCTCTGGACAGTTTTATCATTTGCTTGTTATTTCCTTTTTAAATGCATGCTTCTTATCAGGTGTCGGATTTATAAGTTTCAGCTGCTCGCTTTTGTTGGGACATAGATCCGAGTCCACAAGGCCAAATCTCCCAAAATAATATAATTTCAATTGGTCGACGATTGGGTCGGCCGACAAGACGCTTGTCCAGTCATGGCTCCAAATGTAAATCGCCTAAGTAACAGGAATGATTTAGATGTCATAAATCTTGCTCGATTTGTAACGACATGGTAATCGTCCGAGTCGTTTGACTGTGGAAAGTCAAAAAGAAGACGCTCCAAAAGGTTGAGTGGGCTACGGATCACGCTTTCGTGCCTCGGCCGAGAGATCCGGAAGGTAATAGCTCAAAATTATTCTCCCAATGAGGTCAAAGTGTGAAAAGACCTCGTCAGCCAATAACGCCCAATTGTCGGGCCCAAGTCCAAGCTCGCCCATCGCCAACTATCATGTGCCACGGTCGAGTGGTGATTGCTCGCCACTTCTATATATACCGGATTGTACGGCCACGATCGCTCCATGCCTTTTTAGTAATAGTGGTTCGATCACTTACGTACTTCGGAGAGTTAATTTGTCGATATTTGCTCCTTGCAAGATATAAGTTCGTTAGTTCTTTTCTCCGGCCGGGTCAGAGTGTATCAACCACTTGAGCCCCGGGAATGGACTAGCTCGCCGCAAGGATCATGGAAGACTTGTTGTTGGCATGGAGAGTCGAATTGGTTGTTAGCGCCTTCCACCATTTACCATTTTCTTGTGGTGCCCGAGGGTGCGAACCAAAGTGGTCAGGTGGAAGATGCGGATCGTCTGAGAGGACGTGGCCTTTTCTGCATCGCATTAGATTATCCGGTTCGGATTCAACTTGTCCTTTGTGCGAAGTAAGGAGGACTCGCTATTGAGGTCCATCGTTCGCGGTTGCCTCGCTTTTCCTGACGATCGGCTTTTAAATCTGTATGCTTCATCGTTTTATGTTGAATATGCCGCCAAGAACTGCGTGTTTGTATTGTATAGAACGATGTAGGTTACCCATGTTATGTGACTCGGACGGTGTATCCAAGTTTGTAATTTTGTAATTTGTATTGTTTGAATCATACATGGTCTTTTGAGTGTTTGCACCTTCTTTCTTCGGCTCATTATATCACTTCATCCGAACCGGCTGGTATAAGTCAATCCTGACGAGAAATTGATTTCTCAAGTATTTGTTGAATCAATTGGCTCGGACCTTGTGAATAGTTCGAGGCAATGTGTTTATGTGAACATAGCTTTCTTGCCTTGAAAAAGTTGTATTGATTTGACGGAAATTCAAGTACAACTGATGGGCTTGAGGGCGGCCAAAGAAAATGACAAAACTTCGATAACCGACGAGTCTATTTTGAAGTGTTAACCTAAGCATAAAATTTTGCAAATTCTTAGCATTCCGTGTTCTCTTCAAGGTCTTCCTTGGTCGCTTCTAGCTCAAGCTCCCATTGATTCTGCTCCAATAACTTTGTAAGGTCCTTCCCATTTGGGCTTGAGTTCCCGACATTGCTTAGATGTCACTCTTCAAGACTAAGTTCGACTTCTATGTCTTTGGGAAAGACACACTTGTTGTAGGCTCGAGTAGTCATGGCTTGTATCAAGTATGCTAGCTAGTGCCTCACCCGCTTGTTCTCAAGGAGCCCAAGGTCGTAGGCCTTGCGATTTCGCTCGAGCCAGTTGTATTGGATCCTTTCGGTTTGACTACTACTTAGGGGATGACCGCCGGAGCCGTAGACAAGGGAGAAGGCGCCTTCGTGGAAGTCCGAAGTGCCGTCCTGTTCCTAAAGGACCACGCCGATCATCTCGACAACCTGCTTGGGAAGTCCTCAACCTTTTCTCCAAAATTTTGACGATGGTCTTGTCTTGGTGGCTTTACTTGACCATTGCTTGGGAGTAGCCCACTAAGTAAAGCGTTGTTCTATTTTGAAAGACCGAGCCATTCTTTCACCGCCCGAGAATCGAGCCCCGCTTGTCCGAGACTAGAACCCTCAAGTCCGGTTACGATGATGTTCTTCCATGAACGTCCGCTTTCGCCAGTGATGGTCAAATCGCTTCGCCAACCCACTTGGTGAAATATTCCACCGCCACGATCGAACTTCTTCCATGAGTTCCGCGTGGAAAGGGTCCAACTATGTATATGCCCCATTGATCAATGGGCATGCTATGATTGACTAATCATAGGGTTGGTCGGACGATGTGGTATGTCGCATGGTATCGCGCTTCAGCACGAGCTAAGTCACGATCTGCATCAATGGTAGGCCAATAGTATCCCTACCTTATGATCTTCTGAGCCAAAGTTCGTCCCCGGAGTGACTTCCGCAACATCCCGCATGGATTTCCTCCATAACAATCTTCGCCTCCTGGGGACCAAGGCATCTCATGTGAGTGCCGGTGAAAGATCTCTTGTAAAGATCCTCTCCCATGATGAAGTATTTGTTGGCTCGGCATAGGATCCTCCTTGCTTCTCTAGATCCAAGGTAGAGAGCCATCCTTGAGATAGTAAAATATGTCAGTCATCTAGCTTCTTTCAGTGCTCAAGAGGAAGACTTGTTCGTTAAGGTTTGCCAGGGAGGATTCCGTGAGAGTCATCAGGATGACACTTCTCGTGTCTAGAGCTCCTAAGGCCGAGGCATACTTGGAAAGGGCGTCGGCTTTTTCGTTCCATTCCCTGTGGAATTGCTCAAGAGTGAATACTTCAAAGTTCTCAACCTCTTTCTTGAGGAGTTCCAAGTACTTGATCATGTTGGGTCCTTTAGCAGCGAAGGACCCAGAAAACTGGGACTTTACGAGCTGGAAATCTGTGTAAGCCTTGATTCTTTTCACTTGAAGAGCTCTTGCCATCCTCAAGCCGTGAGCGGTGCCTCGTGACTGGCCTCGTTGTTTGTTACTTTAAAGTTGAGGGTGATGGCGATTCAAATTGCTCTTCGTGGCTTTCAAGAAAGATTCCTATTCCTCCTATTCGTCTGGTAGCGGATCCATCCACTTGTAACAACCAACATTCCTTGTTCTCAAGTTTGCTTTCTGATTCAAGAATATTATTCTTCCGCCTTCCCGCTTCTTTGAAGATGCAGTGTCATGTTGGTTACTGCCTAGAGGAACATATGTCTCACCCTCGTGAGTCATCCATAGTTCTCGTATCTCGACCAGAAATGAACGTTACTCAACATCTCTTCGTGCTCATTCTCTTTGCCCTTTCTCCTCCCTGGGTATCCTTTGCTTGGTGAGTATGATTAGCTCACGACCTCTTGTGAGCTTATGGTTCCTTCTTCCATTTCCTCCGGTAATCTACTGTGAAGTCAGAAGGACTTGAGCCTTTTTACCGAGGGGGCCTGCACCGATATCATATTCACTTAGCTCGATCGCCCATTCGATAAGCGCCCTGATTGATCCGTGTGCCTAGGACATGTTTGAGTGGTTCATTGGTGAGGACCACGATCCATGAGATTTGAAGTAGAGTCCGCCTCCGAGAGTCCACAATAGAATGAGAGTCCTACATAATAGACAAATATATACAATTTATACATAAACTATACAATATGATTTTTTCATGGTTGACCCGCTTGACCGTCGATCCACATTTTCCCTTATAATATACAACCCGCTTTCATGTGTCCATCCAATCATATTGATATTTGGGACAAATTGCTTATATTTGGTATATAATTGTCTATGTTTAATGTAAAATTATTGATGACAAGCTATTTATCTCAAAAACTCAATATTTATAAAATAAACATATAAATCAATTTCATTCATCAATCAATAAAATGTCATTACATAAAAAGCAATACAAAAATATAAAATCACTATATCCAAACTACATTCATCCTCGCAAACAAAAAAAACACCTCGATTTGTTCAACTCCTCCATCCACGCCCATCTTTATCATCAATCATTCAACCACCATTTTTACGAAAACCTACTATATGCAACAACAAAAAACAACCAACATCAACAATTTACATATAGACATACACAATTTATATAAAACCTAAACAATATTTTTTTTCAAAAGATGAAATAAAATACCTATATTCAAGCATCACCAATTTACCTTAATACCAACAATTACTGATAAACATAGGCTATTCATACATAATAATCAAGGAAAAAATGAAGCATAATAACCAAGCAAAAATGAAGCATAAACATAGACATCACCAATTTACCCTTAATAATCAACAATTACAGATAAACATAGGCATCACCAATTTACCCATAATAATCAACAATTACAGATAAACATATGCTATTTATACATAATAATCAAGCAAAAGAAGCATAATAACCAAGAAAAATGAAGCATAAACATAGGCATCACTAATTCACCTTAATAATCAACAATTACAGATAAACATAAATATTCATACATAATAATCAAGTAAAATGAAGCATAATAATCAAGCAAAAATGAAGCATAAACATATGCATCACCAATTTACCTTAACAATCAACAATTACAAGACAAACATAGGCTATTCATACATAATAATCAAGCAAAATGAAGCATAATAATCAAGCAAAATGAAGCATAAACATAGGCATCACCAATTTACCCTTAATAATCAACAATTACAAGATAAACATAAAGGCTATTCATACATAATAATCAAGCAAAAAGGAAGCATAAATATAGGTATAACTAATTTACCCTTAACAATCAACAATTACAATATAAATATATGCTATTCATACATAATAATCAAGCAAAAATGAAGCATAATAACCAAGCAAAATGAAGCATAAACATAGTATCACCAATTTACCCATAATAATCAACAATTATAACTAAAACAACGAAAAACGAAGCATATCATGCACAAAAACAATCACTAACATTATCAATAGAGTTCAAACACGCAAACATCAACAATTACAGTCAAGTACACAATTAAGGTTAAAACATCAACAATTACACATGATATATAAAGTTACGAAATCAATAAAAATCACCAAAACCAAACAAAAATGAAAAAAATCAAGAATCGAGAAGAAACTTGAAAATCGAGGAAACGTAAGGTTATGACTTATATGTGTTGTAGTCGGAGATCCGCCGAGAAGATAACCGGAAAAGCTCAATTCACCAACCGCTTCAAAAGTTGACAAATGAAAAACGAAACCGTAGAAAGGTAGATCGGGGATGGACTACTCAAATATGCGATCGGATTTAAGATTGGTGGCGGACGGTGGAGATATTACGGAAAGCCTTCAATTCGCCAACCGCTTCAAAAGTCGACCAAATAAAAAACAAGCAATTAGAAAGGTAGATCGGCCATGGACTACTCAAATATGCAATCGGATTGAACATTGGTGGTCGACGGAGATATCACGAAATGTGATCGGAAAAGAGAGAGAGAAAGGAAGAGGAGAGGGTAGAGAGAGAGAAGAAGGAAATGAAAGAAAAAATAAAAATAGGTATTTATATTAATCGACAACCCGCTTTAGATCCATATTACCAAACCGCAATCCGTGATCCGTGAATTGACATGAATTTGAATAGAAACCAAGTATAATTGTGTATTTGTTGAGGACTCTCATGGACTCTCATAGTATAGGACTCTTTTAAGTTTTAGTATTTGAAGTAAGGCTTCATGGCCGGGCGTAGACCAAATGGAAGGCTTAGCTTCTCAATTTGACATATCAGCCTCGGAACCCACGAGGGCTTTGCTCAATAATAGATCTACAAGTGGTCGCCTTTTATCTCACCAATACGTAACTCATGGCCCTCATCGGTAGTAGCTAGGTAGAGGTAGAGGGGTTCACCTTCCACCGGTTTGGCTAAGAGAGGTGGTGAGAGGAGGTAGCTTTTAAGTTATCCAAGGCTTCTTCAAGACTCCTTTGTCCACTGAACTTGTCTCCTTTCCTTAGAATTTTGAAGAAAGGCAAGTTTTCTCATGACTTGGAAATGAAACGACTCAGGCCATCATTCTTCCCAAGAGCTTTTGCACCTCATTGATTGTCGCTGGGGGTAAGTCTAAGATTGCCTTTATCTTCTAGGATTGGCTGATACCTCTCCGTGACCATGTACCCAGGAACTTTCCTCCTTTACTCCAAACGCACACTTTTCGTGGTTCAACTTCATTCCATATTTTCTAAGGATGAAAAGCACTTATTGAGATGCTCGATGTGCTCCTCATCTTCGCTCTTTACTAGCATGTCGCCTATGTAGACTTCCATGGTTTCCCAACTTCTCTTTGAACATCTTATTCACCAACGATATGTAGCACCTGCTTCTTGAGGCCAAATGGCATAACCTTGAAGTAGAATTCCCTCGCCGCAAAGAAGGTCGCCTTCTTGATGTCTTCCTAGGCCATCCTTATTTGGTAGAAGCCTTGATATGCATCCATGAAGCTGGGAGTGCACATCCTGCGTGGAGTCAACCACCGGTCTATGAGGTAACGGATAAGGATCCTTTGGGCAAAACTTGTTAAGCTAGCGGTCATTACACATTCTCCACTTTCCGGAGCTTTTCAACGAGGACCACGTTATGCACCTAGTCAGTACGACTTCCTCGATGTATCCCGCTTTCATCAATTTGTCCACCTCTCCGCTATGATAGCATCCTCAACAGCCCAAAGTCCTTCCTCTTTGTCGGATGTGTTTTACCATTCGATCCATGTTCAGGCGTGAACTGCGATCCTCGGGTCTATCCTTAAGATCATCGTGCTCCAGCAAAGATATCGTGATTGTCTCAAGGCATGTGATGAGCTTCATCTCTACCGTGCTCATCTCTCTGATCCGAGTTATCTTTTCCGAGTCCCCTCCATCAATCAACCTCTTCGTGGCTTCATGAGGTTCCATCCTCGCGCCTTGGGGAACTTTTCCTTGAGCGACCCAACACCAATTTCTTCCTTTAATGGGGTAAGAGACATGTGAGGAGGGCTCGGGTCTCTTAATGTCGAAAGAACGGGCATCGTGCTTCTCCGTCGACATGATGTAGCATTTCCGTGCTTCTAACATTGCCCACTTCTTCACCTACGCCGCTCGGGTTGGGAACTTTACCTCACAGGCGGGGAGAAGCGACCTCAATTGATTAAGTCCCGGCGACCAGATCACGTTATAGTCGAATGTGTTGTCGACCACCACGAAGAGGATCGCTCACCACCCTTGTAGGAAGGCGCCATAGAGACTTGTAATGGTATACTTCCAATGGGACGCACTATAGAGCCCCGAATCCTACCGGAGAGGTTTGTACTACTTGCATGAACGTTACCCAAAGCATTTGTTCCACAGTTCTCCTAGATATTACATTAGAGGAACTCTGTATCAACAAGTACCTTGTTGACTTTGTAAGTGGCGATGACTAGAGAAATGCCCAAAGGTAACGTCAGTCTTTAAGATATCCTCCACCGCACGTTGGTGGTGGTATCTCACCGTCATCAAAAGTGATGGTGTTCGTTCCTTTCGTAACCATGAGCATAGGTTCTCATTGTTTCTAAAATGTTGCACGGTTCTTTCCTTGCTTCGCCCATCTCCTCCATTGGACCTCCTACAATGGCATTGATAACCCGCTTATAGGGGAGATTTTCCATTTATATCTTCGTGATACCATGGTATCTCTGGGTATGGTGGTGGATCTCTGCTGGAGGTGGCGGTAAGGATCTGTTGAGGTTCCAACCACGCCCTCCCTTCTTTGTTCATTCTTCTCGTGTCCTGAGGGTTCTTCCTCGATATTGGTTCCTTCAATTTACCACCTTACCAACCTTCCATTTCGCTTTTGGACACAATCTTCAAATCGAATGACCTTTGGCTTAAAACCTACAGATTACTTTGAAGCTTTGTTCTTCTTGTTGCCCTTGTAGGTTTTGGCCATTGTATATCCAAGTTTTTCTCAACAATAGAGGCCAAGATGTCGGATCTTGGTCTATCGAGGCTAGTATACCGGCGTATCTTCTTAGTGGTGTTCTCTCCCGCGAACTCCTTCCGTCTCTAAGTTCCTTCTTTGTTCAAACTTTCCGGACGGGGAAGGGTTCTTGTCTTACTTGCTCTTTTGCTTTCCCGGCTCTTATTGGGACATTTCTCCTGCATTTTCTCCATACAGACTCCTTCGCAGATATCGTCCATGTACTTTTTAGTTGTGATTTCCTGGAAAGCTTTCTTCCCGAGATCATTGTTAAGTGGAGCGCATGTGTGTCGGACCCGTTCTTTGATGTCAGGAGGCTCTACTTGGTGCACTTCGCATTGAAATGGATAAGGAAGGTCCTAAGGTCCTCGTGCTCTTCTGGATTACTCCTTCCAAGTGCTCGACCATCTCTTTCTCTTCTTTGCTTTCTCAAACCTTTTCGTGAAGAGGGCGATATCTGCGTAAGATTTGATGGAGCCGTTGGGTAAAGAGGTCCACCAATCCATTGCTTCTCCAAAGAGTGTAGTGGAGAAGTTGAGAGCTTTCATGTTGTCATTCAGGCCGTTGGTCTCCATCTTACTTTCGTACCTAGTAAGGTGCCCCACGGGACAAGTATCTCCATAATAGTGCTCAAGAGTTGGGATAGTGGAGTCAGGACGTTTCCTTTCCCTCCTTATCTCATCACATAGAGGATTAGGAGCTCTAAGAGTCACCTTCTCATGTGCCTTCACCATCTTGCTCAAAGTGGCGATTTGAGTCTCCAAGGCCTTTTGTTGGACAAAAATCTGCTCGGCGGTTAGTTTTTCACCAGTCCTTGGGTTGATGGCCACATCTGGAGGAAGATCATCAACAGGGACTATCGAGATGCTTTCGGCCACGTGGTCTTTTGGCGCATGCTGTAGAGCCCCACGTCGGCTAGTTCCAGCTTCATCTGCTCGTGGCATCATCGAACTTCTCCCCCGTTGTTCGTGAGAAGCAGCGGCCCTCCTGTTGAGAAGGTTCCTTAGGTCTCCTCGGTTGAAATGGTTCTCCTAACCTTTGTTGGATTGGGCGATGTTCATTCCTTGATTGTGCGGGTTCAGCTTGTCTTGGAATTGCCAAAGGAGGAGTGGGTTGAGGAGGCTGAAGATTGTTTGATTCAAAACACCCTTTAATGGTGGTGAGTAAGAGGCCAAACTGATTCTCACTCATTCCAAACTCACTTGGACGAATGATCAGCCCATTTGGAAGGGTGAAGTTTCTTCCCGGAGGGGGACCATGTGTTCCTGACGGAGGGACTTTCCTTCAACTCCGAGTACCTGGGTCCTTATTAGTGGATCAGCGACTCTTTCCTCCTCTCAAGAGAGGCTAGCGTGGCCATCACTTGGGCAATCCATTGTGTTTCTTGAAGAGGTTCTCACCTTTCCCTCCGAGTGGGAGGTCTGCCTCTTTGCCTTGGGGCAGGCGTGCCAATCGCAGTAGCGTTGGTTCTTAATGACCTTCTTGTTCTTGCCATTACTGAAGAGAACGGAACTATTTGTAAAGATTCCCACAGACGGCGCCAAAATGTTGAGGGTAAAGTTCCCAACCACTTATGGATTATTCTATCCTTGGTAATGGCCAAGATATCCTTAAGTCGAGCTCCGTGCTTGAGTAAGAACCAACGCTAGAGCACGAGATCCAAAGCTTGGTAAGAATCTGAAGTGACTTGGAGGGTTAGGACCCGGTTTGCTAAGTGTCCAACCGGTTTGAGACTTTACTCAAGAGAGACTGAAGATCTACTCTGTATAATAGTCAATGTTCGGAAGTGATTCTTACTTACCATTATCATGTGAGTGTGTGCCATATATATAGATTTCTTCCCAATTGGGAGGTTCCACCAGATCATGCCAAGTTTAAGGCCTAGATTGAGCCACCAAGGCTGATTAGGCCCATGTCCCATTAATGACACTTGCCCCATTCCACTTTGGGCTTTTTAGGGTAGTTTAGTCATTAATGTGAGAATATTAGAGGCTTTGACATCTGATATGGGTCAAGGTCCAAGAGGTTGGTCCTGACTGTATTAGGTTGTCTATGGGGAGTTTCCATAAGTTTGTCCGACTCCTCTGATTCGGACCTTGTGGTTCGGACCTCCTTACTCTCTAGTGCCAGTTTACTTGGTTGCTTGTGAGATTGTCCTGTTGGATCTGGATGGTCGTCCGGGTCGGACCCATGGTTCTGGACTAATCTTGGAGGGTCGGAGCTATTACTGTTCAAGCTCTCTCTGTCCTTCTCCTCCAGGATGGGTCGGACCTGAGGGGCCTAGGGTCGGACATTAGGGTCGTATCATAGTATCTCGGATTCTCAGACAACTTGGGATGCCTTAGGATTCGTTCCAAAGGCGCCTATGACGGATTGGACATATTTTCGTATTAACAGTACACTTAAAACATCAATCAATCGCTTTTACAGTCATCAATGCATGTCTCTTGCAAGAATTTGTGATTGATGGGAACAGTGTAGGTGTGACACATACTGTTGGTGATAGCAATGGGAATTTCACGGGTTTGGATCCATACTCTACCATTCTCGGATTCATATCCTACTCAAATATTATTCCCTTTGTTTCTAAACAAATGTTCATTTACTTTTGAGCACGGAGATTAATGTGCAATGTAAAGGATAGTGGGACAAGTCCACATGAGTGGTAAATTGTGTCAAAAAAGAAAATGGGACATTTGTACTCGAGCACATATATATAAATGGAATGCGAGACATTGATATATTCTAGGAAGTCGAGTACTTCATTGTATGAGTTTGAATATAAATTAAATGCGAAGCGGGTCGGTGTAGGTTAAAGCTCAGACCTACCCAGTGATTCATAAAAAGTTACGGGTCAATGCGCCTAGGTAGTTGGGTTCTAAACGGGTCCAAGTATGAATCAAGGAGCATATCATCGAGGCAAAATTTATATATGAACTCAATACAGGACAAAAGGTTTGAACTATTAGGAATAATTTCAATTTGATAAATTAGTGGTGTACAATTTTGTCCATTATTCATTATGATTATTACCACCTTATGCATATTATTGATGGAATGTGAAGGTACGGCGGGTATTGTATAGTTAAGAAATTAAAAGGGCTTACCACAATCTAATAGTATGACAATAAACAAGAGTCATGGACATTTATCTCTCACATGGTCCTCTGCATCCCTTCACCCTTATATCGACTTTCAAATGGGTCCATCAACGGTCCAACCTAAAGTGAACCTTGATACCGTTCAAAATAATGCTTTTTCTAGAAGCGAGACATTAACCCAAAAAAACCGACTTGGGGGGTTTGAGGGTGGGTGAACCCATATATTACAAATTATGTATGTAAAATATTAAATTTGGTTAAGGGGTGGGGGTCCAACTCCCTCCTTGCGTTAAAGAATTGGAAAATCATTGAAAAATGTTATTTTGTTTGTGGATTGATAGTTTTTCAGGGGTGGGTGTGTTGACCCACAAAAATATCATTGATACATGCGAAAAATTTTGTTTGTGAAATGATAAGATCTTTTCCTTTTTTTTTGGGGGGGGGGGGGGTTGCTGGTCACCCGACCCAATTAAATGTGTCATGCATTTTTTTGTTTCAATTTGGTCCAGGTTAGACGGATTTTTTTTCTAAACAAATTAACAGGTACGGGTCATGCATGGGGTAAGGACCTGTAAAATTATTGAAAAAGTTATAGATGGCATATACGAAATATTATTTAATTCCCCGTCGACTATCGACGGGCCATTTACTTGTGTGTGTGTGTGTGTGTGTGTGTGTGTGTGTGTGTGTGTGTGTATATATATATAAGCATAGCCATGTGTCATACTGACGTGGCACTATCAAGCATTCCTATTGGTCAGTTTTTTCCCAAAATGTATATTGATTGGTTGTTAAAAATTTTAAATTTGGTATGTTGGATGTGGAACAGTTTAATTAGTTAAGATGTAGTGCACCATATAACTCCCATGATTTATTTTTAGTATGTTGAATCCATAAATAATTTTTATTTAATCTCATATATATTTATCTACACAACTCCGAAAATTATTTTGAACATATATATAGATTCACCGCGACAAGACAAATCCATAGACTCCAAACTTGAATATTTTATTAATGGAAATGACATCTGCTCCCCCTAATACTCACTATATGGAACATTTTGAATATAAATTCCAATTTATATATATTGAATTTGTTATGATTGAAAATTTACTTTATTAGATTATTAATGCGTTTGCCTAATATGTTAAGGATAAAATAAGTAGAAATTCATGCAAGGATCTTTAGGTGTTGCATAATATTTGCATTAACTTGGTTCTTTTGATTTTGGTATCATATTAGCTAATTTTAATGCTACGGTTGAGTACGTAGAGTCTACATAGGGGTGGTATTGGTGTTTTTGTTAGGGATCAACGAGGCCAATGTTATTGCTTGGCATCAAAATTTGGGTCGATGATTTTTCTAGAAGGTGCGAAGGTTATCTTGATAAATTAATAGCGACATTACAAAAAAAACGGTTTAGCGACGGAATCATCCGTCGCTGAGATGTCTTGATCCATTGCTAAATCCGTGGCGATGGATTTAGCGACGGATAATCCCCATCTCCAAACCAATCACTATTTTTTTTGACGGATAAGTATTGATCGCTAAATAACGACAATGGCGATGGATTATTCCGTTGACGATCCGTCCGAATTGGCGACGGACGAAATTTATGACAGTTTTCGTCGCTAAATCCTACTAATCCGCCCTTAGTTCGCTTGACATTTAACGGGAAAAATCGTCGCTAAATTCAATAGGGTAATTGCCCTTAGTTAGTGAATTTAGCGGCGGATTTTTTTCCGTCGCTAAATTCCTTTGCTTAATTTTTTTTATATATATTTACATTTCACATTTCACTGTTTTTTCACATAATATAATCATATATAATATACCGAAACAATTAAATTGCATTAATATATCCAAACAATATAAATTATCCATAAATTATCCAAACAAGAAGAAGGTGAAATAGTGTCAAATTATCCATAACAAGTCCATAATAAATAAATGTAACTAAGAATAATCGAGGAGGTGGGTGAGGCGGGAAGAAGTGTTGAATATCTTCAAAGCGTCCATCCATTGAGCCATCGAGCTTTGTTCCTCAAGCACTTACTAAGTAGTACGCCTTGGTCATGACTATTTCACAGTGGAGAGGTCATCATCTCTTGAACCTAGTCTGTGTGTAGAGATTAGATCGCGATCACGATCCACAGGACACTGAGAAGCTACCAGAACTCATGGAAGGGACCAAACTTCCCAATCCATACATTCGACCCTTGCTGTCCATTGGGTTGACCTCGAAGAAGATCTGGTCTTGCTCTTCAATTGATAGCTCATGACCGTCGATCATCCTCTTGTCCATCCTCCTCTCGACCTCACTATGCAATTGTTGGTTGCACACGAAATGAGATGCAATTTTAGGAATCACTTTAAAAATACTCAAATACAAATGTTAACCTTAAGAAAGAAAGCGTCTGCAATCGATCGGCCCTCACGTGGATCCGGATGCCATTCTTCGACAGCCTTCTTGAAGTGGTACGAGCACTCTTGGTATCCTCTATTGGCCTAAAAAAATATATGTGCAAACAAGTAGTTAGTTGATTGAAATGAAAGCAAAAAACTGTTATGTATCATATTCCAAGTCATAAACAACATATTTACTAACCTCCATCACGTGATCTGGAACAACAGCTCGCGACCCATAGTGATGTCTGGCAGTGCCCGTACCATCTAGCGGCTCAGACAAACGGTTTTGTCTGTTCTTGTACGCTTGATCCTGGATGAAGAGATCATTCCAGTACGCCTCCCAAAGTGCCCACTCGTCATCCCCCACCCAAGTTGGTTGTCTGCATGTCTCCTTTATTTTGTAAACCATTTTTCTATAGATGTCTGACCCTAAAGTCTCGAAAACGGAGTACAACTGGGACAACAGGGCATTGGGAATGTAGTAGTACTTCTACAACAATTCCATTCAAAGTAAAAATTATACAAGTTTAAAGAAAGATAACAATTTAAATATAACACCAAGTTTAGTGGCTAACATACCACTCAAATTGTGTGCAATAAGTTCATGAATAAATACCAACATATCACCCAAGTTTAGTGGCTAACATACCACTCA
Source organism: Plantago major (assembly GCA_026545765.1). NCBI lineage: Eukaryota > Viridiplantae > Streptophyta > Magnoliopsida > Lamiales > Plantaginaceae > Plantago > Plantago major. The sequence continues at coordinate 104,177 of JAIFAC010000087.1, forward strand.
AATTGTGTGCAATAAGTTCATGAATAAATACCAACATATCACCCAAGTTTAGTGGCTAGCATACCACTCAAATGACACAACAAGTTCATGAATGGTGACTAACACATCAAAACAAGCTTAGTGGTAACATACCACTCAAATTGTCCTAAAATTGACTAACACAATGGTGACTAACATATCACCCAAGTTCAGTGGCTAACATACCACTCAAATGACACAACAAGTTCATGAATGGTGACTATCACATCAAAACAAGCTTAGTGGTAATATACCACTCAAATTTTCCTAAAATTGACTAACACAATGGTGACTAACATATCACCCAAGTTCAGTGGCTAACATACCACACACATTAACACAATTATTAAAAGAACAAATAAAGCATTCATTGTAACATTTAAGCTTACCCGACTCGTCAAGTAAAAGTGCTTCATCCGTAAGGACGTTTGACCACCGTTTGAGTCAAAATTGTTTATTCCTACATTTGTTAGCATTGCAAGGGCACTTCATCTTCCCCACTCAAACAAGTAGTTTGTGTAAGCAAAAGTGATGAAGGATTCAACCCTTCCACAAAACTAGGCGAATACGCCATTAACTATGACGATACATCCATGAGCGATCGGTATTCATAATTATATGATTAGCGACACGTCTACAATTATTAGATTTATAACATGCATTTTACGTTAATATAATCACCAAATAGTCTCAAAACACTTAATTAAATCTTCATAATCTAGTGTATATATACTGTTGGTCCAGATAACGGCAAAGTAAAAGACTAGAGGGGGTGATTTAGTCTTTTAAAACTTTTGTCGATAAACGCTTTCTCGAAACAGGGTTTCGATACTTAAATCGAGGCGGAAGACTTTAAGATACTTAAGTGCAGAAACAAAAAGTATGTGTATGTGCTTTGCTGAAATGTAAAAACATAAAGGTAAATGACACAAAAAGTATAGTGGTATCTGGATGTGGCTTACTACTCCAACTAATACACTTCGGTATTTCTGAGACCTAGAATTCACTAGAACAGATAATTGAGTTCACCTTACAATAATCCTATTCTAAGATTCTTAAACAAATGGTTCCCAACCAATTGTCCCCCCTGAGTTATTCCCCAGCTCCTAGAGCTAAGTACTTCCTCTACTCGGATAACCTTGGAGTAATTCACGATTTCCCAAATCAAGTACTTCTCTACTCCACGCCTTGTTGGTGTTGGTTATAAGGTTTAATGGAGAGGCTTCACATATAACTTTTCGGTTATGTTTTTGAGAGCCTAATAGAACAAGACTACTTAATACACTTGTTCGGTGGATGGCGATGCGCTTCTTGACCCAGTAATTGATGTCAGATTGGAGAATGAGCTTCGTAAGGTATCGATAGTTCAACTCTTTCACGAATAACAATCTCTTGTTAAGGTTCAGGACAACTTAGAACTACTAGTGATTCTTCAAGCTGACGAAAGCTTTCGGAAGGGTAGTAGAGTGCTTGAGAATACTTTGTGATGGTAAGTTTGCAAGATAGGCGTTCTAAGGTATGTAGTTCAAGCATCTAAGTGTGTGATATATATAGATAAATTTGAGAGTCGTTGGAATGATATCCATTAGAGACAATTCAAATTCAGTCCATATTATCTTGAAATGAGTACTCGAAGTCCTTGTCTCATATCTCGGAGAGGGCGTACTACGAGGCTTTTCTTGCGATACGATTAATGCCTTGTACTATTTCTTGTCCTGTAATCTTCAGCGGATACAAGAGCTTTTCCGATGGCTTGCAAGCTCCATACTCATGATGTCATATGTCAGTCATATTTCAAAAGTAAGTTAATACACTTGAAAGGATTAACGACATAGTCTTTCTGAGTTAGACTAAACCTTTGTGTCTTCATAAACGCTTGTGCAATCTTGGTCTTCTAATCTTGAAAAGCTCCATTGCTAGGATTGATCTTCATGGTCTTCTTGAAATAAAAATTACACTCGAGACCTATAATCCTTATACAAGATTTACTAGACTAATCATACTTTCGATGATTTCCTCTTTTACAATGTTCAAGTGAACCAAAAGTGCTTAATCACCTTTACGGCTAAGATAAGAACATGTGATGAGTGATCAAAATACTATGAGATATTCTAACAAATTTCCCCTTTTGATGGAGTCATCCATGACTATCTTTTAGAGTCCTATTACAAATTTGTAATCCTGGAAGAAAACAATCCACCACTTAATCATTTCAAATGATATTCAATTTTAGTTGAATTAAGTGCGAAGTAAACATCAACCAAATCACAAGAAGTGATCTTTCTTTGATAAGTTGTCATCTATTAGAATGTATGTACGGTATGATCTTCGGATAGATACAGTTCTGAGAATAGATGCAACTTTTACGGATAGAAATTGAAACAATCGTAAGATTACAAAAGTAACAAAACATACTAAGTAATTTAGAACAAAGGAGAGTCCAAGCTCCAAGAGAGTATTCTAATGTTACTAGTCTTCAAGTCTTCAGAAATGCAACTTGAGTTCAGATACCTCAAGTTCTTCAGCATCCTTTTTGGATCAGTTGGCATGATCATCCACTTTGCATTCTTGGACATAGTCATAAAGAATCATTCGACGAGAGTTTGTTTTTGGATAAGTCACATATTTCATGGTAACTCTTGCCCGAGCTTGTGATTCTTCCATGAAAATGTTTGACCAGTACTTTCCCCGGACCCGGGCATGGTCTACTTCGAGTTGAGATAGATTGAAATACTCATATTTCTTCCGGATAGTGTAAATCATCTAATTATTCTTCCAATGTCATGTAGAATGACTCATAGGTTGAAACACCTAGTTTTGTTCTTCCATTGTAGCTACCATCCAGTTTTCTTATCTTGTGTACATCCATGGGCTTTGGGTAAGGACAAGCAAAAGAAAGGTCCATCTTTCTAGCTTCATTCCTCTTTCTACTTCAAAATTTGTGACATGAAGGTGCTCGATTTTATGCATTCACCGCTTCTTCTCTCCATTTAGGGATCTGGTTGAGGATGGGAGTTGAAACTTTTCATTGACAAGTAGATGTTGTAGTTCGAATCAATACCCTCTCTTGTTCAATGCACCTATGTGAAGACTCTTCATTCTTCGGGCCGGTTCTTCATACTAAATGTGGGCATCAGTTGGCCTTTCTTGATGAGTTTCTCTGTTTTATACCTGAAATCCCTTCTTGTCTTTATGTTAGATGGCCTTCATGAGATCCTCAAACTTCTTCTGTCTTGGGGCTATGCTGGTGGATGTTCCTTGTATTGACTTGGTATTTCGGAAGGAGTTACTGTCAAAGGCCTTCCGCGGAGGAGGTTGTGAAGTAGTTGCTTGTCTCCTTTTCTTGTGAAGTGGATGTTCATCATGTAGGATTCATCCTCATCATCATCAAGTTCAAAATTGGAGGTTTGCAACTTTCTTGGCCTCTCACTTCTCCTTCTTCTTTCTCTTCTTCTTCAAAGATTCTAAGGACTTGGCTCTAGTTATCATACTCTCGCATACATTTTCCAAGGTTGATCTGGAACAACTTCTTGACGTAGGGTATCTCCGGTGTCCTTGATGACTAGTTGACTTGAGAGGAGGATTTGATTGTTTTCTTTTTTCTTCCTCTTGCCTTTCCTGAGGCATCTCTTCTTCCCCCTTAGTCATGAATGGTATCGACTTCAAGTGATGCTTATAAGCTTCAAGAGATTCAAAGTTTTTCACGGAGGTTGTTGTGTACCCTGACTAATTCTTGAAGTTCCTTCTTCAGCTCTGTGTTCTGCCTAACCAGTTCCTTCTCCTTTCTGTTGAGCTCTTCAAGCGGCCTTAGAATGGCGGTGGTTTACTTGCAGGATAAAGACATGGGCATGGTGGCTTCATTCAATCTTGCATTAGCATTGTTACAATCCTCATCTACTGACCAACCCTAGGTCTTCACGAGAGAGAGCTATGCTGGTTGCTTCGTTGAGTAAAGTAGCAACGGAATGGCTTCGAATCTCTTACGGGGAATGGATTTTAGCACTTCCGTGTCTTGGGCAACTAGTGTCTTTCTCGGAGTTCCAAAAGATCTTTGTTCTAGCCGCGGTGCTCTTCACTTCTTGAATTACCCAGTGCGGAGAAGATACGAGGAGCAAGTAGGGCTTCCTCTTTTCTTTGAGTAATAAGTCTCATCTTCTTCAAGTAGCGAATCAAGTTGTAGGTCTTCTGCTGACATTACTCATAATCCTTTTCTTGGATTGTTTGGCTTGTATTGACAATTGTCTTACTGTTTTCCATCAAATTGCTATGCCTATACAAGGAGAAGATGTAGAAGGTCTTTCCTGATGCGTACTCCTTAGCATCATGTTCTTCATCATCATTGTCATCCATGGCATCTATCTCAATTTGTGACAACAATGGCATCCTTCGCATTTCTTTGCTCATCTAGGGAAGTGCGATTCCCTTGCATTAGCTTCTTTGAGCCTCGGATTTTGGCTTCCTTTTCATCAACAAGAGCTTGACATCAATGCTGATTCCTTCTCTTCTTCCAACACCTTTCTCCGACAGGTTGTTCAACTTAAACCCGTCATGAAATTTCTAACTATGGCATCATCAGTTGCTCAACTTTGACTGGGTATCTTGATCGAGACTTGGGAGGTGATGATGATGGGGTTCTCTCAACATGGAAGTTGAATAGCATGCCCTTTACTTTCACAAGGTTGCTTTCCTCAATCCCACCTTCATCCAAAGCCGAGGATCATCATTACCGTCATCATCATCATCATCACTCTTTTCTTTGCTTTCTGCGTTTGGATGCTCAGAGGGAGAAGTTCTTTCCATAATCATTTCGCCCATTCTCTTTCCCTCATCTTCAGAAACCAAAGTTGATCACATTTGAAAATGTAATCATCCTCCCATTAACTTCTTCTTGTTCACCGGACGGTAATCATCCGCTTCCTTTGGCTCAGCATCCGCAGACGGTAAAATCATGGTAAGTCTGGTATATCATGAATGAAGTTCTGCCCATCGAGGTAAATGAGTAGGACTTGCTGGAAAATAAATGTAATGGATGTAGTCCCGATCAATACATTGCCTCTTTTCCGAACGCTGACATTCGCTAATTCCAAAGGTCACCTTCTCGAAGCCTCTGCCATCAGTTCAAGCACTTGAGATGTTTCTTTAAAGTGCTTCTCGAAAGCCTCGAGTAAACTAACCGCATGATTTCGAGCCCGAAAGAAAGTGTTCTAAGTAGTTTTGTTCAAACCACTTGTAGTTAGTATCTCTGTGTGTGCAGCTTCAGCATACCTACAGAAACACTCAGCTCATCTCGCTGACTTCGCTTGATTGGGCATGAGGCCTCAGACATTTTGTTGTTGTGAAGAGAAGTCCATCTCATCAACCTTTCTTTCGCTTGAACTCCGAAATTAAATCAACATGTTTAGGAATCATATCGTAAAAAAGATAGGAAAGTGCTTTCGAGACTTCACTACTCTACGAGGAAGCTCAAGAGGTATGTTCCTGTGAAACTTTGGGGCTTCGCTGCACCTTTTCAGAGATAATGCTGCCTAAAGCAGCTTTAGTTTTCGGTAAAGAGATAATAATGGTTTCTTCATCCAATTGTTCTTCCCATCGAGTCAGAAGAATAAAACATAAGAGATTTAGTAGCGATTTTCCAGGATTCTTGAAGAAGATTATTATCGACATTTCTACCTTCTCAATGTATGCCCAAGAATACTTCCTTTAGAGAGCTTTTTCACCGAATCTCTCGGGTTTTGGAGTCGTCTCCACCCACCATCATTTCCTCAACAGAACTCTAAATAAGAGACAAAAGAAATTTAGAACACAAGATATGAATATTATTTTGGCAAGTTATTTCTTATTCAGAGATAACTGAATCACCCGCTGATGTGCTCTTCTTGGTCGTCGAGGTCGAGAAACCCTTCTTCATCTGCAGGGTGGACAAATTAACTTCCCTTGAAAGTTCGGTTCCAAGTCGTCAAAGAATAAATGAAGCTTAAGGAGGCCAAGGTTAATACTTTAATGCTGAGCAAGTTAGATTCAAACTACTTTGCCACCGACAGGAGAGTCAGCCGATCATTGATCTCGACTTGGTCGGATTCCACAGCCTCTCTCCGTGCTCATTGTCGTTCTCCTTCAGAGTATCATTCTCGAAGCTCTGTATCTCAGGCTGATCCTTCGAGAGTCGAGCTCTCTCTTTGTTGTTGAGGAACCTGCTCAAGAATGTGGTTTTCTTTCAAGAACCTTTGTGTCGGCATAGTGAATGTGGAAGCAATGTCAGATCTTCCATCATCTCCACTTGCTTACCTGCCTTCTTCTTCCGGCCACCGGGCAAGAGGGGCTCTTATCTTTCCCAAGAGCCGAGCCGATTCTCCTCCACATGTGTTTCTATTCGACTCCTCGAGTCTCTTAGGATTTGTTCATCTTCTTCAGAGTCATCGTCGATTGGGAGCTGACCCATCTATAATGCTGCGGCCATCTCGACATTAATGTCTATTCTGTAATTCTCGGGGCTTCGAATCGCTTTCAAGGCCCGCACATCTTCGAGATCTCATTCGTATAAGTTGTGCTTCTATTTCTTTGTGTTGGGACTTAGTACTCTTTTCAGGTCGAGTCCTTTCTTTTCGGGCAGCTTGAGGTCGAAATGAGTCATTAAACTCCTTAATACCTTTGCCGCGCCTTCTTCTTTCTTCGCTTTTCCGAGGCTTTCTCGCCAAAGAAGTCTCTCCTTTTCTTCAAGGAGTAACCGGGTATGAGTTGGTGATTGGGATTTCGCTTCTCCGGCAGTAATTCACTGCTTTCTGTATCGTGACAAATTTTGAGACCAGTACACGCTTTTGGCTCAAGAAGGCTATTGATGATCTTGGGCTCAAATTTCAACATGTTTGCGAATTTGTTGGCGTATTTCCCAATTGAAGTGGGGTTTCGCCTCTTCACGCCCTTGTTCGGTGATACATCATCATCCATCTCCAAGATTATCCGGGTCCACTCCACCTCTTTGTTGCTAACAAAGCAACGGACCGTATCGAGAGCTAAAGTGCTCCAAAGAGCTTCGAGATGACTAGTTCGATGGCTTTCATCAAATTCCTCTCGGGCAACCTTCGTAGATTTTCAACCGGATCGCTTCAAATAGCCTCTTTCGACGCCAACCGTGCGGAGGCATCTTGATGATGTCTTCAATTGTTCCTCGATTTTCAATCTAACATCTTGCGTAAAGTCTTGCGCCCAGAAATAAATTTCGCCCCGACTTCATCATAAGTATTTCTCTCTTCATCATCTACAACCTTCAGGAAGATTTCGATAGAACTCAGCATCCAATGGATAGTCCAATTGGTGTGCGGTATAAAAGCTTGTAGATATGGGAATTTTATCCCCTAATATCAATTTCCCTTTCTGGGTTTTGAAGGTACAACCATCGGTACATACTTTCACTAGGAAAGCTCCCAATTCATTTTGTAATAGGGTTCCAAATTATGGGGTGTGAATCCTTCCTGTATATGCCATTCAACACCTAAGTTCCTTTCCTGCTTTTCGCCAGTGAGCGTAAGAAGTGGCCTTTAGGGCTTCATGGTCATCTTCAAGCTACTCCTTATATGTAGTTTTGAAAGTGTTTTCAGATGAATTTCAGACAATTAATTGAGATTAGTCTATCTTTTCGTAAGACTAAACATGCTAGTTGAGTTTGCAGAGGGGCTTTTGCGTAAATCTTGAGAGATTTTGGCCGCTTGATGCAAGTCTAAATTTTGAATTGGTAAAAGTGTTCGGTTTTTCGCCTAAACTTATATATATATATATATAGCGCATAAAATGTACATGGATACAATATACATAACCTGAATATGAATGCGTCTTTGTATCTACATAGGTATGGTAATGCCCTTGTATCATTAATGCATAGTGGGCCATGTCTCGCATTCCTCAATGACATTACTCATTGCTTTTTATTCGAATTCATCGAGATCAATTGTCACTATTTGTTACTATATCAATATCTGGTAATGATGTCAATCAACAATGAATACTTGATGGATTTTGTTACAGAGCCATTGTGTCACCAGCAGAGGCAAGGAACACTCAGTCGTTGAGTTTATCATTCTGAGTGCCAAGTCCTTATCTATATTGTTTACGAAATGGTGTGCATACATTGGACATATTTGACTTCTCGTAATCGTATACTCTTTTGGGCCTTTTGTGTCCTTTTCTCTTATTATGACTAAATAGCTTTTTGAATTCAAGTGTCGTAAGCCAGCTTGTTTGAACGATATGACCCACTTCTTAGTAAGTAAGTTCTAGGTTTTATTTACTTATTAAGTGTACTAACTGGCTTTTCTCGATACCCATTCCGTAAATGTTTCGCTTTTCTCGGTGCAAGGTTTCTCGTAAAATTTTAAATCACTTCTTATCAATCGCTTTCTCGGTACCTGCTTCGTAGGCCTACTTTTTCACTCTACTTACTCGTAGTTTAGAGAGATTCGATATTTTTAGTCCTCAGCATCTCCATTAATCTTGCATTGTGTCTTAAAAGTCAAGAACCGGCTTTCAGGGTTTGCGAAGATATCTCTAGTTGGTCTTCCGCCAATCTTGAGTATCTCTATTGCCTTTCTCACTGTGGTCTCCGGCGAAGTGTGTCTAACATCAATGCTTGTTCTCGCATGGAACTGGTTCGTAGATTGCATAGCACTCAGGTTATCATGTAAAATGGAGTTTTCTTCAACAGTCTTACGCTTCTCGAGTTGTTGTTGAATCCATGTGATTTGTGTTGCACAAATCGTTGTTAGTTGGTATTCAAATTTCCGTGTAAGCCAGAATTTCCATTTTCGCTTTCTCACAAACTATGAGATAAGTCTAGTTCTAAAACCGACAAGTTCTCAGGTACTTTTCTATCAAGCATTGATTCAAAGATAATCAGATCTCGAAAGTAACCAACCAACTTAATCCACTTTAGGATACCACAAACCATCCACTGCACTCTCTGCCATACCCACAGTTTGCTAGCAATACAGGAAGGTGATCAGACTGGATCGGTTCAAACCCAGCACACACCCAACCGTGACACGACCACTGTGTCCGGCTGGCAAAGAAGGCAAAGAGTGAACTCCATCAACTCCCATAATTTGTGTTCACCAACACCTTATCCGATTCAAAGATAGGTCATCTCGTTCCTATGCAGCCAAAGAATCCATTCAAAGATTGAACTTGTTCACCAGCTCTGTCTTGATTTAAACATCAAAGAGACGCTCCAGCCCACTGGCTCACCATGCTCAACATGTTTGCCTGTTTCAACTCACAAACTCTTACATTGACTATCAATAAGTTTGCATTGCTTGACCGACAATATCTCGTCAAGAATCGCCCACATGCTAACAGACAGAGCTAAACTCTCAACAGGTTCACGCCGCTGATTGCGCCAATGATCCTGTTAATCACACCCTGCAGAGGGACGACGCCCAGCACTGATGTCTGTTCAGGCTTAGCTCACTGTATTTGCTTTGTGTCTCGGTCATGTAGCCGTCCACTCAGCCTGTTCAGGCTCACTTCCAAAGAATTTCTGTTTGCCTGTTCAATCTCGATCGTATGAGATGTACAGGTCTGCATTCTTGATCTCACCTTCCAGGCGTTTCTAGTGTTTCAAGCTGGACTGCCTTCGGCCAGCCAGCTGAAATCTTGTCAAGCCAAAGTTCCTAGCCTTCGCATTCACAAGCTTGAGATTTCTTCCACTGTCGAAATGCTACAGCAATATCAGCTTGCGCCACAGCCTGCCCTTTCCTTATTGCCGTGTCTTTCAGCCACCTGCTTCTCGGCGCCTGCCTTTATTGTTATAATCATCTTTATTTCACAAGAGAACTTGTTAATTCTTCCTCCAAATAGCAATGTGATGATCGCATGTCCGAGGTTGGCTTCTTTTTAGTCCTTATTCCATTATGTTTTCAGGAATCTGTTCTTTCAAAGGTCAAGATTCTTTCACTGCCTCTGCCATCACAGTGGTCAAGAACTGATCTGTCGACTTTTTGTTAAAGGTCATCCTCACTCTCGAGGAAAGAGGAATTTATCAGCCCATTCAGTTCTTTCGCAGGATCTCTGACCTCAAGGGAGAAACATTGCATAAGATCGAAGGATAGCCTTTTCTTTCTCTTTCTGAAAGTTCTTTTCATTTTAAAGCAACATGATTTTTTCTTGGTTGTCTATTCAGCTATTTTGTGAGAATTTCATTCCAGATATTCGAAGTGTAAAGGCGCCAATGTTTCTGTTCTCGTATTTGTTAGTTGTAAACTCCTTTTTCATATTGGCTTCCTTCACTGTCAGATTGCCTCCTGTAATTTCATAACCCATCCAATTCACTTGATTAAAGATTCTTCATCTATCATTGTTTACAGTATGTAAATTGTGAATTAATATTTCATCAAATATAAATATTATATTTCAATGTCGATACCGATCAGCACTGTATGAATTCATTACTATTTATGTTAAGCCCATTACATCACAGGACTCTGACACTGGTGATGTTTGAGTCATTCCACCTCCATCTGCACCGTCTGGTCAGCCCAGAGCATCACCTTCCTTTCTTCGCTCCTCTACTCTCCTGAAATTTTTCCCACCACCGCCTGGAATTTGTGACCTTCCTATTCTCACGTCTTTCCCATCGGGGTCAGATCAAGATGCTTTTCAGCTTTCTTTCATCTCTCAACTAACTCACAAATTTCATGCTCTCGTCGAGTCGCTCACAAGAGCAAGAGTTTCATCGAGTACTGCACCTCGGCTGAACAGCAACTTGCTCAGCCAGATCGAGACTGACACGGTCTTAATCTTCGATCGGGAGATTCATCATGTGCCCACACCACCATAAGAGTAGTAACTGGAATCTCCAGAGTCTTCACCGATCTGTTTGTTTTGGAACTCAACTAAGAATTTTGAACTTGTTTCCTCGTTTTCTGCTCAAGACATTTTCTTCAATCAATCGCTGCATTGCTGCATCTCACACACGCTTCCATGGCAATACGGTCACTACACCAAGATCATTTCCATCTTTCCTATTCCGACAGCTTTTCTTCCATCGACACCTCATCCTCAATGGCTCACACCATGGCGCTTATGAATCTTCTCCCTCGCCGACAGCCACCTGTCGTCCGCATAACTACAAATCTAAAAGACTGCAGGTGAATAGTCTTTGAAACTTTTGTCAACACAAATATAACTGGGGTTTCGATACTTAATAAAGGACATTCTGAAGACAGGTAAAAGTAAACAATGTAAGGTGCTTCTGGTCGAAATTTGAAATACGTAAAGGTAAAATTCACAAGAGTATACAGACCGGGAGGTGGCGCATCCTCCAACCAATCCACTGGCCTTCTGAGATCAGAATCATTGAACATCAGTTCACCCACAATTCCAGTTCTAAGATTCTGAACAAACGGTTCCCAACCATCAAGTCCTCCTGAAAGAGCCCCTCAGCCTCCTGCAGCTAAGCACTGAGTTCCCAAATGTTTCCTTCTACTCCACGCCTGTCAGTCTCGCTATGTTTCAGAGTTTGGACAGAACAAGACTATTTGGTCATACTGCTCAGCTGGATGGTGTCGCTTATCACTCAGTACTGATGTCTGTCAGAATGAGCTTCTTGAAGGGTATTCCGATAGTCTGGTCTCTTTTCACGAATAATCTGTTGTTAAGGTTCAGATAACTTGGGAATCACTAGTGATCTCAAGCGACAGAATCTGGAGAGAATACTGCTGATGGTAAGCCTGCAAGATGTGAGCGCCTCTAAGTAATGTAGTCTATGTGATATATAGATAATTTGAGAGCTGAATGATATCTGCTAGACACAAATCTTCAAATCTAATCCATATTTTATCTTTTTCGCCGATGTACCACACGCATCTGCATCATTTTCATCTGTAGTCTCTGATGATGATGTGTTTTATTGGTTTCTTTATGATGTCATATGTCCGTAGTCACATTTCAAAAGTAAGTTAATACACTTGAAAGTATTAACGATCTATAGTCTTTCCGAAGTTAGATTAAACCTTCAGGTTCATAAACCTTGTGCAATCTTCAATCTTCTAATCTTCATAAAAGCTCCATTGCTAGGATTGATCTTCGTCTTTGAAATAAAAATTACACTCGAGACCTATAATCCTAATACAAGATTTACTAGACTAATCATACTCATGATTTCTCTTTACAATGTTCAAGTGAACCAAGAGTGCTTAATCACCTTTCTGGCTAAGATAAGAACATGTGATGAGTGATCAAAATATAACAGATATTCCTAACATATACGAATTTATCGAATCAAAATTACTACGTACGTACAAACATCCTAACATTATACTAATTAACAATACAAATTCACAATCAATATATCAATTGCACAAAGTTAACTAGCTAGTATACTATAGCTCCATAAACATACAATTGATCTAATTAGTTGAAATTAACAAAATTCCCAAATTTGTCAACAAGTAAGGGTTCCAAAACACTCAACTAAATCTTTCTAATCCTACTACATATACAAAAATATCAAATTAACAACCCTACATACTTCCAAACATCCTAACATTATACTAAAAATCCAAATTCACAATCAATATATCAATTGAACATCTCAAAGTTAACACACCACGTAATATAAGCTAAACTAACTACTACATACTTACAATAAACATGCAATTGCTCAAATTAGTCGAAATTAAATTAAAAATCCCCAAATTTGGCAAAAGTTAGGTTTTAGCCAAAATACCTTCGACGAAAAAAAGATGAAATTGTGACCACACGAGTTCCTTGTCCCACGAAGCTTCGAGAAGACTCCAAAATTGGCCGAACGGTCGAGATTTAGATTTGAAATTGAAATGGCGAATGAAGAAGGAAGAAGGAAGAAAAGAAGTCATTTAAAATGGAGAAGAAAAGGGCTACCGCCTGATCAGATATCGATTTAGCGACAGATCGCTATCCGTCGCTAACGTCTGTCATATTTAGCTACGGATAGCCATCCGCCGCTAAAATCAATTTCTTTTTTATATATTTTTTAATCCGATCAACTTATTTAGGATTATAATATATGTCCTTAAATAACGACGGATATTTTTTATCCGCCGCCAAATAGCGACGAAAATATCCGCCGCTAATTTGCGACGGATTAGAGACGGATTGAGCGATTCGCCAATCCGCTCCAATCCATCGCTAAACCTAGTGATTCGTCGCTATTTGCTTAATTTCTCAGAGGTGAATTCCGTTCAATTCATAGTGGCAACATGTAGTAATTAATTAAAGGGACTTCTCTTGGTGCTTAAATCTCTTAAGTCTACATATTATTGATTTGCGTCTTCTTTTTTTACATTACAGAAGAAACCGAGGCATTTGATGTAAAATTTTGTACATTAGTAGTCGCTATGCTCTAATTTTATTTTTGATTTTTTCATGATCAAAGTTTCGAAGTATTTTTTAATTACATATTTGATTTCAAACAACAACACCTAGATGTTGAAATTTTTCTTATATTCTCAACTGTTACTTTTAGTTGTGAAACGCGACGCATGATTGTAAGCTTTTTTATTTGATAAACATAGTTCTTGCTTGGAATTGGTTACATTTGAAAACTCATTATGGATAACAAATCTAATAAGCTTAAGGTCTCAAGATCGCATTCATGAGATGGAATAAATTTGAATGACAGTGGAAAGGTTCAAAACTATACTATTTTGAAAATATATTCTACATGTATTAGTTGTTTATCTAGTAGGTACTCAATTCATATAATTGTTCTTTCATCCGTGCATACAATAAAATCTTTGCATTTACTTCAATGGATGGAAAATAGACAAGGAAGTCAATAAACGAAAAAGTCCTTATCGATTTAAGATAGGTGGCTAAAATTATCACAAAATTGGCTCTTTTGCCCAACGAAGGACAAGCTCCAAAATTACAATGTTACATATATGACACCGAGCACGAATTAATAACATGATCAATGCCTCGGTGAGTTTCTTTAAACCTCCACACTCAATTTTATGTATCTTTCATATTTCGCTTCAAACAAATTATTTGTTATGCATCATTTAGTATTCTTTAGAATTATAGATACCGACGGTAAATAATTTATTTTATTATAATGGTAAAGCCAAACCAATGAAGTCGGTGTGAAAACTCACATCGCGACATTGATCAAAACTATGGTGGAAGAGTACAATCCATATGCAAAAGTATACAAATGGTCGAGATCCTATCTCCTGATAATGCTCGTGAGGTAGGCTTTTCAACTTATTGCAAGACGCCAGTGGGATGGACGATTTAACTTACAATTTGGTTCTATCGTGATCGTAAGTAATCGCTATAGCAAAGGGTGATGTCGATAACTTACATGCAAAAAATAATATTATGGTCAGATAGGAATGGGGACTTCAAGCATATAACCGAAGTTTCTTTGATGCTACCTTATTTTTCAATATGTACTACTTTTCATTCATGGAGAAGACGGATGGTATATCGATATTCGGGATAACTATTGTGATCCAAACGATGCCAAATCTTATTCTAAGGAAATTTTAGCTTCCTAATATAAGATAGGAGAATGAAGGTCACCAACTCATACTTAGCAAGAGTCATTATTACAATTCATTGTTGGTTTTAGAGGAGATACTATACTTGGAGGACTTTATGTCTGCTTTGAGAGCTAGGGATACAATTCTCCAAATGACCAGCCACACCATTCGGGGTTTGTTATTGCACTATGGAAACTTCGACATCACAAGGTTCCGGAGGCCTAGATCCGACATTGTTAATGCAACAATATGCTTATCCAAAATTTGGAATTAGTCCGAGGTCCCTCATACTTACAAAGAACATGTGACTGCATGTAACTAATTTTGATTTAGTAATTTATATCTTTCTTTATATTCTCATATATGTGTTAGGAATATCTCATAGTATTTTGATCATTCATCACATGTTCTTATCTTTGCCGTAAAGGTGATTAAGTACTAGTTCACTTGAACATTGTAAAAGAGGAAATCACAGAGTATGATGAGTCTAGTAAATCTTGTATTAGGATTATAGGTCTCAATGTAATTTTTATTTCCAAGAAGACCATGAAGATCAATCCTAGCAATGGAGCTTTTCCAAGATTACAAGACCTAGATTGCATATGATTTATGAAGACACCAAGGTTTAGTCTCACCCGAAAGACTATGTCCTTAATCCTTTCTTAAGTGCATTTAGTTACTTTTGAAACATGATTCTAGAACATATGACATCATGAGTATGGAGCGTGTGCCATCGAAGGCTAATGTATCCGCAAAGACTACAGACAAGAAATAGTACATGTGCATTAATCAGATCAAAGGTAAAAGCCGCTAAAGCACAAATTCTCCGAGATATGAGACAAGGACTTCGAGTACTCATTTCAAGATACGATAGATCGAATTTGAATTGTGTCTAATTGATAACATCCCAACGACTCTAATTCATCTATAAATATCACACACTTAGATGTCGAGAAATACGCATCAAGAACGATCTAACTTGCAAACTTACAATCTAGCAAAGTATTCTCTCAAGCACTCTACTACCCTTTCTCAAAGCTTTCTTGTTTGATGAATCACTAGTAGTTCTAAGTTGTCCTTAACCTTAACAAGAGATTGTTATTCGTGAAAGAGTCGAACTATCGACACCCCTTTCAAGCTCATTCTCCGTAATCTGACATCAATTACTGGTCAAGAAGAGCAGATTACACATACACAACAAGTGTATTAAGTAGTCTTGTTCTATTAGCTCTCAAAACATAATCAAAAGTTATACGAGAAGCCTTCCCGACAAACCTTATAACCAACACCATCAAGGCGTGAGTAGAGGAAGTACTTGATTTGGGAAATCGTGAATAACCCAAGGTTATCTCGAGTAGAGGAAGTACTTAGCTCAGGAGTCAGAATAACTCAGGGGGAACATTTGGTTGGGAACCAATTGTTTAAGAATCTTAGAATAGGATTTTTGTAAGGTGAACTCAATTATCTGTTTCTAGTGAATTCTAGGTCTCGTAAAGACCGGCGGGATTAGTCGAGGATTACGCCACCTCCGTGATACCACTATATTTGTTTGGTTATTTATCTTTCAAAGAAAGCACACACACATACTTATTGTTTCAGACTTACCTATCTTAAAGTCTTCCGCTCGAATTAAGTATCGAACCCCTGTGTTTCGAGAAACTGTTTATCGACAAAAGTTTTAAAAGACTATTAACCCCCCGCCTTTTTACTTTGCCGTTATCTCGACCAACAAGTGGTATCAGAAAGGTGAGGTTCCCAAGCCTTCTCAGACCGAACCTACATCCCAGATAGGTGAAGGAACTTTGTCCTTTGAGGACTATATAATTTGTGTTAAGTTGCAAGTGTATGTCTCCGAGTGATGCTCCCTGCTCTAAAGCCGTAAACTACGAGAAATGGAAGAACAACATGATGCTCCATCCGAGGCCATTAGTGATGAGATGATCTATGTCATCAATGAAGGGCCTATCAAAATCGCATAACCCAAACAGCACGAGGTGTCCGATGGAAGAAAAGCCTGCATAAGGAAGATGGAAGCGAGGACATGGTCGCTAGTGATAGTGGTCATGTTACTCGGGAAGCATTATATATGAAGACAAGCTAAGAGAGCTCGACATCCAAGATGCCAAGAGACACGTATTGATGGTCAAGCTCGTAATATCATCATCGATCGACACTGAGCACATAGGTAAACTGGGTGCTAAACGCGAAAGTTACCCGCAATCGATTGAAGAAATCAGGCTTAACCGAGAAACCAAAGAAAACAAGTTTGAAGTTCTAAATTGAAGTTCCAAAACTTCAAGCAAGGTCCCATCAAACTCGAAGAACTTGATTTCAGATTTACTACACTTATGAGTGATATGGCTGCACTTGGTGAAAGCAGATACTCCGAGCCGTAAAAGATTAAGACTATTGTCAAGTCTCAATCACAACCGAGCACACTAAATTCTTTTATTTCAACCAAGGAATGCCAATATTACTCCAAAGAGAGCTCTTCTCTCATCTTGCTATCAGAGATTATGAGACAACTCAGAGAACAAATAAATTGAAGTTGCAAAGTGTTGCTCTAGTCTCAAGGTACTCAAAAGAAATATACCAAAGACGATCTCAAGAAAATGCTCTTGCAAGAAGACACATGAATAAATTTGTGAGTCAAGAGATTGAGAGAAGAAAAGCTAAAGAAAAGTCAAAAGCATCTCGCCCAAACTATCATCAAGACAAGAACATTCAACTAAACAACTCCAAGACCCCATTCGTAAAAGGTGTTAGTACCAATCGCCAGAGATAGAAAATGATATCCGCTTTCATCACAAAAGCCCGTCACTTCAAGAGAGATTGTCCGCTTAAACAAGCTCATGACAGTGATAAGAAGGATGTAAGAAATTACAAAAGAAATCAAAGGGCCTTATCGATCAAGAAAGGAAGAAGATTCAAATACAACTTGATGCTCTAGATATTGAGATGATTCAAGATGGAGATTCAGATAACTCAAACCTACCATCACCGTAATTGTGTGGAATCACTCACGACGTAATCGATTTCCTTAAGAAGAATGAAATGTGGAGTTGCCGAGATTGCTGGTCCATACATCTCCAATATTGAAATGTGTCTTACGATGTAACTAACATTTCACACGCTTTCAGACTATGAGAGTGATGATGGAATTGAGGATCCGAGTTAATCAGAGTGAATTGATCGTTATGAGAAAGAATTTCGAATCACAATCCAAAACCGTAATTTAGAGGAAAGCAAAGAAACTCTTGAAAAGAGGTTTCGAGCTAACCAGGTATCTCGAGAACAAGAGCGAAATAGCCCTTCGAAAAGTCGATATCCGAAATGAAAATTTTCACAAACTAGCCTTCGATGAACTTAATAAGAAAATGATGAAGCTGCTTTCTGAGAATGAGGAACTCCGAAAGAAAGAGCTATCCTTCCAATCTTATGCAAAGGCTAGTGACACTCTCACTGAGGTTCAATCATATCTGAGAGATCCCTCTGAGAAAGGTGGACTTGGACTTGATGAACAATCGAGTAATTCATCTCCTCCAAGAAGAGTGATGAAAGGTCGACCTTTGTAAAAGTCAATATATGGTTCTTCAACCACCCATAGCATTGGTCGAAGCTAAGGTAGTTGACAAAGGAAAAGGAGTAGCAACCCAACCTTTGAAAGAACAACAAGTTCACAAGAAACATGTGGATGAGGCTTCAAAAGAAATACAACCCTCGCATATGTAGCCATCCACATTGCTATATTACTAGGAAAGGAAGAATTGATGGAATAGGCAAATTCTCTATTGTATCATTTTATGAAAATAAAGACGGTGCAGAAACTAGTAAGGCTTCTGAAGACCGCATTCAGAAAGCCAAAGGTGTTCAAATGGTATCACTATCGTATATTGGAAAATTCTTTACAACAATATAAGGAAGGACAAGAACAATGGCGCAAGGCTGATATTGCACGAAAGTAACAATGTATGGAAGAAATCTCAAACCATCGAAAAACCAATGCCAAAGCTAGAAGGAACTCGCCGTAAAGGCTAAGTTTGTCAAAAGAAACCCGTAAACCTGTGGTCCAAAGCACCAAAGGGAACACCTAGAAACACCCCAAGAAGGAAGATTGAGATCAAAATTATCGATTCTATTGCTTCTCCTTCGATAAAGTGAGACAAAACAAACTCCCAAGAAATTCACTAAAATGTGGATTCCTACCGAAGAATGTTTAGTCTAAGTGGTTCTATCTTCCGAGGCAAGAACCTAACTCCTGCTTCTCGTTTTGTGCGTAACGCCTCGACTAAGGCTCAATGGCTATTTGATAGTGGATGCGAAAGCACATGACAGAGACAAAGCAACCGTCAACTACAAAGCTTGCAACATCGACCGTATATCGATTTGGTTGAGGAGAATTAAATCCTCTCTCGATATGGCAACGTTAAATTGGGATCATTAACAATCAATCACCGACGACATATGTTAAGGGTTTGAAATATAATATATTTAGTATGAGCCAGCTTATGCATAAGGGATTCAGGAAATTCAAAGCAAAGTATTGCAAACTTATCGACAATGAGTCAAAGCGCATACCTTGGTTGCTCGGAAAGGCGCCTTTATTGCCGATTGGGCATCTCGCCACAATCAAGAATGTCTCATGGTGAGTCAATCAGTCACAGTAAGAGCACCGTTATGGCACAAAAGAATGAGTCACTTGAATTTCAAAACTCAACAAACTTGCCAAGAAAGAGTTAGTGGTCGGTCTTCCAAAACATCTTTCGTAAAGGATGGTATCTGCTCATCACGATGGGGAAATAATCTAAGATCTCTTCAAGTCCAAAACCGTACACTCTAAGAAAGTTAGACCACTACAACTATTACACATGGATCTTTTGAATCATCCAGAATTAGTTATGCAGAAAGAAGTATGGTCTGTTGTTGTAGATGACTTCTCAAGATTCACTGGGTCATTTTCCAAGCACAAATTTGATGCTAGGTGGAGATACCAAACTTGTCAATAAGCTTGAAGTCATGAAAATGACAAGGTATCGAATTAGAATGCACTATGGTAATCGAAGTTTGTCAACCAAGACATAAAGGAGTTTTGTACCAAAGAAAGGTATACAACATCAACTTTCCTCTCAGAGAACACCACAACAAAATGGTGTTGCGTAAAGGAAAAATAGAACCCTTAAAGAAGCAAAGAAGGACAATGCTAGTCGACATCAAATAAGTGAAGTTTATCGGGTTGAAGTCAAACACAAAGATGCTACACTCGTAATAGATGTTTGATAAACAAACACCATGACAAGACCCCATATGAACTCTTGGTTGGTAGACCCCTAATATCAAACATCCGAAAGTGTTCGTTGTAGATGTTTTGTTCTTAACAATGGAAAAGAGTATCTAAGAACATTTCAACCAAAGGCGATGAAGTCGTGTTTCTGGTTATTCTATGAATAGCAAAGCATACAGAGTTTACAACAAAAGAACAAAGAAGATTGAAGAATCGCCATGTTGTATTCTATGAAGGAAGCAAGAAAACACCCTGTCGATGAACTCGTAAAGGTTCAAGGAACTAATGATAAGGCTTCAAGAAGAACCCTCCAAAGGAAAAACATCATTATGGAAAGAGAGGATGACTAACGAAGAAAATCATGAAATGCCTAGTAACAACCAGATAATTCTATATGATGAAGAATTTCCTATGAGAATTCCGTAAATGGAAATCAAGATGTTCATCGTAAAGCTAACTCGAAATGACCTCTCCGATGTATGTCCTAAAGCTCTCACACCGAAAGCAAGTGTCGATATTCACCGCCTTCCGAGGTGCAAATGTCACAGACATCAAGAAGTATCAAGTCTTAATGATAGTGATTCACATTCAGATCACATTGATGTCAATTCTACTAGCCCTAAACCCATGATAAAATGGATCAAGGATCATCTCGCAAAAGACGGATCGACCAATCAATCAAGATGTTAGGACTAGGAGAGCAATAATGAGAATGCTAATTTTCTTCGATGTTTCGCCTCAAACATCAACCTAAAACTATAGAAGAAGCATTAAGAGACCAAGACCGGATCTCCGCAATGCAAGAAGAGTCGATCATTGAAAGAAACAAAGTCCGGAAACTAGTTCCATTTGTAGAAGGAATATCCGTGATTGGAACTAAGTGGATTTTCGTAAACAAGATGAATGAATCGTGAAATAACCGTAAACAAAGCAAGGTTGGTCGCCAAGGATTCACCTGCATCAAGGCTTAGATTTTGTCGAGTCATATGCACCAGCCGATTGATGCAATAAGACTTTTCCGCCTTTGCATAAAGACTTTAAAGTTTATCGATGGATGTCAAGAGTGCATTCATGAATGGTGAACTTGCTGAGAAGTCTATGTTGAACAACCACCGGTTTTGAAGTTTCTAAAGTAGAATGGTCTACAAGCTACGTAAAGCTCTATATGGATCAAACAGCTCCAAGAGCATGGTATGACACTTTGGCCAAATACCTTCGAAAGTGGTTTTAAGAAAGGTGAAGTTGATAAAACTTTATTTACCTTAAATCATGATGGGAAACCGCTTAGTTCAAGTATATGTTGATGACATTATATTTGGATCTAAGGACAAGCAACTTTGTGATGACTTTGCAAATCTCATGAAAAATAAGTTTGAGATGAGCATGATGGGAGAATTGAACTATTTCAGGATTGCAAGTCAAACAACTCAATGATGGAATATTCATTAGTCGAAAGTATGCAAAAGACATGCTCACAAAGTTCAATCTTAAGCCTTCCAAAAGAATGCTAAGATACCTATGAGCATAGGAACCAAGATGACCTATATCGAATCGATAAGAGTGTTGATGAACACAAGTATAGGAAATTGATAGGTTAACTACTCTACCATCGCAAGCACTGATATTCAATATGCAATGAGGTGTGCTAGATTTCAAACAAATCCAATGCAATCACACTACAACATTGCTATGAAAATATTAAGGTATGTGAAAGGTACAAGAGATGTAGATTTGTGGTATCCTAAAGAAAGTGGATCGAGTCGTCAAGTTACTCGATGTCGATTATGCTGGATTAATGCTTGATAGGAAAAGTACCTCAGGAACTTGTCAGTTTCTGAGAGCTAGACTTATCTCATGGTTTAGCAAGAAACAAAACTCAATTGCAACTTCTACCACGTAGGTCAATATATTGTCGTCAGTTGTGCAAACACAAATTCGTGGATTCAACAACAACTAAGATATTATGGACTCAATGAAGAGAAAACTCCCATTTTCTCGTGATAACACAAGTGCTAGTGCAATCACGTAACCCCAAGTTCCATGCCGTAACAATGCATATTGATGTTAGACACCACTTCATCGAGACCATGTTGAAAAAGGCAATATAGAGATACTCAAGATCGCACGTAAGACTAACTTGCAGATATCTTCACCAAGCCCTACAAGAAAGCCGTTCTTGACCTTAAGACATAATCTGGTTGATGGAGTTGCCTAAGGAATGAAAAATGTCCCTAATCTCTAAAGTCCGAAAAGCAAGGTAGAAAAGAAGGTGCCTCGAGAACATGCTCGTAAAGCCAAGTTGTTAAGAAGTGATGCAAAGGTTTCGAGTAGCAACACTCAGAAGGCAAAACATTTCGAAGGGTATCCGTAAAGGCAAAGGTTGGTACACACCAATGAGTAAATAAGACTAGAACTTACTTACTAAGAGCGGGTCAAATACATTCAAACAACTCAAGTTTCGATTCTCAATTCAGAATCTATTTAGTCATAAAGAGAAAAGACACATAAATCCCAAAACATAAGTTCGGGAGTCAAACATGTCCAATGTCTTGTATTTTGCCATTTTCATGATAAACAATATATAGATAAGGATTTGACACTGTAATGATAAGCTCAAACGATTAAGTGTTCCTACTTTACTAAGTGACACAATGAATGTAGTATATTAAAAATCCATCAAGTCGGCACTTTACCATTTGTTGATTGATATCATTACAGGATATTCAATATAAGCCCTTGATGAATAAACAATTGATCTCAACGTTGAGATTAAAACAAAGCAAGTAATGTCTGCTGAGAAATGCGCATATGGCCCACTAAGCATTTAATGAGAAACGTAGTGATACCACGCTTATGTATACAAAGACACACATTCATACTCGCTATATGTATGTTGTATCTATGTACGCTTTGTCGCTATATATATAGGAATTGGGCAAAAGACAAACACTTTTACCAAATCCAAATTTCATACTTGCATCAAAATAGCAAAACCTCTCAAGATTTTCTCAAAAACTTTTGCAACTCAACTTCAGGCTTAGTCTTCTCAAAAGATAGACTAATCTCGATTATTCTTGCAAAACCCATCCAGAACACTCACCAAAGACTCTATATAAGAGATGGCACCAAAGAAGATGACCACCAAGAACCCTAAGGTCAAGATCATCCGCCTCCGCCGAAAAGCAAGGAGGACAAGAACTCAAGGTGTTGAATAAACCCTTCTAGGAGAGTTTACCCTTCCGACCGAATCCAAGTCACAAGATGAATTGGGAGCTTCTTATGAAGAAATATGTTTCAGCCATTTCTTCAAAAGCAGATAGAAACCGATATTGGGAATGTTGAAAAGTTCCCATATCTACAAGTTTCGGTGTCGCACTCCAAAGGACTATCCACATCGGATGTGTTGAGTTCTACAACAACTCCAAAATCTTCACAAAAGTTGTGAATGATGTAGAAGAGAAGTACATGCAGATCAAGTTCAAGGACAAGAAATTGTCCTAGATCGCAAGACTTTCGCAACTTATTCCGATTGAAAATCGAGGAACAATCGACGACATCAACATCGTGGATGCCCATGATTCAAAGTGTTAAGGAGCTATTTGAGGCAATCCAGATGGAAAATGCAAAGGGTTGCCCAGAAACTTTGTTCTTAAAGCCATCGAATCAGCCATCTCCGTAAACACCGAGTACTTTCGCTCTCATTCGTCCGCTGCTTTGATGGCAAAGAAAGGTGGAGTAGACCAGATAAGCATGGAGAATGGATGATTATGCATCTTCCTAATAAGAAGCATGAAGGGGTGAAACCCACTTTAATTGGGGGAAGTACGCCTTCAACAAATTTCTTGCACATTGAGGAATTTGAGCCTAAAATCATCAATGGCCTTGCTGAGAAAAAGGCCAATATGCATTTTGGTCTCAGAATTTGCTACATTCTGGAAACAATGGGAATAACTCTAAAGAGACAAGAAATCCTCCACCAACTCTTTTCGTATATGCCTTTGAAGAAAAGGAGAGAATTGTCACGAGAAAGCTCAAAGAGGCGTAAGAGCTTGAAGTCGCCAAAGAAGGTGAAGAGGTCTCGAGCAAGCTCCCCGCCAACCTCCAGCCACAAGAGAAAGAGGACTCAAAGCAAGAGAGCCTCTATGTCCGAAGTGTACAAAAAGCACAACCTTCGAGACAAGATCTTAGAAGATGTTGTTCGCCAGAGGCAACACCGTGAAGCCCCAAGAATTCATGACAGTCGCCCAGAATCTCCAGAGATGATAGAAATATCATAGATGGTCAGCCCCAACTGACAAAGGACTCGATGATGATGTAGTACTTACACAAGTATTCAAAAAGTCCAGATTGAGACCCATGGAGGAGCATCAAGCTTCTCAGAAGAAAGGAGCCCTTCCCAAAGCAGGAAGAAGAAGGCCCGATGAGGAAGATAGAGGATGGAAGATGTTGACATTGCTTCCACATTCACAATGCCAAGACTTAATGTGGTCAAGAAAACCCCTGCTCAACAGTTCCTCAACCTTCTGAGAGAGCTCAACTCTCAGAAAGGGATCAAACTGAGATGGAGACTCGGGAAGATACTACAGAGGAGGACAACAATGAGCAAAGAGAGGCTGTGGAAACTCCACTAGTCCAAGAGACCGAAACTCAGCCTGACTCTATTCAGGTAACAAAAGTAGTTTGTATCTAACTTGTCAACATTAAAATGTTAACTTGTTACTCATAAGCTTCATTTGTTACAGGCCAACCTGGAGACACAATTTCAGGGGGAAGAAAACTTATCCACTCCCTTCAATCAAGAAGAGGTTACTCCAACCTCAGAACATCAAGAAGAGCCTGTTCCACAAGTAGTAAAGTTATCTCTGAACAAGAAATAACTAACTTAAATTTGCTCTAATCTTATGTTCTGATATTCTTAAATGTCTCTTATTAGGCTACAATTGAGAAAGTAGTGGAGGTGGAACCAACACCCCAACACCAAGAGTTTCCAGAGGCTAAAAAGCACTCTGAGGAAATAGTTACTGAGCCTTCTGTTGAGAAGGTAAGTATCAGTAAACTTTCCTTAAGAAAATTTTGGTAAAATTCACTACTTAATCAATATGTTTGTTCTATCTTAGTGCTCAATCAAGAACACTGGACGGAGAGAATGTGATCTTATCTCCTCCAAGAGAAACTAAACCGAACAAGCAAGATTCAAGAAAAGGTTCCAAACCCAAGGGTTTCGAGAAAATGCCACCAGCTTCCTCACTGGAAGTAAGTGAAGTCTCGTAAAGCACTTTTCCATCTATCTTTCATAATGCTTCTAAACATATTTGATTGTAATTTCGTGTTCAATCGTAAAGAAAGGATGCCGAGGATCGACTTCCTCACATCAAGGTATCCGAGGCCTCTGCGCTCAAAACAAGCGTAAGTCCAAGCAAATGAGCCTAGTGTTTCTACAGTATGCTCGTAAAGCTTACTTTGCACACGATACTAACACAAGTAGTTTGAATAAAACTAACTTGATCCCTTTCTTCGTGCTCAATGTCTAGTGCCACCAACTTACTCCAAGCCTTTAAGAAGCACACTCAAGAAACATCTAAAGTGCTTTATTAATGGCGTAAACTCGTAAAGGCCGATCTTCAAATTACAAGACTAATTGACATCCCGTAGAAAAGGGCCATATCAATCAACTGAAGACCATATCGATGCTATGTTTCCCATGTAATCATATTCTTGCCACTGATGGATGATAACTTCAAATGAAGTAGCACAAAGACTCCTAGCACTTTCAAGCTATCGATGCTCAAACCCAAGAGCAGATGGGGACCCATCCCGCTTGCCCAAAGAAGCTCACAACCTACCCTTCCGAAAGCAAGAAGAAGTAATGGGAGGATGATCACACTTCCTAATGTGATCAACCTGGTTTCTGAAGATGAGGAGGAAACTGATGAGAATGACTACCAAGAACCTCCTTCTGAGCATCCAATCAAGAAGATAAGAAAAGGATGATGATGATGATGATCAGAATGATGATCCCCAACATGGAAGCGGCGGATTCGTAGTTAGCAAAGGAAGTGCGTAAAAGGCTACTCCTTCCAATGCTCGTAAAGCCCCATCATCATCACCACCAAAGTCTCATCAAAATACCCAACAGTCAATAAGACACAATTGAAGAAATCACACCATCGAAGTTCGTGGATTGAACAACTCAGATCTAAGTTGGAAGAGGAGAAGAGAATCAACTTAGAGTGTCAAGCTCTTATTGAAGAAAAGGAAGCCAAACTTGAAAAGCTCGAGAAGCTAATGCTAAGGAACCGCACTCCTAGATGAGCAAAGGTTGTTGAAAATGCCATCGCTGTCATCACCGAGATAGATGCCATGGATGGCAATGATGATGAAGAGCATTATGCTAAGGTTGCATCGTAAAGACCTTCTACTTCTCGTATAAAGATACTCAAAGGCAAACAAAAGATTGCCACCGCAAACAATCCAAGAAAAGGTTTATGAGAGTGATGTCGAATAAACCCAAACTTGATCTCCCAAGGTAAGATGAGAGGCTAATCACTAAGGAAAAGCTAGCCCTTCCGCTCCTCAAATTTTCTCCGTGTGCTTCAAGAAGTGATGAGCACATGTCAAGAACAAATGCTTTCTTGAACTAAGAGATGACTTGTTGCTCAAGACAACCAAGTCCTACAAATTCCCGTAAGAGATGAAAGATTCGTCAGATTGCTAAATAGAGCAACCAAAGATAGCTCTCTCGTAAAGACTTAGCTCGATCAGGAAGAAGACCAATAATGCCAATCAAGCACTAGCAATGCTACTTATGCTACTCAACAAGTCGAGGCTATTCTAAGGCCTCAAGAGCTCAATGTAAAAGAGCAACCGCTGGTTAGCAAAACAAGGACATGAAAGAAGAAATCCAAGAATTGGTCAGTGCATAACAACCTCCGTAAGAATTTTGAATCACTATGAAGCTTATGCTATCACGAGTCACCATTCATGACTAAGGGGAGGAGAGATGCCTCGTAAAGGCAGAGGAAGAAAAGAAAACAATCAAATCTCCCTCCTCAAGTCAACTAGTCATTAAGGACACCACCGAGACACCACAAGAAGTTGTTCCATCAACCAGCCGTAAAGTCGAGAAGTATGGTCACTAGGTACCAAGTCCCTTAGATCTCGATGGGAACAACCGTAAAGCTTCAAGAAGAAAATCAAGAAGAAGGTGAGGTAAGAGGTCAAGAGAGCTGCAAGCCTCACAACCGAACATCAATGATGATGATGAGGATGAATCTGACATGATGAGCATCCAATTCACAAAAGAAGAAGGCAAGCAAGCCCCTTACAACCTCCTCTAGCAAAGAAGGCCATTAGCAGTAATTCCTTCCGAAATACCAAGTCAATTCAAGGACTTCCACCAAAGACAAACCCAAGGTGAAGAAAGAGTCACAGATCTCCTGGTAAGGCCACCCAATGTAAAGGCTAGAAGGGATATTCAGAGCAAACAAAGAAACTCATCAAGAAAAGCCAACCGATGCCCACATCGAGTATGTGAAGACCAAGAATGAAGAGTCTTCATATAGGTGCATTCTAACAAGAAAGGGTATCGATTCGAACGCAACATCTACTTGTCAATGATAAGTTTCCAACTCCCATCTTCAACCGCATCCTAAATGGAGTGAAGGCAAGCCAAATTTGCTAAAACATGAGCACCTTCATGCCCGCTAATCTTTGAGGTTGAAAAGAGAAATGATGCCGTAAAGATGGACCTTTCTTTCCTTGTCCTTACCCCAAGCCGTAAGATGTGCACAAGACAAGAAACCGGATGGTAGCTACAAAGAAGCGTAATGCTAGGTGTTCATCCCTATGAGTCATTCTACATGACAAAGGATGAATATCCGATGATATTCACTATCCGGAAGAAATATATAAGTATTTCAACCTATCCGAGCCGCAAATAAACCATGCCCGGTCTGGGAAAATACTACTGGTCAAACACTTTCAAGAAAAATACAATCTTCGCAAGAGTTACCATGAAATTTGTATCTTATCCGTAAAGATGTAACTTTCGTCAAGGATACTTTATGACTATGTCCAAGAATGTAGAAAAGTGGATGATTATGTCAACCGATCCAGAAGGGTGTCAAGAACTGAGGTTTCAACCTAAGTTATTTTTGAAGACTTGAAGACTAGTATCTTAGAATGTTTACTGAGCTTGACTCCGTTGTTCTAATTTACTTAGTATGTTTTGTTACTTTTGTAATCTTGCCGATTGTTTCAATTTCTATCTGTAAAAGTTGCATCTTACTCAGAATCAGACTTATCTCAAGATCATACTCTTGATACACTCTAATAGATGACAACTTATCAAAGAAAGGTCACTTCGTGATTTGATTGATGTTTACTTTCGCACTTAATTCAACTAAAATTGAATATCATTTGAAATGATTAAGTGGTGGATTGTTTTCTTCCGTGATTACAAATTTGTAATAGGACTTTAAAAGATAGTCATGGATGACCCATCAAAAGGGAGAAATTTGTTAGAATATCATAGTATTTTGATCATTCATCACATGTTCTTATCTTTGCCAAAAGGTGATTAAGTACTCTCGTTCACTTGAACATTGTAAAAGAGGAAATCATCGAGTATGATTAGTCTAGTAAATCTTGTATTAGGATTATAGGTCTCTGAATGTAATTTTTATTTCCACAAGACCGGAGATTGCACAAGATTTATGAAGACACCAAGGTTTAGTCTCACCCGGAAAGACTATGTCCTTAATCCTTTCTTAAGTGCATTTAGTTACTTTTGAAACATGATTCTAGAACATATGACATCATGAGTATGGAGCGCAAGCCATCGTAAAGGCTAATGTATCCAAGAAGACTACAGACAAGAAATAGTACATGTGCATTAATCGCATCAAAGTAAAAGTCGCTAAAGCACATTCTCTCGAGATATGAGACAAGGACTTCTGAGTACTCATTTCAAGATAAGTATAGACTGAATTTGAATTGTGTCTAACGGATAACATCCCAACGACTCTCTAATTCATCTATAAATATCACACACTTAGATGTCAGAAATACGATCAAGAACGATCTAACTTGCAAACTTACAATCTAGCAAAGTATTCTCTCAAGCACTCTACTACCCTTTCGAAAAGCTTTCGTTTGAAGAATCACTAGTAGATCTAAGTTGTCCCGAACCTTAACAAGAGATTGTTATTCGTGAAAGAGTTGAACTATCGACCTTTCCAAGCTCATTCTCCGTAATGGACATTAATTACTGGGTCAAGAAGAGCAGATTGCCATACACCTAACAAGTGTATTAAGTAGTCTTGTTCTATTAGCTCTCAAAACATAATCAAAAGTTATACGAGAAGCCTCTCGACAAACCTTATAACCAACACCATCAAGGTGTGGAGTAGAGAAGTACTGATTTGGGAAATCGTGGAATAACCCAAGGTTATCTCGAGTAGAGGAAGTACTTAGCTCTAGGAGTCAGAATAACTCAGGGGAACATTTGGTTGGGAACCAATTGTTTAAGAATCTTAGAATAGGATTTTGTAAGGTGAACTCAATTATCTGTTTCTAGTGAATTCTAGGTCTCGTAAAGACCGGTGGATTAGTTGGAGGATTACGCCACCTCCGTATACCACTATACTTGCTGTGTTATTTACCTTCTCAGATTTATCTTTCAAAGAAAGCACACACACATACTTATTGTTTCTCGCACTTACCTATCTTAATGTCTTCCGCCTCGATCTAAGTATCGAAACCCCTGTGCTCGAGAACTGTTTATCGACAAAAGTTTTAAAGACTATTCAACCCCTCTAGTCTTTTACTTTGCCGTTATCCGACCAACAATGTTTTGAGTTTTTTAAGTCGGTACGTTAACAACCGAGATTCATGAGATGATAGAATTCGCAAAGTGGATACTACGGGTTGGTGATGGAGTTTTCGGGTGTGATAATGATAGTGAGATTGATATCCAGATGCTAGAGGACATTCTTTTTCAAGAAGTAAGTGATCCTATTCCTACAATTGTCCAAAGCACATGCATATCTGTACTTACTTGAGCAGTAAGATTATGCCTAATTCTGATCTAACCTGTCTACTAAAAGAAACGAAGCTTATTATATGGGATGAGGCTACAGTGACCAATATGCATTGTTTTGAAGCGTGATAGAAGTTTGAGAAATGTTATGCATACTAGCCACACAATTCGGGTGGTTTGATTATTGTATTATGGAGACTTTAGATGACATCGCCAAAGGGTTCCACGAGGGTCTAGATCTCAACATTGTTAATGTAATAATATGTTCATCCAATATTTTGGATTCACGTGAGGTAGTCAGACTTACAAAGAACATGCGGTTTTAGGTAACTGAATGTTTTTTCCAATTATGGTAATTTGATTTTAGAAATTTGTATCTTTCTTTATATTTTATTTGTGTTTTTTTTTATTTTTTTTACGCTGGTACATTAACAACTGAGATTCAGGAGACGAGAGTATTCGCATAGTGGATACTACAGGTTGGTGATGGAGTTGCCGGCGGTGATATTGACGGTGAGATTGATATCAATATGCCAGAGGACATTCTTCTTCAAGAAGCGAGTGTTCATATTCCTACCACGGTCCAAAGCACATATAAGTCCTTACTTGAGCATATATCTAATTCATATCTTGATCTACATGCATTATTTCCAAAATAAATTAACATATACTCCTCCGTCTGCTTTCATCTTCCTGGGTCCGCACAAGATTTAAGAGAAAAATGAATAAAGTATGAGAGATGGTGATAAAGTAAGAAAGGGAGTGAATAAAGTATGACAAATAGTGAATAAAGTTGGAGATATAGTGTATAAAGTAGGAGAGAGATTTTTCATTTAAGGGTGGAAGATGAAGTTGACGGATCAAAATAAAATGCGGCAATGTGAAATTAGAACGGAGGAGTATCTAATATTCTAATCCATATCTCTTAACATGGATTATAATTCATTATATTATTTTATATATGATAATTTATTTTACGTGATTTATATTTTCAAAGCCTTTATTTATGTCTATTATTATTATTATTATTATTGTTGTTGTTGTTGTTGTTGTTGTTGTTGTTGTTGTTGTTGTTGATACGGATATGTGTCCAATCCGCTATACGCCATAGAGCGTGTCCTCGAGCCGATCGTATGAAATGGCTAAATCAAGACCAAATTCGACCTTCAAATGGTCCGACCTACTAAACCATTCGTGGTCGACTAGTATGCAAGTCAATACACCTTCTCAACTAAGTCCGATTAAGCTAGGTGTATGACTTCCAACCCGACAAAAGTCACATGATCTTTCCAAGTATCACAAACCGTCACCCCAGATGCCAAACGGACCGGACGAGATAATCTTTGACGCCACCTTCACATTAAGACCAAACGATATAATGTAACCATCGAGATACTTCAGGAACCTGTGCTCCTGACACCTCGAGTTACCTAAGGGCGATCAACCAAGGCATGATCCGTCCAAGGACTAACACGGACCCAATAGGCGAACAAGACTCGTGAGGGAAAGGTCCAAACTACCCTCCTGTGCCCATTAATCGGTATTGACTATCGTCACTATCACGGGCCAAAGGTAGCATTGTTGTCCAAATCCTGAACATACATTGGGCATCATCTTATGAACCACTTCATAAGTATATGATAACTA
Organism: Plantago major; assembly: GCA_026545765.1. Lineage (NCBI taxonomy): Eukaryota > Viridiplantae > Streptophyta > Magnoliopsida > Lamiales > Plantaginaceae > Plantago > Plantago major. The sequence continues at coordinate 135,675 of JAIFAC010000087.1, forward strand.
TAAATATAGCACAAGGTCACATACATGGGAAAAAGTCATAAGTGATAAGTCATAATTCATAAGCAACAACTACCAAGTTCACTATATCATATCCTTCCTCATTACTACTATATCGCTTTCCAACTCTCTCTTGATTAAAGTCTCTTTTCGGATTGACAACATGCAATCCGGATTACCTATCTAACCCCCCCCCCCCAACATAGTCTTTTCAGGTGTTCCGGCTCGGACCCAGGCACCAGGTCGGACTTCAAGTCGAGGCGGACCATAGGATAGAGACTTGCAGAGTTCGCTTAGTGTTCGAGGCTAAACCCTCAACATTTTACGAAGTTGCCTCTGGGAACCTTACAAAAGGTTCTGTGCTTAAGTTAGGCAGATGGCAAGAACAAGACGGACAACACGGAACAGTGCTACAGGCGTCGAGACTCCACCCCCACGCCCACGCGGACGTCCGCCCAACCGAGGACGAAGGGCCACTGTGGCTGAAAGGAACGCTGGAGAAAGGAGATATCCGAGCGATGGTCACATAGCGAGCCCATCCTCTGATGAGGGAAGAGACGTTCTCCGGGAACTGTAATACCCCGAGAATGTTGGCATCCGAAAATCATGGAGAAGAAGATGCAAGTTCATCCGGCAGGACACAGGTCCTCCACCCGGCCAACACTTTACCATGCCGATGGTCGTAGTAGTCCGACTAGTGACTTCGGATTAAGTGAGAACCAATTCGGTCGATTACTCACGATAATCCAGGGTTGTCTGGGGTCTAACAATATCCAACCCCAACAAGCCACTCCGCCAGTGGCTAATCCAAGGCAGAGCCCGCTCTATCAAGGAACGAGCAACGTCCGATCCAAAGAAAGGTCGGGGAATCACTACCACAAGAGGATTTATGAACCTCCTAGACAGAGAGCTTCGCCCTGTGCTCGACAAGAAGGAAGCCCCAATGGATAAAGAGCATATCAAGAAGAGGGAAATGGGCAGCCTAGAGTTCCGCAGCAGATAGCACCACGGGCTAGTGACCATGTGGCGGAAACTATTCCAGTGGTCCGCCTAGATGAACTCCCCGCGGATGTAGCAATTCATCCTAGAACGGGAGAGATGATGACTGCGGAAGAAATCTATACTCAACAAAAAGCCTTGGAGGCCCAGATTCTAAATCTCAGACGCCTGGTAAAGGATCATGAGGAGATAGCTACTAGTGTACCAAACCCTTTGTGTGATGATATCATGAAAGAAAAGGAAAGAAACAAGAGCTTGGATCAAGTGATTCCGAACTTGGAATACTATTACGGAGACACTTGTTCTGTGGGCCACCTGACAAGGTACAATAGTAAGATGGATTCCAAGGGGATGAGCGATAATACGAAAGCTCTCACGGTCTCATCTACTCTCTTCGGAACAACCATGGATTGGTACACTGCTTTGCCAAACAAGTCAATAAGTTCATATGCGGACCTCTTCCAAGTTCCTGGGACGATTTGGAAAATCGAAAAGAAGAAAGCGGACCAGAGAGCACCGGCCGAGGTTATACAAAGGAACAGAGGATCTTAGGACTTTCTTAGATCGCTTAATACTAAGTTCTCCGAGTTGAGCCTCACAAGATAAAGAACGGGTCCACACCAATGCTAATACTTACAACTCGAGTCTGTGAGGAAACTTTCTAGCCGTGAAGTAAGAAGTGAAAGACATTTGGATGACATCTCAAGAGGTAATGTACGGAGAGGAGTACAAGGAATGTTCCAAAGGAGAGTCGGTTCCAAGAAAGGAAAGGAGCCGATGAAACAAGAGCAACGCCAGGGAAAGTTTGATCCTAAGAAGGATTACAGAGATAAAGGTTTCAACAGGGATAGGAGTCCGCCAAGACGATTCGTGGACTACACTCGTCTCAATAAACCAAGATCCGACATCTTGGGACCATTGTCGAGGAAAAGTTGATATCCAATGGCCAAAGCCATCTCACAATAATCGGAAGAACAAGAATGCGAAAAGGGTATCGTAAGTTTCACAAGAGTCGGGTCATGAGACCGATTTATCGCATTCAACCAAAACAGAGGTTGAACATTTGATAAGAGAGAGAAAGTTGAAGAAGCACATCTATACGGATGAACCTTCTAGACATGATAGGACGGAACGAAGGAGGGATGATAGAGCTACAGAGCCACAACCCCATCCGCTATCCTTGCCACTCCACGGACATATCCGCTCGCATGGATCATCACCAAGATTGGTATAATGATTATATTGAATGGAGAACCTCCACATAGTGGAGTGATCAACACCATAGCGGGACCAACCTGGGGCGATAGCGTAAACGCAAGAGAGCGGATGCTTTAGAATCTTCTAACAATGATGATAATATGTCGCCCAAATATTCGAGGGACAAACGCTATATCCTTTGATGATAGTGAGATCCCTCCTCCTACGGCAGGAGGGGAGGACATAGATGATCCGGATGTTCCACTGGTAGTTTCTTTGACCATAGCAACTTATCGGGTGAACAAGATCCTGGTGGCTACAGGGAGTTCCTCGAACATCATCTCCAAAAGGACAATAGACCAGATGGATCTAGGAAGAATCCGATATGAGAGAGTCAATACCTCCATATTAGGGTTTGGAGGAGGAACTGTCCGCCCCCTAGGAAGCGCCATGCTACATGTATCATTGGGGACACATCCCACTAGAGTGACGATCTAGCCCGCTTTGTAGTGGTGGATCGAACTTTGACTACAATGCCATCTTTGGTCGTCCGGCTCAATCAATTCCGAGCTATATCCTCCACCTCCATAATAGAATGAAGTTTCCACTCCATGCAGAGTTGGAGAGGAAGTGGGGAACATCCGAGAAGCTTGGGAGTGTTACATTATGTCCACGAGGAGAGCGTCTGCACCTGTGTTGGCGGTTACAGTGACTCCTGATCCGCAGGTTGTTCTCCCACCAAAAAAGGAGAATTCTAACGCTGGGATTGGGAGCCGGGACAAGTTTCCTAAACCGCATTTAATCGAACCTCACGAAACTCGTAGAAGTTGAACTTATTGTTGGGAGCCCGGATAAGAAGACTAGAATCTAACAGAGATGAATGCGAAGTGGAAATGAAGCTCATTGTCTCCGAGACAACAAAGGATGTCTTTGCTTGAGTAATCGACGACCTCAAGGATAGACCCGAGGGTTGCTGCTCACCGTCTAACATGGATCCTCGATTAAATATATCCGCCAAGAGAAAGGATTTCGTCCGATCAAGGATGCCATCATATCCGCCAATTTGATCGACTCATGAAAGCCGTATATCGATGAGGTCCGTTATTCTGATTGGGTTTGCAACGTGGTTTTAGTAGAAAAGTCACCCGGCAAATGGCGGATGTGTAATGATTTCACCAGGCTAAATAAATTTTGCCTAAAGGATCCATACCCTTTGCCACGGATCGACTAATTGGTTGATTCCACCCGGATGCGCTACATCGAAGTTTCATGGACGCCAGATCAAGGCTTTTACCAGATTCGATGGCCAAGGAGGATATTAAGAAAACAGCTTTCTTTGCTACAGAAGGGGTGTATTACTTTAAAGTGATGCCCTTCGGATTGAAAAACGCAGGAGCTACTTACCAACGGCTGTTAAATCAAATGCTCAAGGAAGAAATCGGCAAGACTATGGAGGTGTATGTGGATGACATGCTCGTTAAAAGCAAAACTGAGGAACAACATGTGGATCACTTGAACAAGTGCTTTGCTATCCTTAGGAAATACAGAATGAAACTCAATCCAGAGAAGTGCACCTTCGGAGTAAAGGGCGGGAAGTTCCTAGGATACATGGTCACAGAAAGGGGAATAAGTGCAAATCCTGAGAAGATAAAAGCCATCCTAGACCTGCCCCATCCGAAGAACCTCAACGAGGTACAACAGCTTATCGGACGACTCATGTCCTTAAGTCATTTTATTTCGCGATCCGCAGAGAAGAATCTCCCATTCTTCAAAATCCTCCGGAAAAGAGAGAACTTTGAGTGGACTAAGGAATGTTCTGAGGCTTTTGAAAACTTGAAAAAGTACCTCCATTCCCCTCCACTGCTCTCCAAACCCGTAGAAGGAGAACCACTCTACCTCTACCTAGAAATTACGGAAGAAGCAATGAGTTCCATATTAGTACGGATTCAGGCTAACAACCACATGCCAATCTACTATCTTAGTAAAATTTTTGTATGAGACAAGATACGTAAAGATTGAGAAATTTTCATATGCTTTGGTTTACACCGCAAGGCGGTTAAAGCCATATTTCAAGTCTCATAAAATAGTAGTACTAACTACGGAACCTTTGAAACAGGTCCTGGGAAAGCCCGACCAATCCGGACGACTCTCTAAGTGGGCAATCGAGCTGAGCGAATACGACATCGCTATCAGTTCGGCTACCAAGAAGGCTCGTTGTTGAATTCCTAGCGAATACCCCAAGCGGAATCGAGAAAGTCTGATAAATACCATTTGAATGCCTAATTACCAAGCGGATCAACCAAGGCCGCCCGCCAAAGATCAGCCTGTAAAACCTCGAGGAGGCTCGCCATTAATCGCCTTGACTACATCATGGGAGGAAACTCGGGTTAACCAAATGTGCCTTCTTGATGATATTACAAGGAAATTTGGTACTAATAACTCTGACCCGGGTGCTAAAGAGAAGGAGGAACAAAGGTTGGAAATTTGGGAGCTAACAGAAGATCTCCAAACCAAGGAACATCCCTCTGATATTTGGACATTGGAAGTGAATGGTTCTTCAATCGGAAGAGTAGGAGGTATTGGAATCTATCTTAAAAGCCCTGATGGCGCGGAACTCGACTATGCGATATCCTTGGAATTCAAAGTCACCAATAATGAGGCTGAATATGAAGCACTGTTAGTCGGACTACGTCTAGCCAAGTCCCTGCAGATTCGGAAACTCAAAGCTTACACGGATTCACAGTTAGTTAAAGCCCAATTTTCTGGTGCTTTTGCCACAGAGGGCCCTTCAATGATCAAGTACCTTGAGCTACTTAAGCAAGAAGTCATTCTCTTTGATGAGTTTACCCTGGAGAAGTTTGATAGGGCATGGAACGAAAGAGCGGACGCTCTGGCAAAGTATGCGTCCGCAACAGCTGCTCTAGACACAAGGAGAGTTATTCTACTCACTATTACGAACTCATCCGTCATGAGTCCTACTCCAAATGTTATGATAACTGAAATAGGAAGAAACTAGATGACTGATATCTTTAGTTATCTCAAGGACGGATCATTACCAGCTGATCCGAAGGAGTCAAGGAGTGTATAGCAATGAGCAAACAGATATTTTATACTTGGAGAAGATCTGTATAAGAAATCCTTCGCTAGGACTCATATGAGATGTTTGGGCCCGCAAGAAGCGAAGACAGTGCTTGAGGAAATCCACAGTGGAAGCTGCGGAAGCCATTCCGGAGGACGCACTCTTGCTCAAAAGATCATTCGACAAGGTTATTACTAGCCTACCATTGATAAAGATTCTGCGAGATACGCCCGAAGTTGTCCTGACTGTCAATATTATGCAAATGTTCCCCATCGTCCGACACACCCTATGATTCCGCTACAATATAGCATGTTCGCTTGATCAATAGGGCATTGATATTGTTTGACCCTTCCCAAGAAGCACTCAATGTAAGAAATTCTTAGTCAGAGTGGAATATTTCACCAAATGGGTAGAAGCGTATGAGCTACTATCACGGAAAGTCGCTAAGTAACATTCATTCGAAGAATATCATTTGTCTCTTTCGCTTACCAAGAATTCTTGTCTCGGACAATGGTGCTCAATTTTCGGCAATGTACTCAAGGAGTGGTCAGCATCTTTCAAGATTGAGCAACGCTTCACATCCGCTTGATACCCACAAAGTTAATGGACAAGTCGAGTCCACGAACAAGACAATTGTTAAGATCCCCGGAAAGGCGGCCGAGAACTTCACATGAGAGTCATGGACGACCTAGATAGCGACGGTGGGCTCATCACACCACCGCTGGACCGCAACTAGAGAAACCCCATTTGCCCTGGTCTATGGCTCGGAAGCAGTCATACTAGCGGAAATTGCAGTTGAAACGATAAGGGTCCAAGAGTTTAATGATTCCGCCAATCATGAAGCTCGGATATTTGGTCTAGACATGCTGGAACAGAAAAGAACCGAAGCATTGGCTAATATCCACAGGTACCAAGCAACTGCAGCCCGAACCTACAATAGAAATGTTCGAGCGAAAGATTTATAGGTTTGAGACCGGTGTTCGCAGAAATGATATCTTGAGCAATGTTGGGAAGCTCAAACCTAAATGGGAAGGACCTTACAAGATCGTTGGTGCAAGAGTGAACGGAAGTTACGAATTGGAGGACGAATACGGACACCCACTCAAGTGTACCTGGAATGCCAGGAACCTTCAAAAGTTCTATGCGTAGGGTTTGTTACACGGAATTCCGCCAGTTGACTGGACATCTTAATTAGGCTTAAACAAATTACGCTGAACTCCGCCGCCTCTATTTTTGTTAACTCTTTTGTCATTGGCCATGTAGCCCAGTAATTGAATTTACGGAAAATCAATACAACTCTCAGCTTTTGATTCGAAAATAGATGCGATTATCTACATGACGAAAAAGATTCCAACAACAATCTTGTTTGTACAAATCAACAACGAAATAAGCAATATCTTTTGTTTACACTACGGTCCGATATAAATTTATACGGATCAATAAAACGCATACACCACAACAGAAAAGCATGGCCTATTCTCCGAGGTTTGCTATAAATCCAGCAAAGGATTGATCAAGCAAAGGGGTCCGTTAGTATACCAATAGCATCATCTTTTTCCATAAACAACGAATAGCGGAGTGTACCGCCACTAAAAAGCAAAAATCACCCCTGACTTTAAGATTCTCAGAGAACCTCCACTGCTGGAACCTAAACACGGGTTTGACACATTGATCGACACACCCACCCGCCAAAGAGCTCCTCCGACAGAAAGTTCTACCGGGTGGATCGCACATACGACCGACAAGATCATTCGTTAGCTTACCCCCGGATCAGAACATTTTCCAAGATCTGTGTTTTTTGAACAACCGATCTTGAGCAATCGTCCCCTCTAGACCCACGCCACTCTCAAACTTAAGACTACATGCGCCGATTTGAGAGTGGACGGGAGTCTCGAGGGGGAGACTAGTCAAGAAATCATCTTTTTATGGGGACTACAAGGCTCAAACTGTAAGATCTATCCGAGTTTGAGAAAGAAGTTGGAGATTTTCAGTAAGATGGAAATTGGACTCAGATTTAGGCGATCAATGCAAAGGGAGACTCGGGTATTTATAGATAGGACGAACCAATAAGCGTCCGACACGTAAGAATCTTGACGTTGACAATGGGCTTGAGCCATCCGTAGGGCCGAACAATACTGGATCGTTTGGGCCTACCTGTTTGATCATATTGAGCCCATATTTTTTAAATGCAAGTATTCGAGTATTCACTCGTCAATAAGTCCGGCAAACTCCATTTACGCAAACATCCGAAGATTAAGCCTATTGTGTAGTTCGAAGATCAGCAAGTTAATGGTTTGATTATCTTGAATCAGATGAGTAGTCCGAAGATCGCAAGATAATGGTTTGATTATCTTGAATCGATGTCGCTCAAAGTGATCCGCTTGCAAGAGATATATATTTACGATAACTGAGCATATGAAGGACGGATCAAGGAAAATAAAGGAGCAAACAAGTGCTATATCAAAGCATAGATAACATTGTACCAAGGACGACAACTACAGACAATAGAAATGATAAATATTGTACTTGGCAACGTTTCGGGCCGTCAAATGATCTAGAAATTCAAGTGTTTACAAATTTTCCACGGGCATACCTGACTTCTCACCGAGGGGAGGTCGCTTCGCCTCGCTTGGCAAAAGCGGATCGTGGAGGACGGATTGACATCGGCAAATACCACAGGGATTCAAAGAACGCATCGAAGGAAGCCTTGACACTCTCGAATAGATTGAAATCCGCATCATGTCCAATGATCCGGGAAGGCATGAAATACCAATCCTTCAGGTAGTTCATGTTATCATGGAATGGCATGAAACAAACCTTCCCAATGGCCTCCGGACACATTTTGGGAGGAAGGGTCCGCCGCTTCGATATCGATCTCACCTTCCTGACCACCTCCGCGAATTCACATGCGCTAACCGCCATCCGCACAACTTCCACCGGATCTCTACTCCACTAGCATCTCGCGACGGATCCAAATTCTTCCGCCTTCCAATCAAAATTCGAGGAATAAGCCTCGCTCAAGAATCGCCGATAGCGGATGAAAATCCCTCCAAGCGGAAAGCATCGCACTTGTCCGCCATGAAGAACTTGAAGGAGTCCGACTTCATGAAATCCTTTGCAGCTTCAAGGCGGGCGAACTGGAGATCTCAAGCAGAGCATCCTGGATTCCAGGAATGCCTTCATTGACAAATCAATGAAGTCCTCCTGCCACTCCACGTCCGCCTTGGCTCGCTCCCAATTACCCTTCAGCTTGGCAATGAGCGCATCCTTCTTCTTTTTCGGGCTCACCGCTTTCACCTTCTCAAATTTCATCCGCGGATGCAACCAAGGCCTTATGCAGGTCCTACTCAATAGTGGCCCGCTCGCTGGCCTTCCACTGCATGGCCTTGATCATGCATCCGAGCTACAAGAAGTCCGCACAGTCAAAAGTTATGTTTCTATCATAAAATCAAAAGGTGGAAAGGAAAACATGCAGAAGTTGCTTACCCTCTGATGCAGCTCATGGATCTCGCCAACCCGCTCAACCTCAGGGAGTCCGCAACTCCGTTCATACTCCGCATCAAGAGCAGCTTGGTCGGACAATGGAAGAATAGCGGAGAAATGTTGCCTCTTCGCTGCAAGAGAGGCATCCGAGGTTACACCCCTCTTCCTCCCCGAGGTAATGGCATCCCGCATCAACACATCCCGCGGAGGTGCAGATGCAGCAGAAGCTGGTGGCTTAGATGTAATGGTGCTGCGGGTTGCAGGACCTTTGCCCTTGTCAGGCACCTCCAAGATTTGCGGATCTTCACCCGCCTTCTTTCGCCTTTCCTCCTCCGCAGCAAACATGGCTGCATTTTTGGGGTCCGCCATAGGTAGACCTGCGGAAGTGTTAATTATTTTGGCCCTTTGGCCAGTGGCGAGCTCAAGGGCTTGCTGCTCCCTCTGCTGTTTCTTCTTCTCTCGGAGGGTAGACATGATATATTCGAACCAGTAAGCTACAAAAAGAATAAAAAATGTCAGGCACGGACTTATATATGAATAGCGGACATTTACTAAACAAGAAAGAACACACGAGACTCAAAGGATCCTTACAAAAGTCGGTCTTTCCTCCGACCTCAACGACGCCAATACCAAGACAAATACGGGCAATGTCGATATATAAATCCGTGAAACGGATAGGTTGGGGGATCATTTTTCTTGTGGATCTCCGCCACCCACGGAGCCACATTCTTAGGGAGGGGGCGCCAATCCGGGATACTTTCCCTTAGAAACTTTGTGGGCCACCCCCACTGCTCCCGTCTCCTCGCGGACTCCCTCGGTTTGAAGGCCATCCGCACGAAAATGTACTTTTCCCACCATTTCGATCCTAGCGAGGAAATGTGATCGGAAATGAAATTGTATGGTTTCCTATTTACAAAAGTATAAAAAGGGGATTCCCCGGACTGAAAGTTACATTGAAGAGATGCCCTAAGTTTTCAAAATTCACAGATCGCCTTCTTCTGACAAAAATCAAGCAAATTAAGTTTCCCAAGGACTTGGGAATAACTCGCTCGCACTCTATACCAATGTCATTCAAGATGTGCTTGAACTCGAGGCAATGGAAGCTTCCATCTCAGGAGAATGCCGCTCAGGCACACACATGTATCCAAATGCAAGGATTGTAAAAGCATGCCCAGTTCGAACCATGATCTCGACGGACTCAGAATTTCTCATTTCCGCCTCCATTCGAATATCCTCGTTTTACTCGACGACATGGGAAGCAAACCATCCGCTAATTCCCATACGAATCTGATAACGACAATGGATGCAGATTTAGATAATTTGGTTCGCGCCGCCTTAGCCCCACGACCCTCAACCAGCGGAGGATTGGGTTGAACGGTCACCCCGGGGTGCAACACAATTCGACGCCCAGCACGGCCCCGCGGGCGAGCAGCTTGAGGGGCTTCCTCCTCTTCCTCCTCATCATCATCCTCTTCTTCTTCACCATCTTCCTCCTCCTCTTCTCCGCCTTCGGGTCTCCCGGACGTACTTGGGTTGGTCGGACCTATTTCCGCCACAACACGGTCCTCTTCACCAGCCTCGAACATCTCCACATCATCCGCATCCTGACCACTGTCGCCTCCCTGCTCAGTCCGAGGTTCGTTCAAACCAGCGGGCACACCGCCACCACCTATGGTCCGCGATCGACTTCGCGACCTAGTCCTAGCGACACATTCTCGCCCACTACCACTTCAGTGAAGTTTCCGCCATCATCGGACCCTTACCAAAGATCAAATCCTCGAAGAAAGGAGCTCAACGACTGTGTAATCTTCCACGGATGCGGTTGCGTCCACGGACTCAGTCCCCTAGCTTACTCCATCGTCGTAACCCTGAGCATCGTGATGGTTCTGACTATCGCTCCCGGACATCCTAGGGCACAAGGAAACGGATCAGAAATGACGATTGTGATTGTCCGAGAGTTTGTTTAGGTATCTTATTAAGTCAAGTGGTCCGAGGAAGCCCTACTTTATCAGATTTTCTACATGGAACACAATCTCATAACACTATGGGCACTAAGCTTACACAAAGACGCGCTATCGCACTATTATCTATCCTACATACCACAATCGACAGAACAACCTATAAAGGTCTATGTGCCAATCGCACCAAAATACCACCATAGAGGCATGCATTATCGATTTTTAGTCACATTTGACATAATATACAAGCCGCCCAACAAGTTGCTATTGAAGGAAACTAGCAATACAAGATACGGAGAGGTTATTCCAACTAAGCATAACGGAATCTACCACGAGCAAGATTTGAAATCACTTAATCAACGTAATGACGCTCAACAAGGGAGAAGCATACAAGCATTAAACGCCAGATATCATAGAAAGAAAATTCAGAAGAACCAAGACGCATTTACTTGATGAAGTTGTTTTGGTAAGTGGACGGACGTCAAGCCTTGCTATTCTCCGAGAGTACAGATCTCACTTGAAAAGTGAAAGATTTTATGAGTTTTGGTTGCTCGGATTGATTTTGATTGCTCGGATTGCTTGAGAATCGCTCAGTTTTGGCTAAAGTGTGAAAATGATGATGCATAACTATTTATAGGCAATTGGGGAAGGCGGCCACATCACCGGATTCAAATCCCAACCGTCGATCTTTTCAATCCAACGGTTGCATACGATTCACAAGTGGTGAATCGACGCTACACCCCATTTAATTCTCGCGTAAACGCCACATCACTGGGTTTAAATCCCAACCGATCTTCTCAATCCAAGGTTGCATCGGCTCACTCCGGATTTTTGCCCACGGGCCGGACAGCACCTATTAGGACTTTCGTTCATCGCTCATTAGCCTGTGAAGGCCATCCCACGATATAACCCAATGATTGCTTCCTATACACTCTCCCACGCATTTACTTCTTCGGATCCTAAAACCGCATTTTGATCTCAATATATCTCTTGATAGAATATTTTTTTCTTCTAAATCGCGATTCTTCCTATCCTGATGTAGAACTAAAAGGGGGGAGAGATATTAATTTCTGAAACACGGATACGGATTTTTCAAATGAAAAGAAGGGGTTTTTCTCCCTCAAAATTAACTATTCAGACACGCCCACAACACACTGTTCTTTCATAGTTACCAACTATCTTCTACTAAGATACTTGGAAACTAGGGGACATATGTTGATACGGATATGTGTCCAATCCGCTAAGGGCCATAGAGCGTGTCCTAGAGCGCATCGTATTTAAATGGCTAATTCAAGACCACCGACCTTCAAATGGTCCGACCCACTAAACCATTCCGGGTCGACTAGTATGTGCAAGTCAATACACCTTCTCAGCTAAGTCCGACTAAGCTAGGTGTATGACTTCCGAACCTGACAAGAAGTCACATGATCTTTCCAAGTATCACAAACCGTCAGTCCCAGGATGCCAAACGGACCGGATGATATAATCTCCGACGTGTTAGGAATATCTGTTAGTATTTTGATCACCCATCACATGTTCTTATCTTAGCTAGAAAGGTGATTAAGTACTCTTGGTTCACTTGAACATTGTAAAAGAGGAAATCACTGAGTATGATTTGTCTAGTAAATCTTGTAGTAGGATTATAGATCTTTGAGTGTAATTTTTATTTCCAGAAGACCATGAAGATCAATCCTAGCAATGGAGCTTTTCTGAAGATTAGAAGACTGAAGATTGCACAAGGTTTATGAAGACACAAAGGTTTAGTCTAACTCAGAAAGACTATGTCCTTAATCCTTTCTTGAGTGTATTAACTTACTTTTGAAATATGATTCTGGACATATGACATCATGAGTATGGAGCATGCAAGCCATCAGAAAGGCTCATGTATCCGTTGAGACTAAAGGACAATGAACAGTACTATCACTACAAGAATCCATCCGTAACGGGACGGAAAGGGGCGACGGATTTTATCCGTCGCCCCTGTAGCGACGGATCGCTACTTGGGGCGACGGATAGAGTTTGGCGACGGATAAAATTATCCGTCACTACAGAGCCTGACCAAAATAAAAAAAAAAAAATTTAGCGACGGATAGATTTATCCGTCAAGATTTAGCGACGGATAAATCTATCCGCCGCTATGTAGCGACGGATAGATTTATCCGCCGCTACAAGGCCGGAAAATTGTGGGATTAGCGACGGATAGATCTAGATCTATCCGTCGCTAAAACCTAAAAAAAATATAATATATCTCCTCCACCACCTCCTTTTCTCCACTACTTCTCCTCTCCTCCTCCTCCCACCACCACCTTTCTCCTCCCACCACCACCATCCACCACCCCCACCAACACCACCCACCACCCCCAACCACCACCACCACTATCTCCTCCACCACCTTTCTCCTCCCACCACCACCATCCTCCACCACCACCTTTCTCCTCCCACCACCACCATCCTCCACCACCACCATCTCCTCCACCACCTCCTTTCCTCCACCACCATCTCACCACCACCACCTCTCTCCACCCACCACCACCACCCAGCCACCACCCCCCACCTCCACCACCACCAACACCTCCACCACCACCATTCCTCCACCATCCACCTCCACCACCATCTCCACCACCACCACCACTCTACTCCCACCACCACCGCACCACCACCCTGCCACCACCACCATCTCCTCCACCACCACCACCCTGCCACCACCACCATCTCCTCCACCACCACCACCACCCTTCCACCACCACCACCTCCCACCACCACCTGCACCACACCCACCGCACCACCACTGCCACCATCGCCGGATTAATCCAGATAATAATATAAAATTGTGATACGGATTTTATTTTTTTAAAAAAATGGGCGACGGATAGATCTATCCGCCGCCATCCGTCAGCCTCCATAATCATTTTTTTTTTTTTAAAAAAAGGTCAATCTGTCATTCAATCCGTCGCTAATCGACGACGATTTATCCGTCGCCACGCCTGTGGGGCGACGATTTTCTATCCGCCGCCAGAGTGGGCGATGAATAATGTGCACTGACGGATCTATCCGCCATGTACCCAGATTTTTTGTAGTGTATGCATTAAATGCATCGGCAGAAATGCTGCAAAAAGCAGTCCTCTCTGAAAAATGAGATACTGACTTCTGAGTACATAGTTCAAGATATAAACTGATATAATTTGATGGAGAGCACAACGGATATAATTCAAATGCCTCTCAAATTTCTCTATATATATCACACACGTAGATGCTTGAAAAATACACCTTAGAACGCTCTATCTTGCAAACTTACCATCAAGCAAAGTATTCTCTCAAGCACTCTACTACCCTTTCTGAAAGCTTTCTATCGTCAAGAATCACCAAGAGTTCTAAGTTGTCCGAACCTTAACAAGAGATTGTTATTCGTGAAAGAGTTGAACTATCGATACCCTTTTCAAGCTCATTCTCCGTAATCTGACATCAATTACTTGGGTCAAGAAGAGCATCGCCATCCACCGAACAAGTGTATTAAGTAGTCTTGTTCTATCGTGCTCTCAAACATAATAACCAAAAGTTATACGAGAAGCCTCTCTGACAAACCTTATAACCAACACCAACAAGGCGTGGAGTAGAGGAGGTACTTGATTTGGGAAATCAAGGAATAACTCCAAGGTTATCTGAGTAGAGGAAGTACTTAGCTCTAGGAGCTGGGGAATAACTCAGGGGGAACAATTTGTTTAAAGAATCTTAGAATAGGATTATTGTAAGGTGAACTCAATTATCTGTTCTAGTGAATTCTAGGTCTCAGAAAGACCGAAGTGGATTAGTTGGAGGATTACGCCACCTCCAGATACCACTATACTTGCTGTGTCATTTACCTTTCAGATTTACATTTCAAAGAAAGCACACACACATACTTATTGTTTCTGCACTTACCTATCTTAAAGTCTTCCGCGCTCTGAATTTAAGTATCAGAAACCTGGGGGTTTCTGAGAAACTATGTTTATCGACAAAATTTTTAAAAGACTATACACCCCCCCCCCCCCTCCTAGTCTTTTACTTTGCCGTTATCTGGACCAACACGTGGTATCAGAAAGAGGTTCACAAGCCTTCAAGACTAAACCTAGATCCCAGATAGGTGAAGGAACTTTGTCCCTTTCTCGAGGACTATATAATTTGTGTTAAGTGTGCAGTATGTCTCTAAGTGATGCACCCTGCTCTAAAGACGTAAAACTACGAGAAATGGAAGAACAACATGATGCTCCATCCGAGGCCATTAGTGATGAGATGATCTATGTCATCAATGAAGGGCCTATCAAAATCGCATAACTCAAACAGCATCGAGGTGTCTGATGGAAGAAAAGCCTCAGACAAGGAAGATGGAAGTGAGGATGCGGCTGCTAGTGATAGTGGTCGTGTTGCTCATGGAAGCATTGTGTATGAAGACAAACCAAGAGAGCTCTGGACATCTGAAGATGCCAAGAGACACAGATTGGATGGTCAAGCTCGTAATATAATCATCAGATCGATACCTGAGCACATACAGTGTAAACTGTGGGGTGCTAAAATGGCAAAAGTTGCCTGGCAATTGATTGAAGAAATATGTGCCGGAACTGAGAAAACCAAGGAAAACAAGTTCGAAGTTCTTAAATTAAAGTTCCAAAACTTCAAACAAGGTCCCACTGAAACTCTGGAAGAACTTGATTTCAGGTTTTCTACTCTTATGAGTGATATGGCTGCACTTGGTGAAAGCAATAGATACTCCCAGTCAGAAAAGATTAAGACCATTGTTAGAAATCTCAATCACAACTGGGAACACACTAAGTTCGTTTATTTCAACCAAGGAATGCCAAATATTACTCCAGTAGAGCTCTTCTCTCATCTTCCTACTGTAGACTATGAGACAACTCAGAGAGAACAAACAGCTGAAAAGTTGCCAAGTGTTGCTCTAGTTTCTCAAGGTACTTCTGAAAAGAAGGATACCAAAGATGCATCTGAAGAAAATGCTCTTGCAGTAAGACACATGAAGAAATTTGTAAGTCAAGAGATTGAGAGAAGAAAAGCTAAGGAAAAGTCAAAAGCATTCGCCCAAACTATCATCAAGACAAGAACATACAGATGAACAACTCTCCAACACCCCATTCAAAAGGTGTTAGTATCAAGTCAGAAATAGAAAATGATATCTGCTTCTATTATCAAAAGCCTGGTCACTTCAAAAGAGATTGTCCTACTTTAAACAAACTCAAGACAGGTGACAAGAAGGACAGAAGAAATTTCAAGAGAAATCAAAGGGCCTTACTGACTGAAGAAAGGAAGAAGATTCAAATTCAACTTGATGCTCTAGACATTGAGACAGATTCTGAAGATGGAGATTCAGATGACTCAAACCTACCATCACCAGAATTGTGTGGAATCACCCACGATGTAATCGACTTCTACTTAAGAAGAATGAAATGTGTGGAGTTGTTGAGATTGTCGGGTCCGCATATCTCCAACATTGAAATGTGTCTTATGGTCGATGAGGTAACTAACAATTCACAATTTCGACTATGAGAGTCATGATGGAATTGAGGATCCTGAGTTGGTCAAGAGTGAATTGGATCGCATGAGAAAGAATTTCTAGAAGCACAATCCAAAACCGTAATTTAGAGGAAAGCAAAGAAACTCTTGAAAAGAGGTTTCGAGCTAACGAGTATCCGAGAACAAGAACGAAATAGCCTTTTCCGAAATCTCAGATATCTGAGAATAAAAACTCTCACAAACTAGCCTTGGATGAACTCAATAAGAAATTGATAAAGCTGCTTTCTGAAAAATGAAGAACTTAGAAAGAAAGAGCTATCCTTCCAATCTTATGCAAAGGCTAGTGACACTCTCACTGAGGTTCAATCCTATCTAAGAGATCCCTCTGAGAAAGGTGGACTTGGACTTGATGAACAATTGAGTAATTCATCTCCTCTGAAGAAGAGTGATGAAAGGTCAATTTTGTAAAAAGTCAACAAAATGGTTCTTCAACCACCTATAGCATCGGGTCGAAGCTGTGGTAGTTGACAAAGGAAAAGGAGTAGCAACCCAGCCTTTGAAAGAACAACAAGTTCACAAGAAACATGTGGATAAGGTTTCTAAAAAGAAACATAACCCTCTGACATGCAACCATCCACATTGCTATATTACTAGGATGGGAAGAATTGCTGGAATAGGCAAATTCTCTACTATACCATTTTATGAAAATAAAGATGATGCAGAAACTAGTAAGGCTTCTGAAGAGTGCATTCAGAAAGCCAAAGGTGTTCGAAATGGCATCTATCGTATATTGGAAAGGTCCTTCCGCAACAATATAAGGAAGGACAAGAACAATGGCAAGGTTGATATCAGACGAGTAATAGATGTATGGAAGAAATCTCAAGCCACTGAAAACCTGAATGCCAGAGCTAGAAGGAACCTGGCTAGAAAGGCTGAGTTTGCTGAAAAGCAACTCCGTAAACCTGTGGTCCAAAGCACCAAAGGAACACCTAAACACCCTAGAAGGAAGATTGAGATCAAATTTATCGATTTTATCAGATCTCCTTCTGATCAAGTTAGACAAAAACAAACTCCCAAGAAATTCACTAAAATGTGGATTCCTACTGGAATAATGTTTAGTCTAAGTGGTTCTATCTCTGAGTCAAGAACCTAACTCCTGTTTCCTGTTTTGTGCAGAACGCCTCTTGGACTAAGGCTCAATGGATATTTGATAGTGGATGCGGAAAGCACATGACAGGAGACAAAGCAAATCTGGTCAACTACAAAGCTTGCAATATCGATCGTATATCGATTTGGTTGAGGAGAATTAAATCCTCTCTCGATATGGCAACGCTAAATTGGGATCATTAACAATCACCGACGACATATGTTAAAGGTTTGAAATATAATCTATTTAGCATGAGCGCTTTGCGATAAGGGATTCACTGTGAAATTCAAAGCAAAGTATTGCAAACTTATCGACAATGAGTCAAAGTGCATACCTTGGTTGCTCGGCGAAAGGTAGTCTTTATGTTGCCGATTGGGCATCCGCCATAATCAAGAATGTCTCATGGTGAGTCAATCAGGTCACATAGAAGAGCACTGGTTATGGCACAAAAGAATGAGTCACTTGAATTTCAAAACTCTGAACAAACTTGCCAAGAAAGAGTTAGTGGTTGGTCTTCCCAAAACATCTTTCAGAAAGGATGGTATCTGCTCGCCTGCCGATGGGGAAATTCAAAATCTCTTTCAAGTCCAAAACCGTACACTCTAGTGTTAGACCCGCAACTATTACACATGGATCTTTTTGAATCATCTCAGAATTAGTTATGGTGAAAGAAGTATGGTCTAGTTGTTGTGGATGACTTCAAGATTTACTTGGGTTGTTTTCCAAGCACAAATCTGATGCTAGGGTAGAGATACCAAACTTGCTGAATAAGCTTGAAGTCATGAAAAATGACAAGGTATCTGCAATCAGAAAGTACCTTCTGGAAAGTGGTTTCAAGAAAGGTGAAGTTGATAAAACTTTATTTACTTTAAATCATAATGGGAAACTACTCTTAGTTCAAGTATATGTGGATGACATCATATTTGGATCTAAGGACAAGCAACTTTGTGATGACTTTGCAAATCTCATGAAAAGTAAGTTTGAGATGAGCATGATGGGAGAATTGAACTATTTCCTAGGATTGCAAGTCAAGCAACTCAATGATGGAATATTCATAAGTCAGACAAAGTATGCAAAAGACATGCTCACAAAGTTCAAACTTAAGCCTTCTGAAAAGATTTCCAAGATACCTATGAGCATAGGAACCAAGATGACCTATACTGAATCAGATAAGAGTGTTGATGAACACAAGTATAGGAAATTGATAGGTTCACTACTTTACCTTATCAAGAAGGCACTGATATTCAATATGCAGTTGGTGTGTGTGCTAGATTTCAAACAAATCCAATGCAATCACACTACAACATTGCTATGAAAATATCAAGGTATGTGAAAGGTACAGTAGATGTAGGTTTGTGGTATCCTAAAGAAAGTGAATTGAGTTTGGCTGGTTACTCAGATGCTGATTATGCTGGATCAATGCTTGATAGGAAAAGTACCTCAGGAACTTGTCAGTTTCTGGGAACTAGACTTATCTCATGGTTTAGCAAAAAGCAAAACTCAATTGCAACTTCTGCCACGTAGGTCAATATATTGTCACCGTTGTTGTGCAACACAAATTCTGTGGATTCAACAACAACTCAGAGACTATGGACTCAATGAAGAGAAAACTCCCATTTTCTGTGATAACAAAAGTGCTATTGCAATCACACAGAACCCCAAGTTCCATGCCAGAACAAAGCACATTGATGTTAGACACCACTTTATTAGAGACCATGTTGAGAAAGGCAATATAGAGATACTCAAGATTGGCACAGAAGACCAACTTGCAGATATCTTCACCAAGCCCCTACAAGAAAGCCGGTTCTTGACTTTAAGACACAATCTTGGATTAATGGAGATGCTTAAGGACTGAAAAATGTCCTGAATCTCTAAAGTCTGAGTAAATGAGGTAGAAAAGAAGTAGGCCTCTGAGAATGTTCTCAGAAAGCCAAGTTGATAAGATGTGATGCAAAGGTTTCTGAGTAGCAACACTCAGAAAGGCAAAACATTTCTGGAACGGGTATCCAGAAAGGCAAAAGTTGGTACACACTTAATAAGTAAATAAGACTAGAACTTACTTACTGAGAGTGGGTCAAATACATTCAAACAACTGAAGCTTCTGACACTTGAAATCAGAAAGCTATTTAGTCATAAAAAGAGAAAGAGACACACAAAGCCCAAAAAGGTATAAGTTCTGAAAGTCAAATATGTCCAATGTCTTGTATTTTTACCATTTTCATGATAAACAATATATAGATAAGGACTTGACACTCAGAATGATAAGCTCAAACGATTAAGTGTTCTTACTGTTGGTCCAGATAACGGCAAAGTAAAAGACTAGAGGGGGTTGAATAGTCTTTTAAAACTTTTGTCGATAAAAACTATTTCTCAGATATCTGAGTAGATATCTGATACTTAGAATCAGAGCGCGGAAGACTTAAGATAGATAAGTGCAAATGCTTAAAGTGTGTGTGTGTGTCAAATGTAAGTACAAAAAAGTAAATAACACAGCAAGTATAGTGGTATCTGGAGGTGGCGTAATCCTCCAACTAATCCACTTCGGTCTTCCAAAGACCTAGAATTCACTAGAATAGATAATTGAGGTCACCTTACAAAAATCCTATTCTACGATTTCTTAAACAGATGGTTCCCAACCAAATGTTCCCCCTGAGTTGTTCCCCGGCTTTCACAGCCAAGTACTTCCTGTACTCAGAAACCTTTTTGAGCTATTCCCTAGCTTCCCAAGCTAAGTACTTCCTGTGCTCAATAACCTTGGAGTTATTCCTTAGTTACCCAAATCAAGTACTTCCTATAATTCGCTAACCTTGAGTTATTCCCCATTTTTCAAACTAAGTACTTCGCACTCCACGCCAAAGGATGGTGTTGGTTTCGGCTTGAGTTGTCGATGAGCTTCTTCAATAACTTTTCGCTTAATCGATAGCTCGTGAATCAAGTATACTTTATTCACTTGGCAATGTATGTGATCTTGTTCTTTTTACTGACCCAAGTCTTAGATAAGTGTTCAAGAGAATGAATCTCAGATACTTGATCTTTTGTTTCAACTCTTTCACAGATAGCTATGCTTGTTTAGGATCAGGACACTTAGAACTTTAGTGCTACTTAAGATCAAGAGCTTTGGTCGCAACAGAAAGCTTGAGGACAAGTAGTTTGCTTTGAGATAGCGAGGTATGTGTTCAGTGTTCTAAGGTGTTTTTTCAAGCCTAAGTGTTGATATTTATAGATGAATTTGAGTACCGCTTGAATAGTATCCGTTAGCTCAAATTCAAACTATTGATATATGTGTAAATCAGAGGTGTTTTGTCTTCTTCTTCGGGTCGCTGCTGCTTTTGTTCGTATATCTCCGTCCGCATTAAATGCATTGTACTATACTTTTTGTCTCAGAGTGCCAATCTAACTATGCTTTTATCGTAGACTACCTTGATCGATTTCTCCGAGTTTTTCGCACGCTCTTATCTTCATCTTCAGAGACCACTTTATTGAAATGCCTTTGTTTGCAATACATATATTTCTTTTCGTAAATGTGGTTAAAGCTCAAGGTATCCGAGAATAGATATCTCAGGACACTTTCCTTGTTTTCAGATAGACCTTTTATTTCTCAGATATCTCTTGTACAGCTTTATTTAAAACTATTCGTGTCTTCAAGATATCCGCTAAGGTATCCGAAAAACTGCTTCAAAGAATCTTGTGCGCTTTCTTCAAGTCTTCAATGTCGCTGAGCTTGTTCTCGCTGACGCCTTCTTCTTGGTCTTCTTCATAAAATAAAATTACATTTTGAGACCTAACATCCTATACAAGATTAGCTAGACTATCATACTTAGTGGGTTTCCTCTTTTACAATGTTCAAGTGAACCAAGAGTACTAATCACCTTTCTGAGACTAAGATAAGTCATCATGTTACTGATCAAAATCTAAACAGATATTTCTAACAAAATATCTAACAAATTTCCTAACAAATTTCCCCCTTTTGATCACCAACGATGACTATCGACCTATTACAACTGGACGAGTGAACAATTCAACACTTAATCATTTCTTAAGATTTTTCAAATCATTCAATTATGCGTAGTAGACATCAACCAAATCACAAGGTGTGATCTTTGCTAACAAGTTATCTTTGATAGAATACTATCTGAGAGTAAGTTCTTCAGATAAGTTACAAAGAAAGATTACAGATAACTTCAATACATAAACCATGTTTAGCTCAACAAGAAAAAAATACAAAAACTACATAGTAAATTAGGAGAACAGAGTAACCAAGCTCCAAGTAAACATCCTAATAGACTAGTCTTCAAGTCTTCAATCTCTTCAAGTCTTCAAGAGTTCTATGGATCACCGCAAATTTCCTATCTCCAAACCTTTGATGTCATCGAATAATCATAGAGAAGTGTTCGACGAGCATCTCAAAGGTCTCTCGCAAATCCACGCACCTCTTTGTAGGTTTTGTAGGATTTTTCGACAAAATGTTCGACCCACGTATACTTTCCCCACTTCCGTGCATGCTCTATTCTCGATATCCTAAAGCTTGAAGTATTCAGAGATAATCCTCATATATCTAATGTCACCCTTGTATTGATCTTCGCTAGATAGAACGACTCATGTGGTTCCACAAATGAAGTCTTGCTCTTGTGCCTGCTCCTATGATATCTGAATCGTGCACATCATCCGGCTTTCCATATGGACATTCATCGAGAGGTCCTTTCTCATGGCTTCAGCTCTTGACAACTTCAAAATCCAACCAGGCTTTAATGTGATTGGTGTTGATCAAGGTTGGCTTATCTTTTCTCCATTCCATAAGTTGTTTATGGATTGGTTCTGGAAATCTTGAATTTACCAGTAGATGCTTAAGTTCCAAAATCCAATAGCCATTTTCTGATTGATGCACCTGTAGACAGAGGAATCATTGTCATACTTCACATACTCTATTTTGGCTTCTTCTGGCCTGAGTGGAAGTTGACTTTGTCTTTGCTCACTCTCACCGCTCTTCTCGCCTTGAATTCTCTTTGGGTTGTTGTTTGAAGAACCACCGGATAGACTTGGTATTTCCAGGGTGTTTTAGCTGCTAGGGCTTTGCGCCTATGGGCCCGCTTAGGCTTTCAATTTTCCTTTTCTTGTGAAGAGGAGCTTCATCTTCCTCAGTTTCCTCATCATCATCAAGATTAAATCTTGTGAGAATTTTACAGCCTTCTTCATTGCCCAAGGACTTGATTTGACCTTCTTCTTCTTCTTCAGAAGATTCATCAATCCCTTTAACTTGTCTTCTCCTTGGAGCCTTGGTACTCCTTGGAGGTTTCTGTGCCATGGCCCTTGTTATCATTGTAGTTCCTTCAAGAGGTTTCGAAGCGCCTACTATTTGCAAAGCACTGGCTTGAGGAGTGTTCATTGATTCAATGGTGGGGAAGTTTTCATGTTTCTTCTTCCTCTCGAGCCGCATCTACCCAGATTTCTTCTTGTTTTCTTCTCCTTCGTCCCATTCCCCCTGACTTTGAGGTCCAGATTTGTACACTCTTTCCCCCTTAGTCATTGTTGGCTGACTCAGTCTCATAAAAGAATCTGATAGAGAGTTAAAATGCCCTTGTAAATTTTTGTAGGCAATGACCAACTTCTGAAGTTCGGCTTTGAGCTCCTGATTTTGTTTAATAAGTCCATTGTCCTTATCAGTGAGCTCTGCCAATGGGCCTAGGATAGCATCCGCTTCCAAAGAATAATTTGCCTCTTGGAAAGCTTTTTCAGCTAAAGACGCATCATCGTCCCTTATCATTCCCAGATCTTTCTGAGTAATGACTATGCTAGTTGTTCTCTGAGTGATGAGCTCAATGAACTTTTTCATTTCGAGGGACGAGGCAATTACTTCCTTGTTTTGTGAAGACATCTCCTTTTCGATGAGCCAAGATTGCACATGTTCATGTATTCATTCGAGGACATTTGGCGCTTTGCTGAATATTGCAGAGCAATCACCTTCCTTTTCAAGTGAGAAACCGCTAGATGTTCATTGCGGTGCTCGCCAAAGTCTTGTCTTCTTCATCATCCGAGTAATCAAAGGATCTTCATCCTCTCGACATTCTCATCGATTGTATCGAGTCCAAAGAACCATCTCAGAGATTGGTTTCTTCCCTTTCCGGGAAGAGGATGGTACTTCTTTGAAGATGATGCAATTTTAGCATCATGCTTGACTTCGATACTTCTTCAAGATTTAGTTCTTTGGTGATAGCATTCAAAGATCCTCGTAGCTCTTTAACCTCGTAGTAAGCAATCATTTCTGTAAGTATTGATCTTGTAGTTGATCAAGCTTGTCTCGATCTCGCTATTTGATCTTCCAATTGAAGATGGAGCTTGTTCTTCTTCCAACAGCTTGTCCGAGTTGCGCCTGCTCGAGTGTTTAATATTTTCTGATTGGTTTCTTCAGAAAGCTCAACTACTTGTTCAGTAGTAACTGGGTGTTGGTGAGAAGATGGATGAGTAGATTTCTGAGGAGATGGAGACGGAGATTTCTTTGAAGTCTTCTCAGTGTGCTTTTCAGCAGCTGAGGCATTATTTCTTAGCGAAATTCTCCGGTGGCCCGGTGCAGGGCATCATCATCATCCTTTTGTCTGTCATCCTTTTGGTGATGGTCAAGGAGGTTCATCAAGTCATTTTCGCTTATCTCTTCCTCCTCATCATCTTCGATACAAGATTGATCACTTCAGAATAGTGATCTTCGCCATTAACCTCTTCTTGTTCGTAAGGTATAAATTGCGTAGTTTGGGGCGTAATCGCTTCAATGCCATCTGTAATCTTGTCCGACCATCCGCCTGCTCAAAGGCTTGTATCAAATCAGGCGCCACTTCTCCGGAGAAATCCTTATGCAATAAAGTCGAATCGTAATCGCTCGGTAGGGAACATTGCATGGATATATGTCTCCAAGTCAAGAGCTCGTGCTCGTGCTCGTGCTCGTACTGTTTGGTTGATCTGTGATTCTCAATATTTCAGAGAGATCATAGCACCTTAACCTTTGCCATTTCAAGCATTGAATATGCTTTAGGTGGTGTGAGCTTTGAAGAAGGGAAGTAGTCCCTCGTCTCATCATCGGGAGCCCGCTGCACCTGCTTGAGCTCGAAAGAAAGAGTTTTGAGTGAGCTTCAAAACTTTTGTAGATATCTCGAGTAGAAGTGTAGTTTAGTTTCGAAGTTACCCGAGGCACTTCAGTGCTCAGAGATTGTGCTATCGAGACAAATGGTGTCTCGATATCTTGTCAGGAGGTGGAGACTTGGAAGTCTGGTTCTCATCAACCTTTCTTTCTTGAACATGAGAATTAAAATTATCACAATACTTAGGAAATTTTATCAAGAAAGCTTTAGATGACAAATCAGATATCTGAGAGGTCAATTACCTCCATGGGAGGCTCAGATATTTGTCTCTCAGACTTGTGCCTCGAATCTTTTCGTGATGAAGGCCTCGATGCCTCATCATTCCATATGTGCAGGGATGTCGCAACTCGTCCCTTGCACTTCTACTCGAGTGAGCCCGTGAGTAGAAAGCATTGAATAATTTAGAGAAGAAGTTTTAGTTAACCCACGGTGAAGAATATTTATCATCGATTTTCGATACCTTCATACCGAAGGCTCAATGATTCGCTCTTCGTAAACCTTGGTTTCTCGGTTTTCTTCCGCATTTCGCTTTATCTTCCTCTTTCTCGCTTGGAGCCTGTTAGAAACATTCACTTAATTGGTTAATTAAATTATCGATAATCAAAAATGACAACTTAAGAAACATTTTATCACCGTAGATGTGCTCGATTTCTTAAGAGGTGAGGTTGATGAGACCTCTTTCGCTTCGAGGCAAGCTTTCATTCCTCTTGTCCTCGTGTTTCTAACTCACCAGAATAAAGAATTTCTATAAATAACAAGATGTACAAGCATAAAATTTGCACAAGATAAGAGTTAAACCAACCACCGATCCGTGTCAGTCGATTGGTCTCAAACTTGTGACCTTTCTATACATTGGTCTTCTTGTTCCAAAGATTTCTTCTTTGTTTGAAGTTTTAGGTACTTCACACCTTTCCCGAGTGTGCAACTCATTGTTCCCCCGGTTGATCATTCGGTAGATATCTCAGCTTGATCCTCTCATCGAGTCAGGAACCCGCTTTGCAGGATTTTCTTCAAAGATACCGCATTGCCGTAATTCAAAATGGAGTTCATTTACCATTTCATCAACCACTTGTGGCTGTTGTGGTTGTTTTGTTTGTGGTCATTGGTTGTCTGGAAGCGTAGGATTGGTCAAGAGAATGTTCTTCCGCATTTTTAGATGTGGCATTTTCATCAAGATCTCGCCAAGATTAAATTACCACTCATCGTGGCTTCTTGAAGTTGTGCATAAGAAACGCCTCGATGAAGTGTTTTTACCAACAACCTTTGCTATAGGTGCTTGTTCAAGAACCGTGGTGTAGGTTCTTTTCGATACCTTTTCACCGCCATTATTTCAAAGAATCTTAGCTCTTTCTTTCTAGGACTCGAGATGACTAGTTCATCATCTTCATCGCCGAGCTCTCATCAAGATTGGGAACCGATTGGTCCAATACTCCGCGATTTCGCAGATAGGGCTTCGTGCTTTTCAATTGCTTTGGCAAAGATTAGCAAGTTCATCGAAGGCATTCGCATTAGTCGCAACATTTCGAACGCACTTTCTCTTGCCGAGTCTACTTGTTCAAGAGTTGATGATTCTTTTGCAGATTGATAAGTTGATCCGCTTTTATCGCTCATCGCCAGGCCGCAGATATCCGAGAATCGACAACCTCTTTGTGTGTCTTCCGATTTGCCCAGACTTCTTTCTTGAAGTTCTGCTTCGTCGCAACCTTTTCTTCGCCATTTTCGCACTTTCGCTTAGAACTTTTTGAGACCCAAAGAACCTTTTTCAACAAGTTTGTATACTCATATTTGTAGAGTAGGTTATCGCTGGCTATTTCACCCATCTCTCCGAGCTCAATGCCAAGCTTCTCCAAAGAAGTAGCATATCTTCGCACTATAGCTCATCGTGGCCTTCGCTCAGCTAGTCCTTTGGCAATCTTAGGCTCAAGCCTTCAATCTTTTTCACAAAATTCATGAAGGCGCATTTTCCCAGCTTAAAAGGGTTTTCCATCCTTTGTCTTGTCGATTCAAAGAAGAACATCATGATCCATCGTTTCGCTTATCCGGTCAAGACCTCCTTGTAGACCATCAAAGCATCTCGTGAAGAATGCACGCCAATGCATCCCAAAGGAACCATCGATGTCCGGTTCGATGTCGAAGCTTGAATTCAAAGGTGTATCTGATTTTTCAAGATCACACACGCCATCGCATGCTTCTTTAACACCTTCAAGGAGATCATCGCCCTTGGTGTTTATTTCAAAATCCTTTCCAAGATTTTGAAACTCAAACAACTTACGTAAGTTGTTAAGTCCGTATGATTTCCTTTCCTCGACCGAGGTTTTGACAAACACTATTGCAAAGGTTTTCGTAAATACAGAAATAATCCTGAGTTGTTGTAGAATTCCAACACATCGAGTGATGAAATTCCACTAGGGAAAGTGATAGAAAACCCTCGATTTGTGCCTTTTCAAGCATGTCAAGAATTAGCTTCGTCACCGTTTTCTATCGCAGCCTGTGAGGTATTCCTCAACCATGGAACCACCCCAAATCATTATGTGATTTGAAGTCCAATGGTCGATTAAAATTTCCTACCAATGGTTGTTCACAATAACTAACTCGTGCTTGCTTTTCGCCAGCATCAAAGGAGGATTGAGATTTCTATGTGGTTGAACTTTTAGGGCCATATCTTTATATAGTGTAGGATTTGAAATTGGTGTTTGAAAGAGATTTGATTCAAGAATTTTTGCGTAAAAACTTAATCTTGATTTGCGTAGATTGTAGAAGGTTTGCAGAGAATCAAGAGAAGGATTTGCTATTTTTGTAAGATGAGTTTTCGATTAGGCAAAAGTGATTTCCTATGCCAAAATCCTATATATATAGCAATAGAATCTCAACATACATATACATACAAATTGATTTTGTGTGTACGATTCGTGATTTGCAAGTGCGTGAGCAAAAGCTAGTTCGCATTAAATGCAAAGTGGGCTTTGTCGTAAATTTTACATTCACTATTTATCGTAGTTAATTTCACCGCATGATCAAACACTTTGTTTCATCAATGGTCTCTATTGCTTCTTCAAAGAATGATCACAATCAAGAATTGTGATTGTGCCCAATTAATGAATTTTGGTGATTTGCTATCCGAATCACAATTCGTGTGACTAAGAACACCGCTTGTATCCGAGTCTATCTCATACTCAATATTTGTCCAAGTTTTACACAAAGATAGAAATAATACAAATTTCAAGAGAGTAGTCGATCGCATACAGATTGTACTCTTCTCAGGTTCCCTCATCGAAAGTGACCTAGATATCCGAGTTCCCATCTCGTAGATCTTAAGTCGCCTTTTTGCTCTTTAGCCTTTTCACTTCGGATACCTGCTCCAGCTTTCTTTTCTTCTCCGATGCCTGCTCTGCATTCCCTAACTCTTTCACCATTGGTAGTTCCATTAGTCCAAGACTATGTCTTAAGGCTAAGAATCTACTTTCTTGTAGTGGCTTAGTGAAGATATCGCAAGTTGGTCTTCAGTACAATCTTGAGTATCTCTATATGCCTTTTTCAACATGGTCTCGGCGAAGTGATGTCTAACATCAATATGCTTTGTTCGCATGAAATTTAGGATTCTCGGTAATCGCAATAGCACTTGTGTTGTCACGTAAAATGGGAGTTTTCTTCTCATCGAGTCCATAGTCTTTTAAGTTGTTGTATCCACGTAATTTGTGTTGCACAACAACCAGTAAATATATTCAGCCTGTGATAGAAGTTGCAATTGAGTTTTGCTTCTTGCTAAACCACGAGATAAGTCTAGTACCTAGAAACCCATGTGTTCCCGAGGTGCTTTTCCTATCTAGCGTTGATCCAAAGATAATCAGCCGAGTACCCAAATTAAACTCAATCCGCTTTTAGGATACCACAATCCTACATCTATCGTTTTTACATACCTTAATATTTTCATAGCAATGTTGTAGTGTGTTTGCATTCGATTTGTCCGAAATCTACACACTCCAACGCGATTGAATATCGTGTCTACTTGCAAAGGAGGTAAAGTAGTGAACCTATCAATTTCCTATACTTATGTTCTTCCACACTCTTATCCGATTCAAGATAGGTCATTTTGGTTCCAATGCTCATAGGTATCTTAGCATTCTTTTAGAAGGCTTAAGATTGAATTTTGTGAGCATATCTTTGCATACTTTGTTCGACTAATGAATATTCCATCATCGAGTTGCTTGACTTGCAATCCTAGAAAATAATTCATTTCTCCCATCATGCTCATCTCAAACTTGCTTTTCATGAGATTTGCAAAGTCATTACAAAGTTGCTTGTCCTTAGATCCAAATATGATGTCATCAACATATACTTGAACTAAGAGTAGTTTCGTCATGATTTAAGATAAATAAAGTTTTATCAACTTCACCTTTCTTAAAACCACTTTCCGTAAGGTATTTGGCCAAAGTGTCATACCATGCTCTGGAGCCTGTTTCACCATACAGAGTCAGAGTTTATAGACCATTCTACTTTCTCGAGGAAACTTCAAAGCCGTGTGGTTGCTCAACATAAACTTCTTCCGCAAGTTCACCGCTCAAGAATGCACTTTGACATCCATCCGATAAACTTTAAATCTTTATGAGTCAGAAGGCTAGAAAGAGTCTTATTGCATCCAATCGCAACCGTGCATATGACTCATCAAAATCTAAGCCTTCACCGTAAATCCTCGCAACTAATCTTGCTTTGTTTCAAGTTATTTCACCAGATTCATTCATCTTGTTTCGAAAACCCATTTAGTTCCAATCACGATATTCCTTCTACAAATGGAACTAGTTTTAACTTTGTTTCTCTCAAATTGATCCAACTCTTCTTGCATTGCGTAGATCCATTTTGGTCTCCTAATGCTTCTTCTATATTTTTAGTTCAATATTTGAGATGAAACATCCAAAGAGAGAATTAGCATTTTCACTATTGCTCCTAGTCCTAACACCTTAATTAATTGGTCCAATCACATCTTTGCAGATGATCCTTGATCCATCTCATCATAGGTTTAGTGCTAGTAGGATCAATATCCAATTGATTTGAATGTGAATCACTAGATTTTGATTTGATACTATTTCAAAGATTCAAGACATTTTGCTCCTCGTATGGGCAATTAATGTCCGACACTTGCTCGTTGTTTGAGCTATCTCGAACATGTCTTTCGAGAGATTGTTTCCAGAGATAGCTTCATGATGACTATCTTCGCCCATTTCTCGAAGTTTTATAGGAAATTCTTCATCATGTTTGTGAGTCATCTTGTTGTTACTAGGCATATCAAGCTTTTCTACGCCGAGTCATCCTCACTTTCCATAATGATGTTTCTCCTTTCTCGAGGATTCTTCTTCGTAATCCTCAAAGAATAGTTCTTTGAAGCTTCGAGAGTTCATCATTAGAGGTGTTTTCTTACTTCCTTCATAGAATACAACATGAACTAATTCTTCAATTTTCTTTGTTCTTTGTTGTAAATTTCGTAGCTTTGCTATTCGTGGAATAACCAAGAAATACACCTTCATCCGCCTTTGCTGAAATGTTCTCGATAATCTTTCCCATTGTTTAGAACAAAACATTTACAACCAAACACTTTATGTTCGATATTAGGGGTCTACCAACCAAGATTTCATAGGGGTCTTGCATGGTGTTTGTTTATCAAACATCTGCTTGAGTGTAGCAAGTCGTGTTTACGCCTTCAACCCAATAAATTTCACTTATTTCAAAGGCCTAGCATCGCCCTTGCAGCTTCTTTAAGTGGTTCTATTTTTCCTTTCTCGCAACACCATTTTGTCGAGGTGTTCTTACAGAGGAAAGTTGGTGTTGTATACCTTTGTGTACAAAAACTCTTTATGTAATCGTCGACAAACTCAAGATTGGTCTGTTCTGATTGCAGATACCTTGTCATTTTTCATGACTTCAAGCTTTTTCAGCAAGTTTGGTATCTCCACCCTGGCATCAAATTTGTGTTTCAGAAAGACAACCCAAGTGAATCTTGAGAAGTCATCTACAACAACTGCATTATACTTCTTTCCCGCATAACTAGTTACGATGATTCAAAAGATCCATGTGTAATAGTTGCAGTGGTCTAACACTAGAGTGTCCGATTTTGGACTTGAAAGAGATCTTAGATTGTTTCCCATCCGACAAAGTAATGTATACCATCCTTTCGAAAGATGTTCGAAGGCTAACCACTAACTCTTTCGCAAGTCCTTCGTAGTTTTGAAGTTCAAGTGACTCATTCTTTTGTGCCATAACCAAGGTTTTCCGGTGACCAGATTGACTCACCATGAGACATTCTTCAGTGGCGTATGCCCAATCGGCAACATAAAGATCGCTTTTCCGAAAGCAACCAAGACTGCCGCTTGACTCATTGTCAATTAGTTTGCAGATTTTGCTTTGAATTTTATAGTAAAACCCTTGTCGCAAACCGCTCATGCTAAATAGATTATATTTCAAATCCTTAACATGTAATACGCCGTTGATTGTTAATTTTCCCAATTTGACGCTACAAATCCCAGAGAGGATTTAATTCTCCTCCAAAGAACTGATATCCGTCCTGGTTGCAAGCTTTGTGATCGATCGATTTGCTTTGTCTCGCCATGTGCTTTCCGTGATCCACTATCAAATAGCCATTGTGCTTTAGTCCGTGAAGCATTCTCGCATAATAATAGGAAACAGAGATTAGGTTCTCAATTTACAATTGGAACCATCAGACTAAACAATCTTCCAAAGAGGAATCCATTTTTGAATGAATTTCCTTAGAACAATCTTTTGTCCGATAGAACATAAGGAGGAATTCTAATTGAATGATTATCATTATTGAGAATTATTTTCTTCCTCGTGTGTTCCTAGGTGCTCCATTTGGTGCTTTCAGACACTGTCAGTTTCGAGTTTGCTTTTCAAAGAACTTAGCTTTCTCGCTGATTTCTTCTAGCCTCGCATTCGATTTTCAAAGGGCTTGATTCAACTTCCACTTCGATAATTGCTTTGAGCAATTCTAGCCTTTAGCCATCGTTTGCTCTGCTTGTATTCATGAGCAAGTCGCTTCGATGCCTTTATAGCCAATACTGCTTTGAGCACTTGAAGCTATCTCGAGATCTTTTCTCAGCCTTTGCTAGTCTCGTCAGTCCAATTTCTTTCCGTAAAGTGACATGGGAGAATTTGCTACCCTCGCAATTCTACCCTTTTGAGAGACATAGATCGCTGGTGTTTACACTTTTCAGTTGTGTTTCTTTTCGTAGACGTGCCCAACAGCTTTGTTTTTTACTTGTTTTTCCCACAAAGGTTTATTCACAACCGCTTTCCTTTGTCAACAATCTTCGCCTTCTCACCGATACTATAGATTGCATGGGAACCATCTTGAAAGTACTTACAAATGTTCTTCTTTCCTTACTCTTATTCAGAGTGATAGAACAATCATCTGCGGTATTCAAATTTCAAGTCCTTTCTTTTCTCAAGGATCTCTTAAGTAAGATTGTACTTCAAAGAAGAGTGTCACTAGCTTTCGCATAAGATTGAAAAGATAATTCTTTCTTCTCGAGTTCCTTGTTCTCGTAAAGAAGATCTTCATATTTCTTTCGTAATTCAAATTCGCTTTTTATGTGACTTTTCGCCTCAGATATCTCGAGCTTTGAGAAATGCATTTTCAGATCCTTTTCTCGATACCTTAACTAATTGAGAATTTTCCTTTGCAAGAGAATTCTTTTCTTCTTCAAGATTTTCGCTTTAGCTCGGATTATTAGAAATTCTCTTCATAGATGTCAAGTTCTTTCCTAGATTTTCCAGATCTTTTATTTCTTCTTCATCACTTTCATAAGTATAACAAGAAGTATGTGTTACCTCATCAGCCATAAGATGATTTCTATGTTAGAGATGTCTGACCACAATTTCAAAGAACTCCACACATTTCATTCTTCTTGAGGTCAAGTCGATTATATCATGAGTAACTCCACATAATTCGTGATGGTAAGGTCGAGTCATCCGAATTGTCATCTTAAGAATTTGTCTCAACATCTAGAGCATCCATTGAATTTGGATTTTCTTTCTTTCTTCGCTAACAAAGCTCGCTTCTTCTGAAAATTTTTCTATCTTTCTTGTCACCTTTCCTTAGTTTATTGAAGGCAGGACAATCCTTCTTGAAGTGGCCAGGTTTCTGACAATAGAAATAGATATCGTTTCCAATTTCTGCTTCCTCAGTACATGATGCTTTCTCGAAATGGTTTGTTCAAATGAAGCTTTATATTTTTGTATCGGTGATAGATCGAGCCTAGATGCTTTTTCACTTTCTTCGCTTTTCTTCTCTCAATTTCGATCGACATATTTGCTCATTTGCTTTGCAGCAAGAGCATCCTCGCCTCTTCCTTGCATTTCTTCTTTCAAGTTCCTCGAGCAACTAGAGTAATATTCGCAACTTTTCGCTTGTTTGTTCTCTTTGTGTTGCCTCATAATCTACCGTAGCAAGATGTGAGAAGAGTTCCATCGAGTGATATTTCGCATTCCTCGTTAAAATAAAAGAATTTGGTATGCTCCCCAGGTTAAGACTTCACAATAGTCTTAATCTTTTCTCGACCGAGTATCTCTGCTTTCCTAAGTGTCGCCATATCACTCATGAGAGTGGTAAATCAAATCAAGTTCTTCCAGAGTTTCAAGGTCCTTGTTTGAAATTTTGAAATTTCAACTTGAGAACTTCAACTTGTTTTCTTTGGTTTTCTGCCCGCATGCATTTCTTCAATCACCGCAGTAACTTTCGCTTTTAGCACCCCACGCTTATAATCGTATGTGCTCAGTGTCGATCCGATGATGATATTACGAGCTTGACTATCCAGACGATTCCTCTTCGCATCTTCCGATGTCCGTAGTTCTCTCGAGCTTTGGTTCAGAATAACTCGACTAGTAGATCTCCCACTTGTCGACGATCGGCTTGTGAAGATCCTTCGCTTGATCTCTATCTTTACCATTAGAAACCTCCATGACTTGTTCGAGTTGTTGAATGACTATCGGGCCATTCTTTATCACTTCGATCATTTCGCCACTTATGGCTTCAAGGTGGAGCATCATGTTATTTTTCCATTTCTCGTAATTCCGGTTTGAGAACGTGCATCACTCGAGACATTCCCGCACACTTAACACACAAATTAAATAGTCCTCAAAATGGACAAAGTTCCTTCACCTATCTGGGATCTAGGTTCACCGCAAGGCTTGTGAACCTCCGCCTCGATACCACTTGTTGGTCCAGATAATCTCAAAGTAAAAGACTAGGGGGTGAATAGTCTTTAAAAATTTTGTCGATTAAACTATTTCTCGAGATATCCGAGTAGATATCCGATACTTAGAATCAGAGCGAAGACTTAAGATAGATAAGTGTAAATGCTAAAGTGTGTGTGTGTGTCAAATGTAAGTACGTAAAAGTAAATATAGCAAGTATAGTGGTATCCTGAGGTGGCATAATCCTCCAACTAATCCACTTTGCCTTCCAAAGACCTAGAATTCACTAGAATAGATAATCGAGGTCACCTTACAAAAATCCTATTCTAAGATTTCTTAAATGTATGGTTCCCAACCAAATGTTCCCCTGAGTTGTTCCCCCATTTCACGCCAAGTACTTCCTCAGACTAAAAACCTTGAGCTATTCCTAGCTTCCCAAGCTAAGTACTTCATGTGCTCAATAACCTTGAGTTATTCCTTAGTTACCCAAATCAAGTACTTCCTATAATTCTAACCTTGGAGTTATTCCCCATTTTTCAAACTAAGTACTTCAGACTCCACGCCAAGGATGGTGTTTTTTGCTCGTTGTCGATGAGCTTCTTCAATAACTTTTCGCTTAATCGATAGCTCGTGAATCAAGTATACTTAATACACTTTGCAATGTATGGTATCTTGTTCTTTTCGACCCAAGTCTTAGATAAGTGTTCAAGAGAATGAATCTTATACTTGATCTTTGTTTCAACTCTTTCACGTATAGTGCTTGTTTAGGATCAGGACACTTAGATGTTTTGTTCTACTTAAGATCAAGAGCTTTGGTCGAAACAGAAAGCTTGAGGATATGTAGTTTTATTTGAGATAGCGAGGTATTTTTTCTATGTTCTAAGGTGTTTTTTCAAGCAGTCTAAGTGTTGATATTTATAAATGAATTTGAGTACCGCTGAATAGTATCCGTTAGCTCAAATTCAAACTATTGATATATGTATAGTAATCAGAAAGGTGTTTTGTCTTCTTCTTCGTCGCCGCTTTTGTTCGTATATCTCTATCCGTGCATTAAATGCATCAGACTATACTTTTGTCCTCAGAGTGCCAACTAACTATGCTTTTATCGAGACTACCTTGATCATTTCTCGAAGTTTTTGCACGCTCTTATCTTCATCTTCGATACCACTTTTATTGAAACATCTTTGTTTGCAATATATATATTTCTTTTCGTAAATGTGGTTAAAGCTCAAGGTATCTCGAGAATAGATATCAGGACACTTTCCTTGTTTTCGATAGACCTTTTATTTCTCGATATCTCTTGTGACACAGTTTGTTTAAAACTATTCGTGTCTTCAAGATATCGCTAAGGTATCGAAAAACTGCTTCAGAATCTTGTGCGCTTTCAAGTCTTCAATGTCGAGCTTGTTCGCTTGGACGCCTTCTTCGTCTTCTTCATAAAATAAAATTACATTTTGAGACCTAACATCCTATACAAGATTAGCTAGACTATCATACTTAGCTGGTTTCTTTACAATGTTCAAGTGAACCAAGAGTACTAATCACCTTTCCGAGACTAAGATAAGTCATCATGTTGTCGATCAAATCTAAATGATATTTCTAACAAAATATCTAACAAATTTCCTAACACTTACTCTTTACTTAGTGACACAATGAATGTAGTATATTAAAAATCCATCAAGCTCAAGACAATACCATTTGTTGATTGATATCATTACAAGATATTCAATATAAGCCCTTGATGAATAAACGCTGATTTCATCGGTTGAGATTAAAACAAAGCAAGTAATGCCTTGAGAAATGCGCATGGCCCACTATGCATTTAATGAAGTACAAAGGACGCATTCACACCTATGCGTATACAAAGACACGGATTCATATTTAGTTGTATAAATGTCAGATCTATGTACATTTTGTCTGCTATATATATAGGATTTGGGCAAAAGACAAACACTTTTACCAATTCAAATTTCAAACTCAGATCAAAACAAAGAAATCTCTCAAGATTTCGCAAACCCCTCTCAAACTCAACTTCGTGGTTTAGTCTTCAAAAGATAGACTAATCGCG
The DNA here is from genome assembly GCA_026545765.1 of Plantago major. Taxonomy (NCBI): domain Eukaryota; kingdom Viridiplantae; phylum Streptophyta; class Magnoliopsida; order Lamiales; family Plantaginaceae; genus Plantago; species Plantago major. The sequence continues at coordinate 171,433 of JAIFAC010000087.1, forward strand.
ATTAATCAAAATTCATCCGAAAAACACTCACCAACACTCTATATAAGAGATGGCACCCAAGAAGATGACCACCAAGAACCCTAAGGTCAGATCATCCGCTTCCCGCCGGAAAGCAAGGAGGAAAGGAACTTAAGGTGTTGAATAAACGCCTCCGAAAGTTCACCTTCTGACCGAACCCTAACCACAAATGAATTGGGAGCTTTTCTAGTGAAAAGATATGTACCAAAGAAGCTATACCTTCAAAACCGTAAGGAAATTGATATCGGGATGTCAAGAATTCCCATATCTATAAGCTTTTATCTCACCCAAAGGAATATCCACATCGATGTAATCGAGTTCTATAACAACTCCAAAATCTTCACAAAGGTTGTGAATGAAGAAGAGAAATACATGCGCATCAAGTCCAAGGACGAGAAATTGTTCTAGATCGAAAGACTTTCGCAAAATATTCCATTGAAAAATCGAGGAACAATTGAAGACATCAACATCAAGGACGCCCATGATTCAAGGCGCCAAAGAGCTATTTGAAGCAATCCTTAGAAAATGCAAAGGTTGCTCAGAGAATTTGTTCGAAGCCATCGAATTCAGTCATCTCCGTAAACACTGAGTACTTTAGCTCTCATTCGTCCGTTATATCGATGGAAACAAAGGTGGAGGACCAGATAAGCATGGAGAGATGGATGATGCATCTTCCTAACAAGAAGCATGAAGGTGAAACCCACTTAAATTGGGGAAGTACGCTCAACAAATTCCTCGACATATTGAGGAATTTGAGCCCAAAATCATCAATGGCCTTGCCGAGCCAAAGGCCAATATGCACTTTCGTCTCGTAATCATACATTCGAAACAATGGGAATCACTCTCGAGAGAAACAAGAAATCCTACCACCAACTCCTCTTCGACACGCCTTTGAAGAAAAGGAGAAACTTGTCACGAGAACGCACTCAAAAAGGCGTAAGAAGAAGAAATCAGACAAAGAAGGTGAGGAGGTCTCGAGCAAGCTCAAGCTAAACCTCCAGCTGTTAAGAGAAAGAGGACTCAGCAAAATAGCCTCCAAGTCCCTAAGCATACAAGAGGCACAACCTTCCGAGACAAGGTCTTAGAAGATGTCGACGCCTGTAAAGGCAACTCCGTAATGCCCCAAGAATCAACCAAACTGCCTGTAACTCTCCAGAGATGATAGAAATATCATAGATGGGTCTACACCAACACTGAATAGTGATTCTGAGAATGATGAAGTACTTGCAAAAGTACTCAAAAGATTCAAGCATGAGACCCATGGAGGAGCATCAAGCTCAGCTCTTCAAAAAGATAAGAGCCCCCTCTGCCCAGCAGGAAGAAGAAGGCCTGGGTGAGGAAGATAGAATGATGGAAGACACTGACATTGCTTCCACATTCACTATGCCAGGACAAATTATTGCTGAAGAAAACGATGTTCTTGAACAGGTTCCTCAACCTTCTGAGAAAGCTCAACTCTCATAAAGGGATCAAACTGAGATGGAGACTCAGAATGATACTAGAGGAGAACAAAATGAGCACAGAGACTGGAATCACCACAAGTCCAAGAGATCAATGATCAGCCTGACTCTATTCAGGTAGCAAAAGCAGATTGTATCGAACTTGTCAACATTAAAATGTTAACTTGTTACTCATAAGCTTCATTTGTTACAGGCCAACTTGGAGACACAATTTCAGGGGGAAGTTAATTTGTCCACCCCTTTGAATGAAGAAGAGGTTCCTCCAACCTCAGAACAACAAGAAGAGCCCGTCTTATGGTAGTTAAGTTATCTCAATAAGAAATAACTTGCTAAAATGTTCATATCTTGTGTTCTAACTTCTTTTGTCTCTTATTAGGCTCTAACTGAGAAAGTAGTGGTGGTAGAACCAACACCCCAAAACCAAGAGATTCCAGAGGCTGAAAAGCTCTCTGAGGAAGTATTTACTGAGCCTTCTGCTGAGAAGGTAAGTAATCAGTAATAATCTTCTTCAAGAATTCTCTGGAAAATCCACTACTAAATCTCTTATGTTTGTTCTTACAGCTCATGTAAGAACAATCGATGAAGAAACCATTGTGTTATCTCTTCCAAAGGAAACTAAAATCACGAATGCAAGATTCAGAAAGGTGCCGAAACCCCAAGGTTTCGAGAAGATGCCACCGAGCTTCCTCACTGGAAGTAAGTGAAGTCTCGTAAAGCATTTTTCTACTTATCTTTCTCATAGCTTTCTAAACATATTTGATTTTAATTCTCGTGTTCAAGCAGAAGAAAGGTTGATGAGGACTTCTCCTCACAACAAGGTATCCGAGGTATCCGTGCAAGCAAGCGTAAATACAGATAATGAGCCTAGTGTTTCTACACGTGTATGCTCGTAAAGCCTATTTTCGCCAGACATACTAATTCAAGTGGTTTGAGCAAAACTAACTTGAACACTTTCTTCGTGCTCAAAGTCTAGTGCCGCTTGATTTACTCGAGGCTTTCCGTATAAACTTTAAATAAACATCTCAAGTGCTTCGTATAATGGGTAAACTCGTAAAGGTCACCTTTCTGAATTAGCCAAAGTAATCGACGTCCCAGAGAAGAGAGCAATCGCCTTCAATCTGGAGGATTACATCCATGCATTGTTCCCAACAGAGTCCTACTTATTTGACACTCTAATGAATGAAGACTTCATTCATGAAGTAGCACAAAGACTTATAGAAGATTTCAAGTTCATGGATGCTCAAACCCAAGAGCGTATGGTTACCCATCCCGCTTGCCCAAGAAGCTCACAACCTACCCAACCGAAAGCAAGAAGAAGTTAATGGGAGGATGATCACACTTCGATGTGATCAACCCGGTTTCAAGATGAGGAAGAGATGGACGAAAATGATTATCAAGAACCTCCCTCTGAGCACACAAACCAAGAAGCAAAGAACAAGGATGATGATGATGATGATGATGATGATGATGATGACCAGAATGATGATCCCCAACCTGGACAATGTGGGATTCAGAAAGCTAGCAAAGGAAGTGGAGAAAAGGCTACTCTTTCAAATGCTCAGAGAGCCCCATCATCATCACCTCCCAAGTGTCATCAAGATACCCAACAGGCTGAGAACAATGATGCCATAGAAGAAATTTCAGCCGCTGAGTTTAGGATTGAACAACTTAGAAAGGTGTTGGAAGAAGAGAAGAGAATCAGCATTGAGTGTCAAGCTCTTGTTGATGAGAAGGAATCCAAGATTCAAAAGCTCAGAGAAGCTAATGCTATAGAATTGGCCCTTCTGGATGAGCAAAGAAATCTGAAGAATGCCATTGTTGTCATAGCTACTGAAATAGATGCCATGCATGACAATGCTGATGAAGAGCATAATGTTGAGGTCGCATCGAAGACCTTCTACATCTTCTCGTAGGCCATCACACTTGATGGAAAATGTAAGAAGATTGCCAATCGGCAAACAATCCAAGAAAAGGATTATGACAGTGATGCTGAAGAAACCCGAAACTTGATCACCCCAGAAGAAGATGAGAGACTTATCACTAAGTCAAAGTTAGCCCTTCTGGCTCCTCAACTATTTTCTGCTCCGGGTGCATCAAGAAGTGATGAGCACAGGTCTAGAACAAGTGTTTTCTTAGAACTAAGAGAAAGACTTGATGCTCAAGACACTAAAGTCCTACAACATCCCCAAGAGATGAAAGATTTGGTCCGCTTATTTAACAGAGCAACCAAAGATGGCCCTCTCTCGTAAAGATCTCGCTGATCGTGGAAGATGACAACAATGCCAACCTAGCACTAATAGAAGCCATTCATGCTACTCAACAAGCAGATGCTATTCTAAGGCCTCTTGAAGAGCTCAACAGAAAAGAACAAGAATTGGTTAGGCAAAACAAGGACTTGAAGAAAGAAATCCAAGAACTGGTCAGGGTACACAACAACCTCCGAAAACTTTGAATCACTCTCTGAAGCTTATGCTATCATGAGTCAGCCATTCATGACTAAGGGGGAAGAAGAGATGCCTCAGAAAGGCAGAGGAAGAAAAAGAAAACAACCAATGCCTCCCTCCTCAAGTCAACTAGTCATCAAGGACACTGGAGATGCCCCTGCTGAAGAAGTTGTTCCAGATCAACCAGCCAAAAGGCTGAGAAGTATGATAACTAGGGGAACCAAGTCCCTTAGGATCTCGATGGAACAACCGTATAATCCTCAAGAAGGAGAAGATCAAGAAGGAGAAGTGAAAGGCCAAGAAAGCTAAGTCTCCAATTTTGAACTTCAATGATGATGAGGAAGATTATGATGAACATCCACTTCATAAGAAAAGGAGACAAGCAACTACTTGACAACCTCCTCCGCAAAGAAAGCCCTTAGCAAATGTAACTCCTTCCGAAATACCAAGTCAATACAAGGAACATCCACCAAAGACAAATTTTGGCAAGGAAGAAAGGGTTAGAGGATCTCCTAATGTAAGGCCACCTAATGTAAAGGCAAGAAGGGATTCCTACAATGAGTAAAATGAGAAACTCATCAAGAAAGGCCAACTGATGCCCACATCGAGTATATGAAGACTAGTAATGAAGAATCTTCATATAGGTGCATTCTAACAAGAGAGGTATCGATTCGAACTACAACATCTACTTGTCAATGATAAGTTTCCAACTCCCATCCTCAACCAGATCCTGAAATGGAGAGAAGGTAAGCCAGAATTGCTAAAACCTGAGCACCTTCATGCCTGGCTAAATTTTGAAGTAGAAAAGAGAAATGAAGCGTAAAGATGGACCTTTCTTTCACCGTCCTTACCCAAAGACCGATGATGTACACAAGGTAAGAAAACTGGATGGTAGCTACAGCAGGAAGAACAAACTAGGTGTTTCAACCTATGAGTCATTCTATATGACATTGAATGAATACCTAGATGATTTACACTATCTGGAAGAAATATATAAGTATTTCAACCTATCTCAGCTGCAAGTAGACCATGCCTGGTCCGGGAAAGTACTGGTCAAACATTTTCATGAAGAATCACAAGCTCAAAAGAGTTACCATCAAATATGTGACTTATCCGTAAAGACAGAGCTCTCGTCAAGGATTCTTTATGACTATGTCCAAGAATGCGTAAAAGTGGATGATCATGCCAATCGATCCGTAAAGGATGTCAAGAACCCGAGGTATCCGAACCCAAGTCATTTTCAAGACTTGAAGACTAGTAACATTAGAATACTCGAGCTTCGACTCTCCTTTGTTCTAATTTACTTAGTATGTTTTGTTACTTTTGTAATCTTGCCGATTGTTTCAATTTCTCTATCCGTAAAAGTCAGATCTTATTCTCAGAATCAGACATCTCAAGATCATACTCGATACATTCTAATAGATGACAACTTATCAAAGAAAGATCACTTCTGTGATTTGGTCGATGTTTACTTTCGCACTTAATTCAACTAAAATTGAATATCATTTGAAATGATTATGATGGATTGTTTTCTTCCGTGATTACAAATTTGTAATAGACTTAAAAGATAGTCATGGATGACCGATCAAAAGGGGAAATTTGTTAGAATATTCATAGTATTTTGATCACCCATCACATGTTCTTATCTTAGCGTAAAGGTGATTAAGTACTCGTTCACTTGAACATTGTAAAAGAGGAAATCACCGAGTATGATTTGTCTAGTAAATCTTGTAGTAGGATTATAGATCTTCGAGTGTAATTTTTATTTCCGTAAGACCATGAAGATCAATCCTAGCAATGGAGCTTTTCCAAGATTAGAAGACCAAGATTGCACAAGGTTTATGAAGACACAAAGGTTTAGTCTAACTCGTAAAGACTATGTCGTTAATCATTTCTCGAGTGTATTAACTTACTTTTGAAATATGATTCGACATATGACATCATGAGTATGGAGCATGCAAGCCATCGAAAGGCTCATGTATCCATGGAGACTAAAGGACAATGAATAAAGATTTACGATTAAATGCATCGCGTAATGTCAGCAAAAGCAAATCTCTCTAAAAATGAGATAGTGACTTCGAGTACATAGTTCAAGATATAAACGGATATAATTTGATGGAGAGCACAACGGATATAATTCAAATGCCTCTCAAATTTATCTATATATATCACACACTTAGATGCTTGAAAATACACCTTAGAACGCTTCTATCTTGCAAACTTACCATCAAGCAAAGTATTCTCTCAAGCACTCTACTACCCTTTCCGAAAGCTTCTGCTCAAGAATCACCAAGAGTTCTAAGTTGTCCAACCTTAACAAGAGATTGTTATTCGTGAAAGAGTTGAACTATCGACACCCTTTCAAGCTCATTCTCCGTAACGGACATCAATTACTGGTCAAGAAGAGAGCATCGCCATCCACCTAACAAGTGTATTAAGTAGTCTTGTTCTATCGTGCCTCTCAAAATATAATCAAAAGTTATACGAGAAGCCTCTCCGATAAACCTTATAACCAACACCAACAAGGCGTGAGTAGAGGAAGTACTGATTTGGGAAATCAAGGAATAACTCCAAGGTTATCTCGAGTAGAGGAAGTACTTAGCTCTAGGAGCCGGGAATAACTCAGGGGAACAATTGGTCAGAAACCATTTGTTTAAAGAATCTTAGAATAGGATTATTGTAAGGTGAACTCAATTATCTGTTTCTAGTGAATTCTAGGTCTCAAAAAGACCAAGTGGATTAGTTGGAGGATTACGCCACCTCCAGATACCACTATACTTGCGTGTCATTTACCTTTCAGATTTACATTTCAAAGAAAGCACACACATACTTATTGTTTCGCACTTACCTATCTTAAAGTCTTCCAAGGCCTCGATTTTAAGTATCGAAACCCTGTGTTTCGAGAATGTTTATCGACAAAAGTTTTAAAAGACTATTCACCCTCCCCCTAGTTTTTACTTTGCCGTTATTCGACCAACAGACGCCACCTTCACATTAAAACCAAACGATATAACAAAACCATCGAGATACTTCAAGGAACTGTGCTTGACACCGAGTTACCTAAGGGCGTATCAACCAAGGTATGATCCGTCTCAAGGATCGACACGACCCAACAAAGAATAAAGATTTCAGAGGGAAAGGTCCAAACTACCTCCTAGGCCCATTAATCGATTGACTCATTCACTATCAATAATAAAGATAGCATTGTTGTCCAAATCCTGAACATACACTTGGCATCATCTTATGAACCACTTCATAAGTATATGATAACTATAAATATAGCACAAGGTCACATACATGGGAAAAAGTCATAAGTGATAAGTCATAATTCATAAGCAACAACTACCAAGTTCACTATATCATATCCTTCCTCATTACTATATCGAGCTTTCCAACTCTCTCGAGTAAGTCTCACCGGATTGACAACATGCAATCCGGACACCTATCTAACCCCCCCCACTTAGTCTTTTCAGTGTTCCTCGACCAAGGCACCGTCGGACTTCAAGTCGAGGCGGACCATAGGATAGAGACTTGTAGTAGTTCAGTTAGTGTTCGAGGCTAAACCCCTCAACAATTATTATTATGAAACATAGATACACATTTCCACATAACTCCCATTTGATGCTCAAATATCAACATGGAATACTGTAATAGCATGGACAATACCACATCCCTTCAAGTATATATTCAAAGGGAGAGATAAATTAGGTTAATTTCATTGATCTAGAAAACGGGGATAAGGCCATGAGGCATATGGATCGTCATATGTGTCTCCATGCAAAGCAATGTGGAGGATATTAGAGTCCCATTGCATTATACAATTTATGTTGTTCGTTTTCATTTGGAGAATGAGCATTTTGTTCCTTTCAAAGATGTTGAATGCATGCCAGATGTCGTCAACAAAGTCAATGTCAAACAATCGCAGTTCTTGCAAAGGGTTCGAGGAAAATAATAGATCCTCGAGCCCTAAGTCGATTTATGCTAAAATTCCTCGCTATCAATGTTGGAAAAACGAACATAAAATATAGTTTGTGTAAACAAAGAGACAAGGTTTTGGTATAATGGTGTAGACTGTGTTGTGCACAAATATCACAAGGATGCATGTGAAGCTATGGGCCTCTTATCCAATGAAAGGGAGTATATTAGTGGTTTGAAAGGGGCAAGTCATGGGGATTTACGAGTTTTTTACGTCACTTTTTCATAACCATGTTATTAATATGTCGAGGCTCGAGGAAGGTGGAACATAACATGGAATTTATTATCGTATTTACATTATGTACAATCAACAAAGGATACCAAGAATCCCGTACAATAAATTAAAAGACTATATTACCAATTCCCACATCCAATGACAAACAGTTTCAATTTTGTATGTAATTGTCATGTAACGATAGAGAACTCTCCATCCAGGTTTGAAAATCACTGATGAAAAAATAAAAAATAACATTGCTATTATGCCACTCTTCATTTTGTATTAGATGTTCTATGTTATAGTTGCAATTGAGCATAGCACGATGGTTTAAACCCACAATTGACCGATGGATAACGTGTCATATATGAAATTATGTCTATCATTAATGTCAAATGACGAAGTATTCTTCTTATAAATCTACGAGGGACCACAAAAACCTTTATACGGAGAACAATGTGTTCGCTTAAGGGCTAGAGAAGATATTGTACTTCAAGTTGCGTCAAGTGGGATTGCATCACTCCTTTATAAAGGTAGGAGGATAGCCCGGCATATTCAAGGTTCGGAATACCATTGCAAATCACGAGGACTCAACATGCAATAAGCTCATGATTCAGAGGTCACATGACTGCTCAAGGAGGCTCGACTTATATTGGGATAAGGCTCCTATGACAAACCGACATTGTTTGAAGCGATCGATAGGAGCTTCAAGGATGTGGATGGGCCGCTCAGATGAGCCATTCGTGCGAGTGGTGATTGTCTTCTACGAGAACTTCCACATATTTTGCCCGTTGTTCCGTGGAGGAATAGTTATAATATTGTGAATGTCTCTATATGCTCCTCTAGGATATAAGATGTCGGAGTCGCTTTGCTGACAAAGAACATGAGATCGCATGTAAATGGGTCTGCCTTATCTATATACCACATATATCATATTCAACTTATCATTTTTTACGCCCAATTTAATCATATACAACTGTTCGTCATATTTTGAAATTTAAGAGACTAAGAATTTATGAGTGGATAGCATGTCGGTGAGGGCATTTTCCACGAACCTAATGACTATGGGTTGATATCAAGATCCTCGAGCGCTTAGTTATTTGAGAAGTCATCATATTCCAACTATCAGAGATAGTACATACCTTTGTTGTTGTATCACTTAGGTGATCCATCACTTAACCATGTATATTTCATCACGGGATATTCTCGCACCTACAATGAAATATTCGATTTATATAAATCAATTTGTCATGTCGAAAATGTCTAGAGATAGCATTGAAAATTTGAGCGCATATAGCATTGCTAGGAAGATAATTTTGAGAACTGGCCTCAACATGTTTTCATTGTAGAATGTTTAACAACATTATTTGCTCTAGATTGCCTAACCATGTGGTCATACTAAAGGTTAGGTGTATGATAATGCTTTTGAGGAATATTGATCGATTTCCGAGTAGGGTGTTCACCGCTTAGAACTGAATCAACCGGACCGAATAGCTTGAGACCGGAACAAATATGGAAACTTCGACCAAACTCAACCTGTATGTCCTGTCCAGACCGAACTGATCAGAAAATCCTGGATCAGCTTTAGACCTTCTGACCAATTTCAATTTTTTCCCGAAAAACAAAGTAATGCTAAAGATCTTCGTAGATACGAAACATGCCACTTGAAGGCAATACTATCAACCATAAAATTTATTTAGGAAAATTACATATAGGCCTCCGTTAGATGCAAATGTTGCGATGGTTACCACTTAGATCAACAATTACATGTGTTGATACTTAAATATGTTCAATCCACATAGTTTGCTACTACTATTTTTCAGCCCATGAGCTTTTTTTTACCATCGACTAATAAAAGCTCGTTATTGAACGCCGCTAGTTTTTAAATCAACAATTAAAAGCTAGTCGTTAAGAAGTTACCTGTTAGCTTTTTTAAAAAAAAAAAACTCTTTCTTATCTTTTTCATTCCGAAAATATCCCTGACCTAAATAAGAAAAAAAAGAAGGAAAAACTACCCGTTTTTATTATTTATTATTCTCGACTTATATTTTATATTGTTGGTCATTTGTTATACGTTTTGTGTACTTGTTTGCAACTAACATAAGGATTAATGCATCCGCATCTCTTTAAAATGCATACATGTAGTACACATCAATCATTGATTTTTTTCATTACTAAGTTAAAATGCTCAACGAATATTTATTTCAACTTCTGATAATTTTGATGATGTTATTAAAGTGGCGATGTAAAGTACATTGAATATATATTAGAATAATTGGACAAAATGTGATGTACTATTATTTAAAAAACTATAGACTAATAATACGACGAGAAAGGTTAAAGAAAATATAAATAAGAGTAATGTCCTTTTATGTCATTTACAAAATACCAACTAGCTTATCAGCTAATTTGCTATACACCTACATTTAAAATCAGCCAGGTATCAGCTAGTTAATCAACTTCCTAATCAGCTGGCTTATCACCATCTAACCACCATCACTAGTTAATCACCATTAGTTAGCTTACCAACTAGCTTTTCAAATTAGTTTTGCTAAACAGAGCCATAGACGCCTTTCGAGCGATCCTAAGTCGTATTAGACTCGTTTAAGGTCAAAGGCTCAATGTCCCACCCGTAGGTCCCACCTCGACCTTCCTGCATCGAGTAATAAGAACCTTGGCCTTCAAGACGAATGGTCCGAGCACCATGATGGTCCGACCTAGAGACGTTGATTCTGACGTATGACTTGGACCTCATAAGGAACCATGTGAACCATCACCAAGAGAAGGCGGTCCGCCTAGCAAGGTCCGAACCACAGTACTTTAGGAGGTTGTTTGAGATATCTTACTTTCAAGAGTACTGCTCGGGTCCGGACCTACCCTTTCGGACGAAGGTCCGAAATGGACATCGGTTTCTAATCTCTCGAGGAAAGATTAAACTACCCTCGAAAGCCCAAAAGGAAAATGGGTCAAGTCTTCTTAATGGGTCACGGCCTAACAGAGCCTTGTTAGCGCGATCCGAGCCTTACAAATGCACGATCTAGTGAAGCCCTTCCTTTTGGGAGAAACCTATATATATGGAACACACTTCCATGTAAACTAGAAGTTGTCATTAACTAATCCCGATCACTATACAGCAGCGATCTTCGCCTCTCTCAAGAAGTCTTTACCCTTTGAGACTAGCAAACCAGTCTACTGCTCTAACCCCCCCAAAGTTACTTGTGCGTCTTACCTCTGTGCTTTGGACCTTAGCTTGACCTTTACTGACGTCAGATAGTGATTCGACTAGCAATTTTAGGAAGAACTTATTATGTTTGGGGACTTCACCTCAACATTTTGGTGCCGCCATGGGAATCTTTACAAAAGTTTCATAGCTCTTAAGCAATGGCAAGACCTAAGATCGAAGAACCGCTACTATCAAGTAGGAACTCCAGCCCAGTAAAGAGGGAGACCTCCTACTAGGAGACGCAAGGAAGTAGAGGCACATCAAGGAACACAAATGAGTATCCAAGCGATACCATAATGCTAGTGTTTCTTCAGAGGAGGAAAGAGTCCATGATCCGCCTGCCAGAGTCCAAGGATTTGAGAAGTACCAAGACTTAGAGGACAAGTTCCGCACACCAATCTCTCTAACGCCAAAGTGGCTAGACCACCTAACGCCCAAAGTGGTTGACTGCCCAACGCCAATGTGGCTAGGACCTCCAATGCAAAAGTGATTGACCGCCCAACGCCAATGTGGCTAGATAAGCATCCAACGCCAAAGTGGCTAGAACAACCTCAATGCCAAAGTGGCTAGGACAAGTATCCTACCAAAAGTGGCTTCGACATCATCCTACCAAAAGTGGTTTGATCTCCAACGCCAAAGTGGCTTGGACAAGTTTCCTACCGCCGGAGTGGCTAGGACAGGTGTCTTACACCTTTAGCTGCAAAAGCAAAAGCGAGAAGATATAAAGAGAAGGCTAACGCCTGCCAGCTATAAATAAACTCGGCCTGACGCCACAACAAGACCATCAAATGTACAAAAGGATTAAGTCAATCCCACTAAGTAGCTAATACGAAATGGTCTTCGCTCGAAGTAGGCTCGGATCTTCTTCCAAAGCACTACTACACCATCGCTAAGAGTTTACTCAGACGACAAGTCCTAGCCTAACAACGATGCGCGCCCATACCCATTGAAAAAGAGATATGCCTATTTAGCCCAAGTGACCCGATATAAGTGTATACACCTTTCCAAATGGCAAAGTAAGGGTAGTACTTCACCCCTTATTCCAAAGACATCATATGCAAGCTCAAAGCTTCAAAATAAAAACTTGCGGGAGATACCAAAATAGACAAGAAGAAGACATTCTAAAACAAGCAAAGCACACTACCATTTGGACAAAAGTCGAAAGAAAGTGAAGGTGTTGATAAAGAAAATCATCTTTTTTATCATCAAATTATTGTATACACTCAATGATGGAGATAAACATCAACCTCCAAACACAAAAGAGAAAAGCAACAGGTCGGATCCAACACAGAGAACGAGTTTGACTGAACAGTAGCCTCAGACTGAGATCCAAACGGAAGTTTCGAACAAGAATAAGACAAATTCGGACTGCACAAATTAAGTGAGGCTTCGGATGCAAACTGAGAACGGCATTCGGAAGCAGCAGCTTCGAACAGTCCCAGATTCGAACTGTAGCAAACTGATGAGCAACAGAAAGTGAGCAAAGGAGAACAAAGCTCGCTTCCTCTTTGATCGCGATCCGGACATGACATGAACAGGCAAACCGGAACAATAAGCTTCTGGAGCAAAAATTGCGAGATGTGCGTACTAGATCGGAAAAGAAGACGAAGATGTGGCTTTGTCGTTCCCAGAGCTTCAGTTGCTCGGAGAAGATGACCAGATCCGAACCCCGTCTCAAATCCGAACAGAGCTGCAATGGCGGCATAAAGCTGCACTTCGGACTGAGGGGATAGAACACAGCACCTCGGAGCAAAACCCAGATCCAGAAAAGCTCCGGAATAAACAAAAACCCAGAAATAAATCCCTCTTCTCAATTCCGCGATAATCAAAATCAAACATTCTGATTGAGGATGATCGACGCTGCCATCATGGATGAGTATAAGGTTTCTGATAAGCCCAATATGGAGGCCCAGTGTAGCAGGCCCAAGAGAGTCCAACATAAACCATACTGGGCTAATGACTACGTTTCCAAGTGAGACCATAAGTGAATCAGTCTTCCAGCAGTTACACGAGCATATGTGAAGATTGGGTGTTTCTATTCTAATTTTAGTATGTTCGTGTTAGTTTGAGTCAGGTCTTCCTAATATTTAGCAAGAGTAGTAGCACTTTCTATTGTTAGTGGAGTCGTATTTTGTCTAGTATTTATATGTGGTTTCCTTTTCATGAAAGAATATCAGAAAATTTCCCAACATTTGTCTATTTCTCTATCTGAATTCTGGAGTGACGTTCCTACTGAATTGGAACAACAATTTGATATCGCCTATCAGTTTCTCCGGTGTACAGGATTGAAGGGATTTGCGATTTGCTCAGGTCATCGCATATTTCCATAGTCAAGAATAATCTGAATTCATCCTCAAGCCCTTCAGCACAAATTGCTCATTGGTAAACAGAAAGTATATTAGAGTCATCAAATATGTTGTGGGAAAGTCAGATGCTGAGTTCAGAAGAGACAGACTGAATGAATCCGGTTGCGAACTGAGAGCAAGCCGGAACAGAAGCAGCAGATGGACGGAGGAGATCCGATGCGATTCTCTGCTTTCCCACCAACACGCAACACCCATGAAATCCAAAAAGTATACTTGTTGTAATATATACAGAAAGTTTTACTATACATACGTCCAATTCAGAACCATTAAATTAACTATATCGCTTAATTCAGATATTTACCAAATTTTTAGGACCCATTTGTAAACGCTTTAAAAAAACTTTATACGTTGAATTTGTATATCTTACCCATTCTTTTTGTCCGATTCATCTAAAAAATATCTAAAAACGAAATCCAAACATCGCCACGCTGGCCATCACCAAAATTAATTTGGTAAATATTTTTTTTAAAATATACTATATATAAAACGAAAATTTTCAGCACATGTCAATTCGAGAATTCAAGATGAAATAATAATTTATTATACCCATTTTCATAAACTTGTAAGAACACTAAATCAATCATGAAGAATTTGTAAAATTGATATTATAATTATAATTCTTTATTTAATTTCAAATCCTCCAACCGCTTTTCTCAAATTTTTTTGTTTGATTGTACAACTAATCGTGAAATTAGGAATATGATCAGATTTAATTTTTCTCCATTCTTAGTTTTTCTTAATTATTTTCCCAACATTTACAAGATTAAGATACGAGTCCAAAGAATATTTTATATTTTCCTTTTCTTTTAATTTTATATATTTTTTTAAAATCATTCACCAAATTAATTCTGGTGATCACTACAAATCTCGAACTCAGCGGATTTGACAGATCCGTCGCCATAGTTACAGCCTTATCCGTCGCCTCAGCCTCGCGACGGCGACGGATAGAAAACCGTCACTCAGAGCCGTGATGACGGATATTGAATCCGTTCAATTGCTACATTGACGGATTTTACGACCAATTTATTTTTATTTTTAATTCGAATATAGCGACGGATAGATTCTATCCGTCACATATACATTTCGATAGAATCTATCCGTCGCTAAATATTTTATCGACTAGTGACTTAATTTGAAATTCCACTAATTCCGCCACCGTGAATCCGCTACTAATTCCACACTGTGAATTCCGGCTACTATTTATTTCATATTAATCCCTATTTTTCGTAGTTCACCTATTTAATCAATATAATGTTCGATAATAAATAAATAATACGGAAAATGTTTCAATGAATAAAAAAGTAATATTGAAATGAGAAATTATCCAAACAAGTGTAAATATGAAAAAAATCCTAACATAAATATACATAACTAGCTATCGACGGGGTGGTGGGTGATGGAATCGACATAAATCGCTTCCATTCAGAATCAAGGCGCTGCTTCTCCTCCTTCGTTTCTGTCATGGCAAGCCCCATCTCGTTCCTTCATTGCTTCCATCTCGAGTTAGCCGAGCAACCTGTTCCTTGACTCACACCGCATCTATTTCCGAGACCTCGTCCGTAAACCGGACGTCTGGATCATGGGATGATGATGAGGGAGCACCTGACTAGCGTATGCAAACCGAGGTTCCAGTCCATATATTCGCCCTTTCTGTCCGGTTTGTCGACTTAGGAAGATGTTGTCAATTTGTTCACCGACAACACATCACCCTTTCCGCCCTCCCCGCCGCCACCGATGAGCATCAACCTCACTCTCAAATCAGAATAGCGTATATCATGATCGCTATCGTTTTTAAAAGGTAACTTGTAATAGTGTACAAATATGAACTTTAAGCAACATAAATATACATATAGACGAGGCCCGGATACGGCCCATACCCCTTCCGCTGGCCTTCTTGAAGATGGCATACTGGATGTCACCTCCCCGTACCCCTGAATCAAACTGTATCTAGTCAACAATTTATCATCTACGAGTAATAGAGCAAAAAGAGACTTCATACATACACGAATGCTAGATTGCAAAACATATATATACGCACTGATTGATAATAATTACGGGATGAGATCGCCCCAAGGTGGTGAACGGCCCTTCCGCCAGACAAATGGGATGCCCTGCTTTGCCTCAAGGTCCAAGCAACGCCCGGACATCGCCGGGCGCCAAGAGGGCATTCCATCGGGCCCACTCACCGATCAACTCAGTGGATTGGGCCACCCGATCCCGAATGGCCTTCCACGATGTAGACCATATCCTCAGAGCATTGATCCCACAGAACGCCGCCAGATCTGTGGATCAACCCGCCGGAAATGAAGTACCCTTCTACATTCCCAATTTCATACAACATCCAAAGTCAATACATGTCCTAACAACATAATGACATGCTGACTAATATATCACCCAAATAAAGCTATGGCTAACATACCACTACATACAAAAAGTTGGCTAATAACATACCACCACATCGTCCTAAAATTTACTAACACAACGCGACTAACATATCACCCAAATAAAAGTGGCTAACATACCACCTCTACATACAGCCGTAAAGGCTAACCGTGCCAGTATACCACTCACATCAGTCTCTAAAATTTACTAACAATTGGGCGATTTGCTAACATATCACCCAAATAAAAGCGGCTAACATAATTAATTTCACTTACATATAAAATGGCTTGAACATACCACCACATCATTCCTAAAATTTACTAACACAATGCTAATACATATCACCGTAAATAAAGTGCCTGCCAACATACCACTCATGGCATAAATACAACATACCACCTACAATTCAGTCCTAAAATCCATTACTAACAATACGCGAATACACTACCAACATGTTTTATCAATTTAACATAAAGTAATTAACATACCACTCACATACAGGGCTAACATACCACTTCCATATAAATTTATCAAATTTCAAAACTAGCATACTTCTATACTTTCAATAAAACATATCAAATTAACTAAACTTAACTATATATACTTAACACAAATCAAAACTAACTACATACATTCATACATACCCAAACTTAACATAATTATTAGTATCTACATTCATATCATTAATTAAACTAACTATCAAAATTGAACAAATTACATATAATTGATCAAATTAACTAAACTAATCACTACATACTTTATCATATATACATATGTAATCGTCAATTACCAAAATAAACAAAAATCCCTAAATTTAAAAAAAATTAGGATTTTAGCCAAAATACCTTGATTAATCGGTAGAAATTTGTACTGATCGAAGAACAAAACTCCTTGTCCCACTAGCTCGATTAGGCACCAAGATTGTCGGAATAATGAAATAATTCACCGGAAACGAGAAAGCAAAGAGAACGAGTGGAAGAAGAAGGAGAAGTTAATGAGGCATCATTTGTCGAAGTAATGAATCATTTATTTTATTAATGACCACGCTCAGTAGCCTTCCCATCCGTCATTAGAAAGTGGCGTGACGGATAGGTATCCGTCATAAGCATACTACAATCTATCCATCGGCCTAATTCAAAAAAAAAAAAAAATCTTTTTTTTTTAACAAAACAAACTCATGAATGATAACTATCCGTCGCTATTCAAATATTTTATAGATCTCACCTAATTATATGACTTACCCACAACGCCGCTTTTTCCAGCTTTTTCAGGTTGATGACACGTGTCATGCAAGTTCATTTCGTTTTCATGACACGATAACCAAAAGAAAAAATTGACCGAGTACACAAATTGTTCAGATTTAATTTAATTGTCACAATCTAATAATATTAATATCGAAGACCCTTTATTTTATACTAAGACAATATATGATAAATTAGGATCATGTCAACGTTTGGTCTGCTTTTGTCGTGAAATGCAGCGCAGTATCTGATTGGCTGATGTCGTTTAGTAAAGCTACGTAAATAGTGCAAGCGTAAGTATCGCTTTTAATTTTACCCTATAATTGATACGTATATCACCATTGACTAAAGAACATCACTCCACTGATGTTCTGCATCTGTATATGGAAGGAAGTCCTTAGCCTGAAAAATTTACCGCACGTATGATACGGTAACTCCTTCTGGATTTCCACCTTGTTGCTCGATAAGCACTTACAAATGCAAATGATAAATAAATGGCAAGAACTTCTCTGAAAATGAGGGTATTACAATTATGAGGAATAAGTCTTTTCACTTGACTTGGCTTAGTTCTGATCTCTTGGCGGTCATTATAGTGAGAAGAACATTGTCTTTAAATTTCCCGGCGAGGAATCACCGTAGATATACAAGTAGATACTTTTCAGCTGAGTGTGCACCTTCAGCTCTTGATGTTGCCGCGATTTCCGAAATAAGAACACTATCTGTCACATGTCAAATAATTTTTTTAACGAGCAATATATATTTTGAATATAATTCAGAATGTCATTTTATGTATATATTCAAAACTCTGCAACTGTAAATATGCTTCCTATTGAAGAATAAACAACAGTGTTCATGCCGCTAAAAGTCGTCAAATTCTTCCTTTCTCAAAACTGGATTTGACGAAAACTATATTCTTCTCAATGTACACGCACATAATAAGTTTATTTGTTTGGGAAAACAATTTTAATAGCATTCATCAATACCAATTCTCTATCCATCAACAATACAGAGGGTTTGACACAGAACTTTACCAGAGTATCTTAATGCAAGTATAATCCTCATGCCCTCTTCCTCAAGTAGAAGCTGGAGAAAAATGACATGAAGCTTGTAACACCAATTATCTCAAGCAAGGCATGTAATTACCTGTTAAAGTCTCTTATAAAGTACAGTAAACATTTGGGCCACTCCGTTAACTTGACTTGGTGCTGAAATGGATACTGCAAAGAATAAATGGGTCAAACGACCCATTTGATCTTCTCAAAATCTGTATATAAACACTTTGCTTACCGATTCTTTTTGACTGAACACATGAGCATTGACAAAAGTTTCTCTTTGAATCTTGACTTTGGCATTTATGGTCCTTGACGCAGCTGCAAGGTTGGGATTTTTAGTCGAGCGAAAGATAAAGAGTATGTGTTTGGAAGGTTGTCAAGCTCGACTCATATGATCAACAACACTCTGTCTTCTTGCATTAATTCGTGTAGATGGATGACCAAGACATATCAACTGATGGGTGTGTTGTGTCTCGTTCTTTATCTTTACCCCGAAACCATCTTCTCCACGCTTTCCATATATATTCTGAAGAGCAACCTATAAGACAAAGATTTTTGTTTTTTCTTCTTGGGGTTACTCTCTGAGGGACATTCCTATTTACCCACAGTATTTATATAACGACCGAAGAATTTCACGTAATAAAAATAAACTGCTTTATTTAAGAAGAATCTGAAGAAGACTACAAAGCGTTTTACAGTCTAAACAATACAAGCATCTACTAATAATCACTATCAAAATGAGTTCAAAACAATTGCCCGACAATCTAAAATAAAGAACACCCCACTCTGCTTTGCTACTTGTCCCCGTCTACGAGGCATCGGGTAGCGAATCTACAGAAGGTAACAAATCAAGTGTGAATTAAAACTCGGTGGTTCTGTACTAGAAGTGGGCCAATTGTAACAAAGTATAGGTTTTAAAATCAAAGCAGATCATAATATAAAATAAGAAAACATATATAAATGAATAAATTATAATTGAGTCGTCATTTCTTCAATCCAACCCTTATCATAGAGACAGGGTGCTACCTTTATCGAGCGAAATGAAGACCTACGTGGTACACGGGTGAAACACTACTACTCGAGACTCAGCGACACGCCTGCATAATACAGGATAGTAAGCGAAGTGCTTCATGAACAACTCGTGAGACTGTTACCTAAGTATGTCCACTTTCTAGAAACCCCACCTGATTCACGCTTTTGCCTTCTTCAATCAGCGGGTAAATAATCAATTAAAATTATAATAAATCTTGTATCTTTTTAGGCGGAGCATGAGAGAAAAGAATTTGTGATCTTAAGTTTTGAACTGATTTCATAAGTTTACAATATTTGAGATGCAATACTATATATATAATATAAAATAGTTTCTTGTAGTTTGCATCATTTGTATACTTTTGAATTTCTTGCTCCATTCAAGTAGAGATGTACGACTGAAAATCGGGATAAACTATCCACGAAATAGGCCAAGTGACTTAGACAATTAATTATGTGTACCTTTGTGAACTTGGTAGATAATTTATGCAGTGGTTACGAAAAGTGCAATCGGATCGAAGAAATCACAATGAGTTGAAATTTAGAATATCCATTCAAATGAACTCAGACCTCGACTATTTATAGGTAAAATGAAGCTACATGTGTGACACAGCAAATGTCTTTATATCTTAATGACTACTTGCATGTGACACTTAGGTTACACACATGTGTAACACATGTTGAAACACTTGCTCACGTAAAATGGCGTCTACATGTACCCGAAATTCGGTTTGATTGATTTGTTCATTTATTGGATAAAGCGGACATATATGTCGGTTTCAAAACCCCAATTTTCATGAAAAGAAAATCCCAGATTACGCAGTCTCAAGTGTTCCGCTTTCCTCTTTTTGACAAGTTAGGCATTTTTCGCACATAGTGGTGATCTCCTTACCCCGTTGTTCCCCGATATACTTAACAATTCATAGAAACCTTAACGATACTATGCAACACATGAAACAAGCAAAGAATCAACTAAGCATATGATCACATAATAATTTTAACAATTTTGTATACTGAGCAAGTGAAGCTAAAAAAAAAGAGAACAAAATTAAGAGACAAGCGAAGGATTCGATACAAGACCTCACAATCCTAAAGTCTACCAAAAAACACTCGGCCAGTATTGAGTGTTAACAAACAGAACCAGAAACAATTTAATCCATGTCAAAATTAAACTATAGGCAGATATGCTAAGTATCAAAATAAATATGAATGAGGAGGGTTCAAAACACAAACCTCTGGTAGACAAGACACAACCCAACAAACCCACTCGGACACAGGCATACGTAACAGATTAAACCAGGAATGTACCTTATCAATTGTGGACAGCAATTAAGGACTTAGACAGAAAACAAACGTTCTTGATCAATCAGCATACGAAATCGGCAAAATTACAGAAACAAGAACCACATGGTATATTAACATGAAAAGATTATCAAAATAAATAGGACAGGTTGAGACTTGAACCCGCCAGCTCACAACCTACTAGTTACTAAAACGCGCTAGCTGACTACTTGGCCCAAGACAAGTTTGGTGTTAACAACTTTAGACCAGAAACAAATAGCAAATGGTCAGATTGAAAGGGCAGTACACCAAAAATTAAAGGCACAAAACCTACTAGAATTCAAAACTGAGACTTATGGCGAACGTAACCTTTCGCAGACCACTCTGAACAACTCTGATTGTTGGCAAATGGCGTTTTCTGTAGAAGCCATTAGCGCCCCAGAAGCCAACCAGTGAACAAAATTAAAAAACTTTAAAATTTTTATCAATGACCTCCATTCGGAGAAATTATTCGTTTCGAGCTTTTGGCCAGAATTGACTGTCTTGAGTTTTGACCACAAATTACTCATAATGATAATAAATGATAATTTAAGTAATCATATAATAAAATTTATTACTGGTATAAACACTAATTTTATCATATTTAAAATGGTATAAAGTAAAATCGAGAACCGATTCGAAACCCCTGATCAATAAAATGTAACATTTTTCAAACAGAGGAAATAACAATTAACAAGGGCGAAAATAAAACAGTTTACAAATTTTTACCGTTAAACTTGATAAAATATTTATCATACCGACCTCTAATTGACAGTACACCTTAGCCTCTCTTAAAGTAAAATATATTAAAGCCTAGAAAATGAAATTCCAAAAATGAATATATTTTTCATAAAAATCTGTAAGTTCACCTTACATGGGTCATTGTCACTGCCTTCTTATGCCCGGTGGAGTCTCAA